>CAXAMN010006369.1:136406-180551 GCA_963970005.1 Durusdinium trenchii
CTGTTCCCTCGCCTTCCTTCTCATCGTGGGAATTGAGTTAACAGCAAACCAATGTCAGAGTGTGCGTGGAAACAATATGTTTTTTTGTGTGTGTGTGCATGTGTGCAAAAAAAACAAACGTGTTCCATGGTGGAAAACCAAGAGCGATGTGCTTTGGTACTTTTGATGACTTTACACGTGCGCTCACTTGGTACAAGCCATGTGCTTTGGTAGATTTGCTGACTTTACGCGTGCGCAAACCCAGTGCTTTGGTATATCAGCTGACTTTGACTGTCTCCTTGACATGGTTTGAGCCATGTGCTCTGGTAGCGAAGCTGATATGCCCATGATGGGATTCTCTCAGGTTTTGCTCACGACAACAACTATGTCTATTTGGCGACTTCACACTTTATAATTATAACATCCAACTGTGTGAGTCTCACACATTTGGGTTCTCCAGGAATTGGATTACTACGAAATCGCGCGCGCCAAGGGCACTGGCAAGCTCCAGGCATGGGACGACGATGATGAGAAGGAGTTCGAACCTCGCGGACGCGACAAAGCACCAAGACATCGAGGTAAGAAACCTTCAAAGGCCGACAAGGCTGAAAGGCCCAAGGAGAAGGAGCCCAAGCTCGAAGACCTCTCCACCAAGGAGTTGTCAGAGATGAAGCGGGAGAGCCAAGTCTGGGCGACTACCAGCCATCCAGCCCGCAACGTCATTGAGAAGGCGCTCACTGCTGCAGGGTTCAACCCAGAAGATTATGCGGCGATGAAGCGCAGCAGCAGCCAAGGTGAAGGAACAACCAGTGCGCCATCCTTCACTGCACCAGTCATGGAGACCATCAATCCCCTTGATGTGACAGAGATCGAGGGACTTGATGATGCAGAGTTTGAAGATGATTGGCACTGAGCCAGCTGAAGATGAAGCTGATGAACAGGAAGAGGAAAAGGAGCCAGAAGATGATCCTGTGCCGTGGCTCGACCACAACCAGGAGCACATCATCAGCTATGATGAATGGGTGGCAAAATGCACCCACAAAGACAAGGACGGTCGCAAGCACATGGTTTGCCGTGCTTGCAACAAGGCATTGAAGTGCGACAACGGTACTGGGCTATGGAATCACCATATGGCTCTGAATTGTTGCCCACCAAAGGTCCTTGGTCAATGGGCTAAGGAATGGTCCCTCAAGCAGAAGCGACTCAAGACTGCAAAGCGACAGCGAGGCAGTCCAACCTCGCGAGATGCACCAAAGCAGGTGAAAGACGCCGAAATGGCTCTGAAGCCTGAAGACGTGGCAGAACATTTGAGGATGAAGGAGCCAAAGTGGGAGAGCTTCAAGAAAGAACCTGCTTCTACATGACGGCCCACATGCAGAAGATGATGGATGAGCAAGAGGAAGAAGATGATATGGGTCCAAAGACGCCGAAGCAAAGGCGCGTTGCCAAGACAC
Organism: Durusdinium trenchii; assembly: GCA_963970005.1. Classification (NCBI taxonomy): domain Eukaryota; class Dinophyceae; order Suessiales; family Symbiodiniaceae; genus Durusdinium; species Durusdinium trenchii. Next base: position 137,840 of record CAXAMN010006369.1, read on the forward strand.
CTCCACCTCCTGAGAAGAAAGGCAAAACCAAGGAGGAGCGCATGGCCTGGTTCAAGAGCTCAACGGACGAACACATGGAACGATTCCGTGAGCCAGGGGCCAAGCAGGAGGAGTCAAGTGAGGCACCAAGGCAGATGCTCAGGTTGAAGTCCCGGTCTCGTTCTCCGGGCAAGAGCCGCTTCGGTTCCGGCTGCCGACGAGACAGGCCACAAAGGCCAAGAGAAGGGCAAGCAAAAGCAGAAAAAGGTACAGCTGACTCGAGCTGTCAATGTGGCAACAAAAGATGCCGCTCGTGAGACCCAGAAAGGAAAGGGCAAGCGGTATCCAACACCGACAAGTGAGCCAAGTGAAGGTGAAGAAGACCCACTAGCTCTCAAGAGTTTGGAGCTGGCATCCATCGAGACGCCCATGGCTCATCAGGTGACTTTGGATTCAGGAGGCCTGTTCAGCCTGACGGCATGAACTCAAAGATCTACAAGACAGCGTCAGGCGAGACGGTGAAGGATCTTGGCAAGATCAACGCCAAGGTTACGATTGGCATCGGCAATGGAGCCCTCGCCGACCAGGGTTGGTCTATCCAGATGAGCAAGACTGGAGGACACATTGCTCGAGATGGGAAGAAAATCCCAATTTCCTTTTGCAACGGAGTTTACTCCGCGCCGATCGTGTTCCACCATTTCACCCGGCACCGATGTGGGTAAGTCCGGTCATGGACGAAGAGGCCCCGGCAGAATTTGAAGCCGCTGAGGCCGAGCCAGGTGATGAACTTCCATCTGGTCTCAAGACCAACGCGCCAGTTCGCCCAACGCGAAAAGAGCTCGAGGAACATTCAGTTTCACGTTTTCCTTTTCGTTCGTGGTGTGAGGCCTGCGTTAGAGATAAGGCCAAAGCCAATCCACGCAAGCGGGTGGATCATTCCGATGAAACCACACCAGTAGTGACTGTAGATTACTGTTTCATGAATTCATGAACTGATGACGTAGTCATGGATGAGAAGACGCATGCCCCAATCCTAGTTGTCAGAGATCGATGGACGAAACATCTTTTTGCCCACGCGTTACCCTACAAAGGTGTGACAAAAGGACCATATGAATCCAAGGTACTCCTGAATGATATCAAGAAACTAGGGTATTCCAAACTGATCAGTCGACATGATCCTGAACCTGCTCTCACATCCGTCGTTGAGGCAGTAAAGAACGGGTTTGAAGGAACCCTGATCATCGAGAAGAGCCCGAAGGGGAGTCAAGGAATCCAAGGGAGAAATTGAACGAGCAGCTCAAACCTTGGAAGGGCAAGCAAGGACTCTTCGAGCCGCACTCAAGTCGAACTATGGTGAAAAGCTTCCAGACGATTCACCTACGATTTTTACATGGTTGGTTGAACATGCATCCACGGTCTACAATTTGTTTTTCCGATCGACCGAACTCCAAGACGGAAAGACGCCATACTCAAGACTTCGTGGACGTGAATGGAAGGTAGCCATTCCACCTTTTGGTGAGGCAATGGAATACCTGAAGAGAGGTCACAAGTTCGAGGCCCAATGGACTAAGGATATTTTTCTAGGAGTGAAAGACAGCACCACAGAGAAAATAGTAGGCACAGCCACTGGATTTACACCGTGCAGTCCATCCGAAGGAAGCCCGAAGAAGATCGATATGACTCAGCATTGCTGAAGTCGATCACTGGCATTCGCTGGGACCCTCAAGCAATTCGCGAAGAACCAGCGATTGCAGCCCCAACAGAACCAATCATGCATTGCCAGTCCAAGTGGTGAAGCTTTAGTCCAGCCACCGGCAATCGATGACAAGAAAAGAAAGCTGAAAATGCTTTACATCACCAAGGAAGACCTGGAGAAGTTTGGGTATACAGCAGGTTGCCCAGCTTGTGATGCCACACAGATTGGCAAAAGAACTTCAGGCGTCCAACACACCAACAGGCGTCGAGACAGACTTGAAGAGCGCATCAGAGGTGAAGAAGAAGAAGAGAATCCAAGAGTAACAAGACATGAAAGTCGAGTAGGAGAGGCAGTCACTGGCATGCCACAACCAGTCAGTGGCAAGAGACCTCAAATCCTCCATGGATATCAAAACAAGAGACCATCGGGAGTTCCCGATTCATGTCGGGTATTCGCGCGACTTGACATTGACGCTCATTGTTTTGAAACCACAATGTGAGGAGGCTGTGACTGGTCTACCGTCTGGCACCGAGTCACAAGAAACCATGCAAACAATGCAATCATTGAAAGTGCAGTCATGACAACTGACCTTCCACCAGAGATACTCAATGCAGCGTTACCTCACAAGATGGACATCGTGACAGAACTGTGGTACGAACCAGCTGCAGCCCCACCGACACCAGGCACAGCATCCGCATCAGCGTCAGGAATTTGCAGACCACACCAGCCTGAACCACATGGAGAAAAGAGAGAACACGAAGAACAACATGAACCAGCAGGATCACCAACAGCAAAGACCAGAGTAGATAGAGACAAGAAGAGAAAAGCAGAAGGAGAACATGAAGATGAAGCCGAGAGAACAAGAGACATCCAAAGTATTGAGATAGCTCTAGAAAGTCTAATCCTAGAAGACAAAGAAAGAGTGCTATCTAGCATCGACCCAGAGAAACCAGTGTGTGAAGAGAAGATCCCACTGCCAGAAGAAATGGCAGAAGAGGCAAAAGACTGGTGGTACTATGACGACATCAGTGGAAAAGAACTCTTACCTGAGAAGGTAGAGAAGGCCAGAAAAGATGAGATCGACATAAATTGTCGAATCTATGGGAGTCTGGGAGAAGATCCCAAGAAGCAAAGTTCCAAAAGGAACCAAAATCATTGGAACTCGATGGGTTGATGTGAACAAGCAAGATGAAACCAATCCTCTCTACGTAGATTGGTGGCACAAGAAATCAAAAGAGGCTCAGGTTTTGACGAATTTTTCGCAGCCATGCCGAGCTTAGCAGCTTTGAAGCTACTGCTCACCATTGCAGTCAGCGACAGCCTTCCATTGGAGAAAGGCGAGAGAAGAAAGACAAGACAATCTTTCCTAGAATTTTTAGACCTGAAAAGAGCTCATTTCGACTCCAAGGCAACAAGAGAACTTTATGTTGAGATCCCATCTGAAGGCACGAAGCCAGAAGATGGAGATGTAGTTGGAAGATTGGTCAGGAGCCTGTATGGCGCCAGAGATGCGCCCATGAACTGGGAACTGACCATCGCAGAGTTCATGAAGAAGTTAGGGTTTTTATAAGTCAAACCCATGTATTTACTACCATCCAGCCAGAGAACTTCGAGCAGAAGTGCATAGAAATGATTTCACTACAGTAGGAAGTTTTGAAGATATCAATGCATGGTTTCACACCTCAGCAGTCAAAGAATGGCAAGTTGTGGAACGAGGCATTCTCGGTCCACCTGGATCACCAAAAGCCAGTCAACAGATCAGAGCGTTGAATCGCATCATCACTTGGTCAAAGGCAGGCATTTGGTGGGAACCAGATCCAAGACGCGCAGAGTTGATCATCAAGTGGTTGGGCACTGGTCAACCAGGCAAGGTCAAGACACCATTGGCCAAGCCAAGTCAAGAGGAACTCCAACACGAAGAAGTTCCGCTGAGCGCCGAAGATGCAACGATGTAGAGATCTATTGCTATGAGAACCGCGCACTTGGCGCAAGATCAACCTGATCTGCAAACTGCAACGCGCTCGTTGGCACAGGGTCTACAAAATCCAACATCGAGGCACTGGAACACGCTGAAACGATTGGCCAGATATGTCAGGTATCGACCAAGAGTTGCGCAGCTGTTTCCAAATCAGAGCGCCTGCAACCCCTTCAACGGACACGAAAGAGTGTGTCAGGAGGCGTGCTCGTGGCCAACAAATGTTGTCTCACTACCTACAGCAAAGGCCAAGGAGTTGTCTCCCTTAGGAGTGGTGAATCCGAGTATTATGGACTTGTTTCTGGAGCATGTCAGATGCTTGGAGTTGCATCAACTGCCAAAGTTGACTGGGGATTGTTTCCCAGCAAAGAGGTGACAATGGACGCTTCCGCTGGCAGCCATGGGAAACCGTCGAGGTTTGGGACGAGCCAAACATGTTGACACTCAGTACCACTGGGTACAAGAGCGTACAGCAAAGAAAGAGTTTCGTCTCAAGAAAGAAGGCACCGACTGAATGTTGGCCGACGTGCTATAAGGAAAGCTGTCACCGAGGAGAAAATGACTACAGCCATGAAAGGCATGAACTTCCACTACCTGGAAGGTGAACATGAACTAACACTGAGAGCTTGAACGGCTTGAGCTAGAGTAGGTACTTCTTCAAGACCAAGATGTACTGAAGGGCTACGAGCTAATTCACTCATGTGCTAACCCTGACTCGCTTAACTTCTGAGAAAAGTTAAACTCGGGAGGCGTGATCAGATGTAGCGCCAGTTACATGTACACGCCATAGTTGTATATAGATGTATGTTTCACTGCACCCGTTTGGGATCACGTTTGTGTTCATTTGGGTTTACTTGCTTACTTCAAGCGTGAGCTAAAAGTGTGCCTAAACTTTGAATCTAACCTTTGGGACTGAGCCTAAATTCTCCGTTCATTTGTGGTTGTGGTTGTGTGTTTGTGGATGTGTTTGTAGTTGTGCTTGTGGCTGTGTGTTTGTGACTGTGTGTTTGGGTTTCTGACTGTGCTTGTGGTTGTGTTTGTGACTGTGTGTTTGTGACTATGTATTTGTGAGCTGGCGGCGCAGGTCCGGCGGGGAACACTGCTGAGCGGCGCTCGCGGTTGAGGTGCGGCGGGGAACACTGCCAGCCGACGCTATAGCGGTTGATGTCCGGCGGGGAACACTGCCAGCCGAGGTCCGGCGGGGAACACTGCTGAGCGGCGCTCGCGGTTGAGGTCCGGCGGGGAACACTGCCAGCCGACGCTAGCGGTTGATGTGCGGCGGGGGAACACTGCCAGCCAAGGTCTGGCGGGGAACACTGCCATCCGGAGCTGGCGGTTGAGGTCCGGCAGGGAACGCTGCCGTCCGGAGCTGGCAGTTGAGGTCTGGTGGGGAACACTGCCGCCCGGAGCTCGGTTTGCCCCATGAGGCCACCCTCTTTAAGGACTGAACTTCTCCAACGTCCAAATAAATCCCAATGGGCCCCTGGGCTGCCTTTTCGGGCCAAGTGAAGAAAATGAAAGGCGTTGCCTGTGGCTGTCAGTGCTTGAAAGAACTTTCATGGGCCCTCCCGTCGTAAATTATTCCGGATTTAAGTCTAGGGCGGCTTTGATGTGATCACCCCTACACAAGGAGCGTTTTTGACAGTTCGACAGATTTGACAGCTCTCTTTTCTTGTGAGACCAGTTTTCGGAGTCCACAACAAAGATTTGGTTAGGTCGCCTATGACCTGGCACCCCTGATCTGACGGTTCCTGCTCTGTGCTTGCTACCAAGTTTGGTTTCTGGGTCGGGCTTCTGGCGTGGGCTCGCCGTCCTGGAAGTCACGTGGGGGGTTGCTGATCTGAAAAGGTTTGCCGCGCGTTGGATCACTTGACGCGACCGGAAACGAGGAGGAATCGAAACGCAGAAGGTCACTGTAGTGAAGCTGAACCTGTGTTTTGGAACGCGTGTAAGATCACTTATAGACTGCAAGGCAGACATGGCTGTAAAATGCTGTAAATTTTATTCCTGAAAGGTGTTCACATATGGAATAATTTTTGGCCAGGTGTAGGTCCACCACCCCTGAATACTAGAAAACTATTCTGGGGCCCCAGATGGGAGGCCCCATGAACTTTCAGTCGTTTTGTTTCTAGGATTTCAAGGTGTTGTGTCAGTGTCGTCAATGGCTCTTAGCAGAGGACATACTGTGAAGAACGGATCTGCTCACGGAGTTGGTATCTACACTGCGCGCTTGGGCTCTGCTGGGCTTTCAAGAGGATTTTGTGATTCGGACCAGACTCTATGCGCTATTCAGTTCGTTCATTTTTGTTGCGTTGTATAAAAGCAGTTTTGAGACACATGCCATCACTGTACAAGGGTCTGAAATCTTGATCCTAAGGATGTTTCTTTGCGGAGTTTGTGATCCGAGCGTTCCAGTGCCAACCAGCGAAACTGATCACAAGCCACTCGAACGCAGCATCTCAAGTTTGAAGACAATGCATTCGATACGACGCATAAGGATGCGTCATCAACAACGACCGAACTTCCCAACAACCTTGACACCCAAAACAAATCAATGCTACAGCCGGGCATCGGTGATGCATGACATGAGTTGTTTCCTGCCTCCGTATGGTGGTGTAGCGTTCATGCTACCTGACTGGAAGAATTTTATTTGAATTTGAAAAAGGATTTTAAAAAGTCACACAATCCTTGGAACTGAGTTTTGTTTACCTCGAAAGGAGGAACCGGGAAGGATTGATTGTGAGAAGGCGGCTAAGAATTGACAATTCAATCAAAGGTACCAAAGTTAGGCCGACCCCCAACCCTCCCCTTGTGGAATACACTGTCCCTGGCCAAGGGCAATTTTTGGAAGGGAGTGCGGGGTTGCTATGGTGTGCCGGTGGGGTGGCCCTACCCAAGCGTTTGTATTTCTGCCGTTATTTTGCGCTTCAACAAATTACAAACATTTTCTGAAGATTGGGGTGTCTGTGTTGCGGGTGCGTTCAAGATGGACATTGGAAACTTTGGTAGTAATTGAAGACTGGCCATTCTCAAGTGATTACTTCCTTGTCCCCGCATGTCATATCCACCCTCAGGTCATCAGCGCTTTGAAAATGGAACAGACGCAAGCAAACTTTACAGACGGTAAAACAATATAAAGCACAACTAGCATCAAAAGGAGCACCAAAGAACTATGTGAAAAGCAATACTATTTGTCATTATGATGTCTTTTTCAGGCCAACGTGGAAGCCCTCAAGCACAATAGTGCCTTGGTCAAGACTTGTATTTCATGGTATGCTGATGTCCACTTGTGGATATCGGGGTCTACAGAATCTTAGCTGCGGGCTAAGGGGACGAGACTGGCCTCATTTCAACTCTTGCTGACTGGCGTCAAGTAGATTTTTGCTGTACTGAACACGTTGCTTTTGCCTTTCCAAATTTGAACACACGTGTTTGCGCAGCAAGTGATATTCTGTCCTTCTGCCTCATGAGGTCCAGACTCAGTTTCCAAAGAGACAACCTGTACCACCACGCGCTGCAAACAAAAAGTTTGATCCTTGGCTGAAAAGGGGTTTAGGAAGCACACCTGTCAGGCGACGTGAAAAAAGTCCTTCCACTATCTACAGCAAGTTCCCTCAACACGGAAAGCGCTGAACAAGAAATGAAACAGGTAATGACAATGAAATGTACGGTTTAATGTCCAAGTAAAAGGGTGAACGCGGAATAAAACGTTCACTCCCGCGGCAGCATTGGGCTCGAAGACGACTTGAATGAGAGACGTGGAGCCTCCCAGAATTTGCTTTAAGTGTAAAATTAAGTGGGTTGAAGTCGGTGGGGAGTGAATAATCTGCCACGTTTTTCACCAACTGATCGGTTGGGCGAATGGAGGAGCAACTCCGTTGAGTAAGGAAGCTGAGATTGTGGGGATCCTTGACAGCGCCTTCCTTCCAGTATGCGACCTCGCTCAAGCTACTGAAGAGAGGACCGCGCGCAAAATCTTCCCAGTTTGGTCCAGTCTGGTGAAGCAGCGTGTGCTGCAGTCAAGGCAAAAATGAGAGCCCAGAGCCCATCGCAGAAGCAACCAGTGAAGAGAAGGAAGCTCAGCCAGTTCTTGCAGAAGAAGAAGGCCGAGAAAGTCCTTCACGCCTTTTGGCGCCGGAAGCGAGAAACAAGAGACGGAGATCGAGTACACGCGCACTCAGCCCAGTGATGATTTGCTGGTTGGCAATTGCACGCTTCGGAATGAGGTGTGCCTTCGATAGGATGACAGCCAGCTGGCATTTTTAACCGACTGAGACATGCTGGAGGGGTAGGAAGGTACTTCGAAGGATCACTTTCGAGGACTAAGACTTCGAGGTCCAAGGAGAAGGCATCTGCTTTTCTGCCTATGATAGCGCCGGCTTTTGGTCTGCTGGGGAAGCAGTGGCTATCGGAATTTTTGGATGCAAGGGTGGAGTTGGGGTTGCACAATGTCCCGAGCCTTGAGAGTCGAAGCAACGACTTAGAGTTTGTCCTTGCCCCATGATTTTTTGGCCTAGGCTGCGAAGTCCAAGTTCCTATGAAGTGCCCAGAGCTGACTGACCGACTAAGAGCTCTTTTGGCCAAGGGGTTCTCGTTGAACACCACTATGCTGATACATCAACCTGGAGACAAGTGAGCTTCTGGGATACCATGTCAACAGGGAACACGGGTCAGCTATCAACTACACGAGGGATGCATTGAGCAGCCCCATACGTTGGATGGTAGCTATGATGACGGATATCCATGAGGGAAAGTTTGTGGGTGATGGCTTGAGACTTGCAGTTCCCTGGGGCGGACATTCAAATCTCATCAAATCTCCATGGAAGAGATCTTTGAGCAGACCATGGGGCTCACGGTGCACAATGCGGCCATGGAAACGCAGTCTGACGCTGTGTTTGACTCTGGTAAGGAGATGTAAGGAGAAACAATCCGCCGATGCCAGGCTGACCAAGTGGAATGCCCAGGATTGGGACAACGCTCTATCTCACTGAGGATCAGGACTATGCTTTGAGACACCCGAATGTTGGAGCAGTCAACTCGCCTGAAGAGGTGAGGCTCCAGCGGTAGCCCCGATGATTCCCCGAACTCCTCGCCCGCATCTTCTTCAGAAGAGGCGGATCAAGAACGAGGCCATGCAATCCTGGCTGCAGTAAACGAGAAAGGGAAGATGAAGGGCCCATCCAACCTTTCTGACACGAACCGTCACGCCAGGACAAGGATGTTGCACTATGGCCATAATGACCATAGTGATAAGACCGGGCGCGGTCGTCTGCTGTCAGCAGCATATTACGTGTTTCCGGCGGCCACCCAACTGGCATATCCAAAGTGCAAGCATTGCTTTGGGGCGTCATGAGAGGGAAAAGTTGTTCAGCAATGGGCTGAAAATTGCATGATGTACGCTGTATGTTTTGCTCTTTCTAATTTCTTGGCACAGGAGCTTGCAGAGCTTGCACGGGGATCTGTTGAAACCCAGAATGTCCCGTGTGAGGCGATGGAAGTCTTGGGATGTCCAAGAGCCAAGAGCTTCAAGAAGCCAATCCCGGGCGAGTTGCGATTTGTTTTTTGAATACAGTGATGGGCCCCTCAAGTTAACATAGGTTATAAGTTTACTAACATATGTTATAAGCTAGTGTAACCTATGTTATAACATGCCTTAACTTGGCTAACTTCTGATAGGTCCTTATAGAGTTATAACTAAGATATAAATATTTATGGAACTTGTAAGTTAGTTAGCCTGGTATGGCCCCAGAACTTACAAACAAGTTACAGAACTTACAAAATTTGTTATTGTTTTTAAAGGCTTTAAGAAACCATTGAACACATTTGGAAAAATCAATGTTTTTTAGTTTTCGATCAGTTTTTTAGACAAAAATCATTTGGATTTTAGTTAATCGACTCCAGGCTGGTAGTGCGTATTACATCTTCAAACGCTGTATTGCGCATTGCTATGTACACACATCATGGCATTGCCCTTTTGCAGTATCATATACTGTTTATACGTGTAACAGTTTTCATGTTTCCTTTCGGTTGCTGTTTGTGCATTGTGGATGTGTTCCCTGAATCAGTCGCAGTTGTGGCGGTGGTCCCGCTGCACATATTCCTGCTCCGTTCGTTTTCGCTCGCGGGGTCTTCGTGGATGCTCAATGTATATAGGTGTGATTTTCGCGCCGGTACTTTGCCGCGAAGTAAGTAAGATGACGGGCGCTGCTGATGCCAACAAAGGTCACCCCCACCAGCCCGCAAAGAGTGGGCGCCTGGCAATGCAGGATTGGTGCTCCTTCCCGCTTTACATCAACAAGAAGACGTGGACGTCAGTTTTGGAGGCTCCTGGGTCCCTGGTTGCCTTAGATGTGGTGCTTCGCCACCTTGTGCAATTGGGCTTGCGAAGTCCATCAGAGCAAACTCAGGCCATGCTGGCCGCACTTTGTGTTCTGCGGGATTTGAGGGATGACTCAAGCAGTTCCAAGCAGATCCCCGATGCGATGAAGCTCAGATCCATCTTCCTGAACGTGCCCAAAGAAAGCACCAGCGTGCTTTCATGAGGCATTACGAGGGACAAGAAAGACCCAAGCGTCACTTTAGGCTTCACCTCCCACAGCAATATGCCTGCCTCGGATACGCTGATTGCTGGCCCTGCGAGTCCAGACACAAAGCTTACAAAGCTTGCCTTGCTGACGATATGGCTGGTTTGTTTGAAGCTCGTTCTGGAAAGTCGAGCAAGCACATTCTACCGAGGCTGCTCCATCGCCAAGCGTGGAATATGCAGGAACATCCATGGACCAACCGACTTGCAGGAAACATTCACAGCCCTCAGAAAGTCGAAGAGGCTACAGGTTTGAAACGTGTGCGCGTCAGCAATGCCTTCCATCTACAACAAATGTTGTTGCAGTCGGATGACATCATTTTCTTTGATGCGCGCGCAGCTTGGGTTCATCTCTTTGCTGAGGAACAGGACACTGTATTTTGCATCTTGGAACCACTGCAAGAAACTGCATCCAGCACTCTGTTCACTCGGTCTTTCGTTCGCACAGACCGCAGAGAGTCTATCAACGTGAAAGATTTGTTGATGCTCCGTCAGCCTGTTTGGTGGCACGTGGACGCGCTCGCTGTTTTGTGTTTGGTGTGACAAAGCGCGCGCTCTTTACGCAGCGGTAGCCTGCTGGATTGTCACACATGAACGTAGACTTTTATAAAGACAAAACGAAACAGTCTTCCGTTCTTGTCACACTTTGAAACACATGATCATCGGTATAGACATTTGTCACAAGCATGTTGGCGGTCGCCCGCCCAAAGTTTCACATATATTCATGCGAGTGTGCGTTTTAAACATATTGTCACAATCAACATTGATATCGCGCGCATCGACTAGAACAAATGGCGAGGACAACCTCGCTCAAAAAAAAGACCGAGGACCACCTCGAAGAAAAAGAACAACAAACCAAATCTATTGTAACCCACGCTAGAAAATTGCGCGCGTCTATGTGGGCTGTGGGGCCTGGAAATGTGTTCTTCCATACCAAAAAACTACAAATACCATCTCTGGAGCCAACAATTACAGGTTTTTTGAAAACAATTGAAAACCATTTTTGCGTAGCAACTAACAAGTTACAGAAGTTATAACTTACTTACAACTTAGTTATAACTTCCTAATACCTAAGTCCAATAACTTGCTTATAACTCATTTATAACTCTGGTAACATAGTTATAACTTCTTTAAGTTGAGGGGCCCATCACTGTATGCACTCCAAAGGCGAAGCTTGGCACTGGACCAAGCTAGACTCGTCGACTATGACAAGATGGAGCGCTGGTCCAGGATCTTGTTGGAGGCCTATATGCGTCGGTTCCCATAGACAGCTACAAGAAGGTGAGCGTTGAACGAATCCAGACTGCTGATGTCAGGAGGTGTTTCAGTGTTGGAGAAGGCGATTACTTCTCCACAGATTAGGCTGCGGCTTTCACCTCTTCCAGCAGCATCGGCTGCCAAGCGGAAACCGGGAGATGATGAAGAAAATGTTCCCGCCAGCAAGAAGTTGAAGGTGGCAGATGGTGAAGTGAGCAAGCTACAGACGACCATAGACAATCTGCAGGGTCAAATTCGCAACCTTTGAGGCCGAGGCAAAGGGTCCGGCAAGTCCGGCCGGGGCTCCAAAGGCTTTTCAAGGCCACATGGGCAGATTAGAATTACCACTGCTGAAGGCGACGCGCTGTGCTTCAACTACGATCTTGCAGGGTGTGATGGAGCCAAGCCTGGGGGTAGACGTTCGAAAGGTTTGCGCCTATGCGCCAGAGCGTTCACTCGCAGCACCACATGGCAAATGACGCCAAGAGAAGCCCTCAACGTCACTGATTGCGATTTACCTATGCTCAGGCTTTAAGGCCTTGGCAGTAGACCTAAGGCCAATCGGCGCAAGCAGTGTCACCCAACCATTTGCCTTGACCTGGCTGACGAAGAGACGGTCTGACACCTCAGGTCGATTCTGAAGATGCTAGGTGTAGTTTTCTACATCCACGCTCACGAAAGTGGGAGTTAAGGAACCCCAGCCACTGAGGTCACCACTCTTTCCTCATGGGCTACCTCACTTAAGCGGCAGTGACCTGACAAGAGTTTCCACTGCCAACGCCGTCTACAAGAACATTGCCTCAATCTTAGAACTTGCAACGCTGAATGGTGCCTATGTGTCTGTGGAAAACCCCGCAAGAAGCTACGTGTGGCAGACAAAGTTGATGAAACAGCTGATTCAACGATGCGGCCTCTTCGCCGTGAGACCTTCCAGCAGCGCATGCATGGAGGGTAAGTCGAGCGCCTGCTACACGAACGCGCCTGAACTTCGACACCTTGAGGCCACCTCCCATGAAAACTACCTTTGTGGGAAAGAAGGTGAAGTTCCGCTCAGCCGATGAGGCTGAGTATTGTTTTGAATTGTGTCTCAAAATTGCCGAGGCAGCCAAAGTGGCAGCGTGTGGTGTAGGTGCTCAGCCCCTCCGAAGTCTTGCATACGAAGCCGATGGCAGCTGCAGGCCGCCAACCAAGAGGAAGCCGCCATCCGGAACTCATCTCAGAGTTCTTGCAAGACCGTTCTAGAAGTTCGTTGGCCGTTTCCAAAGCCTCACAAGTTCCAAGATTTTTGCAGAGTGCTGAGGCCGAGCGCTTTGGCATTGGCGGCCCATTATGCTTAAAGGGGGTTGCCAAAAATGATGAGGGGGGCAACAAAAGTTTCGCAGCCAAGATTGGAGTACCGAGGGCGCCAGCTGAGTTTATTGAACAAGCCAAGCAGCTGGTGGACCGTTTTGACACCAGTGACATGATAGATGACCCGGCCAAAAAGAACCTTTTTGCGATCCACACCAAAGGCCCCAAGAAGATGGAAGCAACGAGGGAAGACAAGCTAGAGTACAAGTGCTACGAAAGCAACACCTGGCCCAGGAAGAAAATGCCATCCACCAGAAACTGTCGAATCGCAGGCAAGAGATTGTCAAACGCAAAAGCTTCCTGCTCTTTAAGGAGATGTGTAAAGATGCACGCATAGATGTTTGTGGCTTGCTTGAGCTCCAGCTGCCAGGCACACCTCTCACTGGAATCTCAGGCTCCACAGGACTCCGCACAAACGAAGTATGGCAAGAAGCGGAAGTTCAGAAAAGCTGGCTAGAAGGCCCGCTATCTGAGGAAGAAGTTGGACTTCGGTATGGTCCCCTTTTTGCGGCTTCTCCCAGGTTTGGCCTCAAGCAGGCCGACAAAGACCAGACCCATAGACGATATGTCTATCAGCTTGGTGAACTCTTCCTTTTCACCTAGCTACAGGCTCGAACTAGCGGGTGTGGACGTAGTAGCAGTGTTGGCTTTGTGGAATGCGTTTCGCCTGACGGATTAGTAAACCTTCGACTTGCGATGGTACCCAGTTGATGGCGCCGCTGTCCTGTGAGCAAGCTCGAGGTTTAGTTGGTGGAACTCTGGTTTTTTGATTTGGAGGCAGCTTACAAGCAAATGTTGGCGTCTATGTCGAGCAGCGTTCTCTTGGTCAAGAGCCTTGACCAGAGGCCGCATTACTTCGTGCTTCCTTTCGGTGCTTCGGCAGCCGTCTGCTGCGACTTTTTGGATTGGTTTGGAGCTGCCCTTTTGACGATTTTGTGCAATTTGATTTGGCAGCAATGGGGAACCCTGAAGATCCTGTAAGCCTTAGAAAGTGGCTGGTAGCTGAATTTTGTGGCTTCTGAACATGTTGGAAGTTAGGTTTGGGAAACAAGGGTTCTTGCCTAGCAGAACAAAAACCTAGCTTCGTGGAAGGTTCTTGATGCGCGAGCAGCGTGGAAACTGGCTTCCAGCTTTTTGCATACAAAAAAGCAAGAAGCACTGCTTTGAAGGTCAAAGAAGCACTTCTCAGAAGCGCTTCCTGGATCCCAAGAAGCTCTTCTTGGATATACTGTATGTCCACTACATAAAGAATCAAATACAATATGCTAGCCAGCAAAGCAAGCAAAGCGCAGCTTTCTTCATTCCATTGCCAAAGAGATTGCTATTGTGCGGGCACACCTGGAGACTTGTGACCCCCAAAGCTGGAGTGCTGACCCTGAGCAAGCCTGTGTAAGGCACAGAATCTTTTAAGTGTCTTCCTAAAAAGAGATTTGAAAATGAATCAGGTGAAAGAACTATTTTTTGGAGCCTGCAAAAGGATGCAGCAAAGCGAGGCCAACATGATTGCAAACTGTATCCATGAAGTGAAGAAATGGCTTGTCAAAAATAGAAAAATTTGAAGACGGGAGAGAACCTTATGCATGCAATTTTTGGAGATGCTGCAGAGGGCAAGGCGAATGAAAAGCCTGTGCAAGGCATCAAGAAAAAACTGACTTCCAAATCTCCACCAGCCAAAAGGGCACATCCATAAAGATTGCAAGGGATGCTGGTGTCTTGGACATCAGCAGTGAATCTGGTGAGAGCCTGCAGAGCCTGGGCAAGGCATCAAGCATTCCTAGTCTGATAGCAGGTGTCCCTTTACAACATGCAGTTGCGCTGAGGAAACCAGCAGGCTCACCCATGAAGAAGCCTGCAGCAGGGAACAAAAAACCTGCAGCTTCACCCAAAGCCTGTGCAAGGCAAACGCCCATTGCAGAGCCTGTTAGGGCCTGTGCAAGGCCAGCTGTGCAAATGCCTGAGCATGGGGCCTGGAAAGCTTCTGTGAATTTTTTCTTGTGTGAAAGCAACCTTTGCAGCCAAAAAGGCATACATTGCCGCAAGAGACAGCCACCAAAGCAAGCCACAATGCTTGGTCAATTTGAACATGAAAAGGGCCCAGAGCAAAGCAGACTGATGCAGATACTTCTGGACGAAGCGCAGCGCCAGCAGGGCCTGAGCAAGGCAGAACTTGAGCAGATCAATAATAATTTGCTCAAGTGCCCCATAGATGTGGATTAGGGACCACGTGTTCCAGCCTGCACAAGGCATGATACAGCCAAACCAGTGCGTTTCAAGCCTGTGCAAGGCAAAGCAGTAGGTGTTTTGTTTTGCGTACTTCCCTTTTCACCCAGCAGCCTGAGCCTGAGCAAGGCACAGCCCAACCAGGGCCAGCCCCACAGGTGGCAAATCCTGAAAGAACAAACCTCAGCTGGGCCTGAGCAAGGCCAAGAAACAACAGCGCAAAGCTCAGCTGGGCCTGAGCAAGGCCAAAAAACAAAAGAAGAGGAAGATGAAGAACTAGAAGGGGAAGAGGAGGAGGAGGGAGAAGAAAAGGAGGGAGAAGAAAAGTATAAAAAGAAGAGAAAGGGGAAACCCTTTTTTGATGTGTAGTGGTGCATCGCAACTTGAGCCTGCGTAAGGCTGTATCCATGACACCAAATGAGCCTGAGCAAGGCTTGAGCCTGAATAAGGCTTTGTGCTTGGCGCAAGACCAAGCAACCAGCTGAATAGTCGAAAGAAAAAAAGCTGGCACTGGGAAGGGGGGGGTGTCTGGACCAACCATGGTTTCCAAAACACCCCAACCAGGGTTCCCAGACCACCAAAAAACATACAAAAAAAATGATTTTTATGTAAACTTTTTGTGTTTTCAAACTTTCATGTTGCCTTTTAATTAAAAGCAAACATAAAAGGTTAAAAACGTTCAAATTTTAAACCTTTTAGCTTGAATTGTTCTTGTTCACCTCAATTTTTGGCTCAGCACACCACCCAAAAGGGTGATAATTTCCAACACCAAAACACCTTCACACATACGCTTCCACAGCACCAGCAAACCTTCTCAACTTGCAGTTTGGCTTGGGAGATCCATGGCTAGGAAAAGGCCTGCATCTTCCTTGGAGGCAGAGCCTGAGCAAGGCTTGGTAGGTGTCAAAGCTGAGCCAGCAAGCCCAGCCAAAAGGGCTAAGGACTCAAAGCCTGAAAAAGGCAAAGAGCCTGACAAATTGCCAGCACCAAGCAAAAAGGCTTGGCAAGATGCCAGGTACCAAATGTTGGAGCTGCAGAAAAAGGGCAAAGGGAGCCTGAAGAAGGCATTCGACGTTTGCAAAAGCCAAGAACAAGAGAGAGTTTTACTATAATGTGTTTTTACTTTCTCCAGATGTGGCCAAAAAAGAGGTCCACAAAGAGAGCCTGCAAAAGGCAGCCACTGTGTCTAGGGCTGGCTTACAAAGTGGGATGTGGCCAAGAAAGAGGGTGTGCATGAGAGCCACCCTGACTTCGATGCCTTGGCCAATGATGCTGTCAAGACTTTGCAAGAGAGGGACCATGAAAACCCTTTGTGGGCAGCCAGGGGCATCAAGCAATACTACTACTATGGAAACCTCATGACCCAGAAGGTGCACTGAGAGCCTGACTAAGGCAAAGCAGAAAGTGGATGATCTAGATGATGACCACTTCAGCAAGGTGGAGTCAGCCCTCAGGGTCGATCAGAAGGTGACAGGATGGAAAAGAGCCTGAGCAAGGCACAATTTTTGGAATCAGTGCGATCCAGGAAGGTGCAAGCTGCAATCTTCAGGCTGCCTGGCTTTACCAACCACAGTGTTCATCCTGATTGGATGCATACTGTGGATGAGGGCTTTGGCGCACTCATCCGTGTGCAGGTCCTCTCCCACCTTCTGCCAGAGTATGGCAAAAACAAAGATGAGCAAATTAAGAACTTATGGAAGGACATCCAGGAACTCTATACAAAATTCCAAGTTCCTTGGGATAAGCGCTTAGCCAAGCTAACTCTTTTGGACATCAAAAAGCCAAAAAGAGTGGCTGAGCTGGATGCCAAAGCAAATGATATCAGACACTTTGCCTTGTGGCTGGAGAGCCTGTGCAAGGCAAAGAGCCTGCGCAAAGGCAACATGTTGCAAAAGGCGGTGTACAATGTTGCCAGATTTTGTACAGAAATGTACAAAGCATTGGAAAACTTTGACCCACCAGGCCTGGTTGCCAATGGTGAGAAATTATTGAGCCAGTACATGGCACTGGAAGCTTGCTTTGCTGCAGCAGATGATGACCAAAGCTGGCATTCCAAACCAAAGTGCCACCTTCTGCAGCACATTTTAGACGATGTGCACACCAAAGGATTGTGTCCAAAGGACACCTGGACCTAAAGAGATGAGACCTTTGGGTCCACCCTCCAAGGATTCTATACGAGGAGAGGTGGTCACAGAATTGTAGGATTGGAATGTGAAAGAGTCCTGCTAGCTTTCATGAGCACACAGCCGTGGCTTGGCGCTCAGAGCGAAAAGATATGAACAGATCATGGTGGACTTCGGGAAAAAGGCGGAAGGGCCCAAGTACGAAGCTGGTGCCCGACGCCAAGGCGGACGTCCCAAAGCTGTAGGTATCCAACGCGCCATCCTCTAATTCCTTCTCTACTTGGAACGCAGCGCCTGTGCTGTTGGAGCTCTTGCCCTTCCTGTTCTTCTTCTTTCCGATCTTCCTGGCATGCCTCATGAAGGGCTTCATCCGCGCTGGATTGGGATCCATACTTAAGTTGACGAAGAAAGAGCACTGCTTCTTCATGTTGGGAGCTGCTACTCTCCTACGCCTCTGTCCACCCACCCGAACTGGTGGGCACGGAGGATGTTAGCCCATAGCTCAATCCAGTGAAAGCTCGGCAGCAGCATGTTTGGCCTGCAAAGACAGGCAGACGCAAAAAGGCAAGGGCCCCGCCTGGGCCGCCTGAAGAGGAGAAAAAGCGAAGAAAGGCAGGGTCACGAGGAGAGAAGAAAAAGATCATATGTTTTTGTTGCGTTTCAAGAATCCAGAATCAGGGGAGAGATCAGGTAAGAAAACACATTGACAAGCCTGCTTGAGGAGTGCAAGAGGAGAGCTTTTGCCGACGCAGGTATGAGAGACATGGCAGATCTGAAGTGGGCTGGAGAGGAAGACTTGGGGCCGGGTCTCCATGGCTGAGCCAATCGAAAGGGTAGCGCGCAGAAACGGTTTTGTGAAAACTTATTCGACTAACTTTGGGAAGTGGAAGGTCCGGACATTCGCGGGACAGAGGCAGCAGATTTCAAGCCTGCCGCGTTGTAGTCGGGAAGTGAGTTGATCTTTGAGGGCTCCGTGCCGGGGCCAGGCGCCATGCGTGCCTTGCGTGGACTGACGAGGAAGGATCTGCGCCACGCAGGAGATCAACCCCTGTTGAACGAGCTCGCTGCGGTTGAGGAGAGTAGAACATGTTATCGTGAATGGCATTTGCAAAACACTTGTGGGGAAATGCGCGGGCAGCTTGTTGCAAAAGAGTTCCCAGACATCGCCCCCCCTCTCTCCAGCTCGTTTCTCACACTTTTTGATGCAGTGACGTTGGCGCTCACAAGACGGCGTGTTGTGGCAAGGAGCACGTGACAGGTCAGCGCAGTCATTAGCAGCTAGTTGTTCCGTCCGTAAAGCTTTCTGGTCTCGCAACTCTTTCGTTCCGGCCGAATTCTTGAGCTCCTTTACCAGGGCTGCCTACGGTTCGTCGTGAAAACGATTGCGCAAAAAGTTTTTCTAATGGTTCCTCTTAAAGCGTTCAAGCTCAAGGTGCCCCGGTTTGGCGGACATAGCCTTTTGGGGTGTTGCGGGTCCCCTTTTCTTTCGGACTTTTTCGGTGCGGCGTAGAGTAGTAGTGGGCTCGCGCACCAAACGGGTAGAAAGTCCCGTGCGGAAAGTGCAATGCGGTTGGTTTGGCTCAATGCTACAGAAACAATAAACCTCGAAGCGTTAGGCTCGAAGACACCCTCCCTCCGGTCGCTATTGAATGTAAGTACGCGGCCGAGTGAGAGTGTGGGGTGCGCGCGGTTTGTCGACGTTTTCCTAATGCATGAATCAAGGTGCTCCGGTTTAGTGGAGAGTGGAAGTCATTCAGTCCGATGTTTAGACAAACTCACTGCAACGCGTGGCAAATGAACTTGTGGTTGCGCTTATATCAGATAAATCTGTGAAGCGTTTATGTGAATAAACTTGGAACCCTTACCACGCCATCATGTAAGCAATAACAAGATCGAGCTCGGCTTCCTGGTGCGAATCTTGCCGCAAAGACTATGTTTTGGTGGTGTGGCGATCAAGAGAAAAATCAAAAGAACGAGAGCGCCGTTGCCCTTCCCCAATGTTCGGGGGGACGTTTTTCGCATTTCAGAAATCGGAACCTAATACGATTGTGCCTCTAAAACACATGCTGTTCAACGGAAAGAACCGACCACTTGAGAGGATCGTTGGTTCTGAATTGATTTGCGGAACAACCTGACGGTGCTGTTTGTTCCATTTGTTTTCCCGAGGGCTTAGAACGATTCAGAAGTCTCGTAGTAGTATGTATATGAAGAGGCTGACAAATTCAATAAAGCAAAAACACTGGAAACGAAGTGTTATTTCTGAAGTAAGAAGGCAGGTTGCTTAGGGCAGTGCTTCCGGTACAAGTAGCAGCAGGTGGTCAACTGTAAAAAACAGTGACGCACAGTGTGAGGCGTGTGCAAATTATTGAAAAACATAGATGAGTGCAAATGCAGTGGAATTGTGATTTCGTATGAAATACGTTATGAAAATGTTGTTATGTGTTTTAGCTGGATTGTGTTGCAACTGGTGTTTTTGTCATACAACCGAGAAGGCTGAAGGCATTTAAGTTGTGTCACGATAATTTTGTGCCAAACCAATATTTCGGCGCATTGTTGGAGTAAATCCAAGACCCCCAGAAAGTTTGCCCACATATCATGGAGTTTGACAAAAACACACTTAAACTACATACTTTCGGAGTTCCAGATCAAAGATGTAATTATTTCGAGAAACATGTTCCACACGTCTTGAGTTTTACATAAATTTTGCACCGCCATATACGTTGCTTGGCCAAAAATATCCTTAAGTAAAGAAACACACACACACATACGTTACATATATATATACTACTTATTTTCATGTTTAAACATAGAAGAACTCCTAAGTACAAGTGGGCATGTCAACTATCGTCCCTTGACCACGTTAGTTTCCGTCCCTCTATGTATAAATTGTACCCCCAAGACCAGGGGTGCAAAGTCCAGACCTCAGAAAGGTTCAGAAACCAGTGCACACGCTAGCAAAAAAACAAGCGTTGGTAATTCCGCGGAAGGATACCACATCGAACAAATGTAAACAGTGTCCGTATGGCATAATGGTCAGCGTTCCCAATAATGAGACCTACACTTGAGAGGTCTCAGAGGGCGCAGCCGTTCATACATATAGAGCATATAGAATCATATCATATTGGTAGTATTCAATTACTAAGACAATATCATACAATATGAATATCATTTATGACACAGGCGCAACTGGTTTGCAACAAAATCACACTCTCACCCAGGAGCTTCACCGGAAGTCCGACGAGGTGATCCATGTGGGCGACGCTGTGGTGACCTTCAAACAGAATTTGGTCGTTCCATTGTTTCGTGGAGCGTTGGATTAGTTGAAAAAAACAACTGCCCAAACTGAGTTGCGCTGGATCGTTGAGTCCACGAGACTCAGGCAAATGTTGTTCCTTTCGCACGGTTGAGACCACAAGGTTCTTGATCTCCAGCGACGCCCATGTCTCCGAGATGGACAGACCCAAAGTGAACACGCGGTTTGAAGCAGAAAAGACATCAACAAGCTCTGACACCAGGCTCTTGTGTGGGAGCTTTGTTTGGATTGATGCAGACTGCCACAGGCATGTAATGAACTCCACTCACCTTTGGGACCTGGGATAGGCAGTGAATGGTTGAAACTTGAAGTTCCAAGCTTCCCCCTGGCAAAGGTTGCCAAATGTTGCCAATCAATGACTACACTCTTGAGCCTGTTGAGCAAAGCAACCTTTTGCCACACCTGTGCCATTTCCGCGTGATGTTTGTAACCAACCAATCAGTATGTGTTTTCTCGAAGAACAACATCTGATAAATCGAGGATTGTTCAATGGTCTTACTAAGATGTGGCTGGTCAGTATTTTGGAGTGGAAAGGGGATCCAATTCTTTGGAGACATGCTGCTTGTGGCGCCTAATTTCTGGATGTCAACGCTAGTCGCTGCTTCGACTCGAACCCGGACGTTTTGATTCTTTAGGTCAAGTCTTTTGGAAGGAGAATGAACGCCGCGAATCAATAGGTCCCTGCGCGGAGCCAATTTACTTTATGATGGGCAATCACCTATGAAGAAATTTTGAAGGAATCATCGAAAAAGACATGACCCTGCAGTGTGCCAAAACATGCTAAAAACCGATATAGCAAAACTGTTGCAGTTCCTCCACTCGATGTACATATACCCCGCAGCATGGTTGACCAAGCGTGTAGCAGAAAAGGCCTGTGAAGACCGCTGGTAAGGTTTCTGTTCGTGGCCCCTAGTTTTGTTTCCGGTTGGTAGCGGAGCCCCTGGGTTTGGTCCAGGGGCGATGATGCTGGTGGTCCTCCTGGTGGTTTCCCTCCCTCCGTGCCTGGGGGGATTCCATCCAGGCCATGGCACGCGGGTGCGGGAGCGCCCGGAGGTTCTCTTGAACCCACCCACACTCAGGTGGATGCCGACGCATTCGATCTTTGTGCCCTGGGTTTCGAGGTTCCGCCCCACGAGAGCACCACACCTGCCGGTGGAGGTGTATTCGACTCGTCTTTGTCCCTGGCATCATCGCGCCGCGCTGAGTTTGTTCAACCCAGCCAATTTGGTTTGTCCCTGTCTTTTGTCCATGTGCAACCGCACAATGTCTCCCAGCCGTCTGGGAGCAGGCACGCAGCCTGGCCGTGCTCGTCATCGCGCAGCGTCGCTCCTGCGACCGTCGATTCGTCGACCAGAGTGTTCGTGATGCCCAACACACCGCCGATGAAGCACAGGACCAGGAGCCTGCCACACCAAGGAGTGTCACGTCTTCGGACGGAGGCATATTCTGCCCGTCGTTGTCCCACATGTTTGCACGCTGCGCTGGCTGTTCGCCTCAGCCATTTCGGACTGTCCTTGTCTCATGTCACAACATGTTCATGCAGTGTCTCCCAACTCCCATGGGTCTGGCCCGTTCCGAACTCGTCACCTGTCATTGTCGCTCCGTCGACTCAGGTGTGAATGCAAAGCCGATCACCTTAACGATGCCGTGAACCTAGAGCCATTGACCGATACCATTTCCACTACAACTCAACGCTGTGCTGCGTCACTTGCGTACAGGGGGTAAACCTGTCACAGCACTCAAGTTCCACTCACTTGCCAAAGTCCACCATGAACACGCCATCCATTTACACCACATTCACCTTTTGCACTACCAGTACATTTTGCACTACGTCCTCAGTGACAAGCGCTACCACTACCAGTACATTTTGCACTACGTCTCCAAAGCCAAGTTCTACCAATACCTTTGTCACTACGTCCTCAGACACAAGTACAACCAGTCAGAGTGATCAGCCCTTGGATCACTCAGGA
Source organism: Durusdinium trenchii (assembly GCA_963970005.1). Classification (NCBI taxonomy): domain Eukaryota; class Dinophyceae; order Suessiales; family Symbiodiniaceae; genus Durusdinium; species Durusdinium trenchii. Next base: position 160,306 of record CAXAMN010006369.1, read on the forward strand.
CGCCAGCAAGAAGAGCTCATTCGCCTGATAGCGTTCGCGCTACTACCACTCCATGATTGCACTGTGCATTGTAGTTGCGTTAAAGGTGTGTACTTATCTACCTGTGCAGTCGCCGCCCGGCGAGAGAGCTTGTTCGTGTTGGCCGTGTTCGACATCAGAGGCCCATCATTGATCGCACCAAGCATGCCGTTCGCACTGCAAGAGTTATAGTCACGGACGCACAGTAGGCAGGAAAGGTCCGGTGACAAAAACATAGCAGATAGATTTATGGTAAGCGCTTTTGTCAAATTTAGCTGCTTACTGGGGGTGTCCGGAAACTTGTCCTGGAACTGCTTACTGGGGTGTGCTTTCCCAAATGTGTCTTATATGATGTATACATATACATAGAATCTAGAGAGTGTGAACACGTCTACTAATCATCCAACTTGTTCAAGCCTCTTGACTCGCCCCAGTCGAGCTGTCGGCTGCAAACAAGACGCATACGGTGGTCTCCGACTTCCACCTGACCCTTTTTCACCAGCAAAAAGCAGATGCAGTAAGCAGACCTCAAAGTACATCTGCTTGCAGGGGTGTGTTTTTGGGTATACAGCAAACATCTATGGTAAGGGATGATCAAAAACCAAAGTTTAGGCCCCTTGCCGGGTGCAGTAAGCAATAAGGTTACTGCCTACTGACCGGCACTGACTATAAGCTTTTCTTTGCCTACATGGTGCTCAATGCAACCCATGTAGAGGCACTGAGCCAGATGCCGGACATGCAGCTGCCAAGCATCACAACATTCGAGCATACATGGATGCCCTGGCTACTCCTGATACTGCCAATGATGATTGTGGCCACGTTGTGCCTTATGTTCCCAGGAGCAACATCCTGGTCGCAAGACCTGATGCTGTGGAGCATATGTCCACCGACCTGCAGCCGCACCAGCAGGCCGCCATGATCATCTCACAACTCGCAGTATCCGCGCGCGAGTTGGCGCGACAGATCACACCTGCCGAGCTGTTCAATAGTGGAGTATCCAACGGTAGGCAATTGGATCCCGTATCATACTTGGTTCAAGGTCTTGCCAATCGATTCGAGACTTGCTGTCCTTCTCACGACGGCAAGGAGAAAGCATAGATGCCTTGGTCACACGCTTCGACCTGGTCCGCGCAAGAGCTCAGAATGATGGAGGGGGTGCCCAAGTGTCTGTTGAGACAGCGAGCCTCCTGCTCTTGCGCGCGTGTGGCTGCTCGCCCGTTGTCCTCCACCTAGTGGACCCCGGTACTCGTTGGGCCACGGCAGTTGAACTGACCGCACGACCGCAGAGATACTCCACGGTCTCGATCAATGGATGGCTATCTTCGGCCCCATGCAAGTGCTCATCTTCGATGGAGAGCAAGGCCTGAATGATGAAGAAGCCACCATTTACTGCGAGGTCAAGGGCATCACTTGAAACCTTGGGCTAACGGGAGGAGCCAGTATAATCCGGGCCAGAGCGTAGCTGCCAGCTGCCTGAAAGAGTCGGTGATGGACTCGACGATGGTGCTGAGGTGGCTGTCCACAGAGAATGGTGCAGTGAGCTGCGATGGCTGTGAGAGATCGTAATATCTGAAAGAGGAATACGGTCATGTGTAGTGGTATTGACCGGGGTTGATTGGACGGATGTAGTGGTGGTGTGCCTGTCACGTGAACGTGAGCGGGCGCGTGGGGTCAAGTGGGCGATCAGGCTGTGCTGGGGTGGGATGGCCGTGGGTGGCTGTGAAGGTGGTAGGATTGGTGAAGAGAGAAAGTTTGTTGTGGCGGATGGAGGGAAGCGGGCGGCGGGGTCCATCCGGTAGTGACCTGGCGAGCCTGGTGAGCCGGGCAGAAATTGGAGAATGCGGATGCCTTGGCATAGGTCGGTGCTGATGGTAACCAAGTGTCGTAAAGTGTTGCGGAGTTGCAAGTAGAGGCGGTAGGACTGTTGGTCTGTGAAGGAAGAAGGATAGGGGATAGGATCAGTTAGAATGGGATGATGTTGGAGATCGGTGACCAGGGTGTGTAGTGTGGCAATCATCCAGGATAGCAGCAACAGTTCGGGCTGGTGAGTGGCTGATGGAGCAAGATAGGGAAGTGGATTCCCGGGGAGATAGTGACCCGCTGCGGGGGCCAACGATGGATCTGGAAAAGGAGGGGAGTGTGAACCCTCCACTGTCATAGGGCCGGCCGCTGGTGAAGTAGAGCCAAAACCGGAATCAGCCATAGCTGCGCAGGCGGGCAAAGGGTGTTGTCAACGTGCGATCTCAACAAAACGGCTGCGGAGGCTGAGATGTGACATTCGGCAAAGTGTTAACGACGGTGGGAATGAGCAGCGCAGGTGAGAAAAAACAGTGTGCTCGATCTTTTGCACCGCTGTTGTCCAGTTAGCGATGTAAAGAGTATATACAAAGCGGCTCACTCCAGTGGAGGTTGAAGTGGTGGCTAGAATGCTGGGCTGTCTCTGGATCGTGAACGGTCTCTGGCTGCAGGGCCATAAGGTTCAGGCTGACGATGGCGATTGGGCCGATGACGATGGTGCCGATGTGGAGGTGGACAGAAAGTGCGTACTTCATCAGCCAGGAAATCAGTGGTGTCAGGTGGGAAATGTGCTGACGGGTTGACACGATAGCTGCCTGGATGGCCCGGAGGGCCTGGTATGAATTGAAGTAGTCGGCTGGCGCGTTTCAAGCGCAGGGTGATTCTGGCCAACTCGGTAACACTCTGATGGTATTGACAGTACAGCTGGAAAGCATCAGCATCGGTGAAGAGGGTGTTGTCTGGTAGGGGACTGTCGATCAAGGGGTGGTTGAGGAGCTGGTTAACCACGTTGGCAAGGCAGTCGAGAAGGCCTTGCATAAGGAGAAGTTCTGGTTGGTGTGTGAGTGAAGGAGTCAAGTGCGGAGGAGGATTGTCCGGGAGGAAGTATGTCTCGGTGGCTGAAGGCTGCTCCGTAGAAGGTGACCGCGAGGCGCGAGGCGGTCGGACATCAGCTGGGGCCATGATGAACGAAAAAACGATCTGTACACTCAAAGTAGTCGAGAGGTTGAAAATGGCTGCGGTGGCATGAGATGGACTGACGATCAAATCGCGGAAAACTTAAAATTGCGGGAGTCAGCTGTGCAATGCCGTGGCATGGCTGGAAAGACTGATTGGGTTTCAAAAAATAAGGAACAGGGCAGAACCTCAAGGGCCTGCACGCAATGGTTGAGTTGTGCGTGGAAGTTGTTTGCGACAGGCGCGCCGAGGGGAGCTGGGTGAAACGGAGACTAAACGAAATAGCTACCAATATCAGCTGCTGCTGGTTCCGGATGACTGTCCTCACTGATGATTGATGGCATAACATCGGCCATGGCGGCGGCAGCCGGTGCAGGGGATGGAGGTGTTGTAGGAGTGTACGAGAAATCCGGAGCTGAAGGGGTTGCCGGTGGTGGGACTGCTGCTGCGGAGGGAGGTGAAGGGACAGGGGAAAAAGGTGGTGGAGTGTGGACGGGTGAAGTAGGTGAGGGCGGTGGGATGCCTGCTTGTTGTTGGCGTTGTGCTTCTTGAAGTTCCTCCCAGCGTGCTTTGCACTGTTCAATTGAGAAGCCCACCCGACGAGCAACGTAACTCCAATTCGGTCGCAGGCGGGTGTCGGTTTTGAGTTCCACAAGGCGAACTTCAGCGTCGCCATCCCAAGCGTCCCAATCAGCATCTTCATTGAGGGGTGGTGGAGGTTCGCGTTTCTTCTTGGGTTGTGGCAGTGCTGGTGGAGAGGTGGAGGTTGAGGATGCTTGTGAAGGGGCACGCTGTGGTGGTGCATGTTTGATGGGGGCCACAGGAGCGGAATCACAGGAGGAAGTGGGGGAAGGGATAGGAACTGCTGTAAGGGGAGCTGGAGGGAGGGCCGGAAAAGGTCGGTGGAAATGGGGGTCGACCTGCTGTGTGTGAACAAGATAAGGGCTGTGTAAGTTGGCCAGGATGTCAGTCGCTTGCTGAAGTATACGATGAAGCTGATTGAGGGCAATCGTAGTTCGATGGATAAGTCGAGCCTGGTCGGCAGGAGACTGCATCTTGAGGAGGAGCGTCGAGGTCAGGCAGCTGAAGTGGTATGCTGGAGCAGCGGATGGCGCAGCGCAGATGTCAGCACTGCATGAGCGGCCGGCGCAGACATGCGAGGCATGCAATTGAATTACGAAAATGAATTATTGAGCACGAAGTTTGCGGGACAGACAGAGATACGTAGTGGGTGGCTGAAACAATACCGCCTGAAATGAAAAGGCACAAACTGTGATTTGTCCTTGCGTGAAAAGAAGAACATTGTCAACAAAAATTCCGCAATCCGCAAAACCTAAAAAGAACTGAGTGATCATGCACGAAGAATCGATCAATAGACAAAATGAGCACCAAAAACTGGCTGCCGGTTGGAGTAAGTGCAAGCTATGTACAACGGGAGTAAAATGCAATGCATGTGAGCATGACGCAATGATACAAAGACTGGAGCTCGGATTTTGCCAAGCTGGAGTTGGTGGCGGATGTGAAACTCATGGAAGGGCCTCTCTCATATGTGTGGAGTTGGCATTGGTGTTGATGAAGGTGGGTAGGTCTGTGGTAGGTGGCGGAACCTCAAAGGAACGGCTGTGTTGCATTGATAGACCACGCCAGTCCTTTGACTATGGCGTTATGGGGGTGAATCACCCAGCATCGGGCTTTGGAGTGGCAAACAGCGCCATGGTCTTGTTGCAAGAGGTGCATGGCTTGGGCTTCGCCGCCGCTGGTAAATTTGGTCCCTCGACCCCAGGCGAGGAGATGGATCATGATAGAATGGATGTTTTTAGCCAGCTTCCACGTGTTATGTAGTACGCGGGCTTGCTCGTAGTTGTCGTGGATTGGTTGGTGAGTAATGCGTGTGGCTTGGGCAAAGAAACCCGGGTTGGCATCAAAGTGAAGGGTGCTGGGCAGGAAACGGCCCTGTTGTAGAATGGCGGTGATGTTGCCGTGGGGGCCTGTGTGGCCGGCGTTGATGTGCACTGTCTCTGGGGTAGTGGAGGTGGCGCGAGTGGCAGGCGGTGGTATTGGGCGATTGGCCTTGTCGACCAGACTGGGAATGTTGATACAGTGGTAGGAGAAAGTGTCATACGTATTGGTGGTGTCATTCCACTTCACATGGTTCAGTTGACGTTAATCGGCCAAATCATCGATGGTGTAGCCGATGTCAGTGAGCATTTTGGCTACGTATGCGTGTTGTGGTTTGTTCTCTGCTTCTAATTGTGTAGCGTGAAAGTCAAGCCACCATGCAATCTGTTCTTGGTGGGGAAGCCGGTGGAAATGTGGTGGGTGTGGCTTCCAAGGCGGATGGGGCCGTCGTATTGCTGGAATGTTGGGGAAGTCTGCTAGGAACATGTTGGTGATGTGGTGCTGAGGTGTAGACTGCTGATTGGGTCGGAGGGTGATGGGTGCATGGGAGCGGCTACGGGAACGGCTGTCCGAAGATGTGGTATATGAGGTTGAAGGGGAACGGCGACGCCGGCGGCGTGTCGACGACGCTTTGGCAGTGGAGGCTGCAGGAGAGTGGTGATGTCGGGTGTGCTTGTCGCGTGTGCGGCGACTGTGGCGGCGGCGACGACGTCGGCTGCGGCTTCTGCTGCGGTTGGAATGGGTGGGTGCAGCCGCGGGAGGTTGCGTGTGAGGCCCCGGAGTTGGCACTGAAGGTGCTTCCGTTGGGGGTGGCAGCGGTGGCGGTAGTGGTGGAACGGTGGATGATGGCGGGGCAAAGTGAGTGGCTGGTGACGTGGAGGGTGGCGTGGCGGTTGTGGTAGTGGTGGCCTGAGTGGGATTGGCTGGTGGGGGAACGTTCAGAACGTCCGAAGCGGGCGGCGTGGGTGCCCCCGCGGGGGGTGTTGGAGCAGAAGGAACAACGGTGGGTGGGGCTGATGCTTGATGTGGCGACGGGTGAGCAACGGGTGGAAAGAGGGAGTAAGGCTGCCAAACGCCTTGAAGGTGGTCTCCATGAACAGGAGCTTGCTGGATTGGTGGTTGTGGTTGTGGTGCTTGCGGAGCTGGTGGAGCCGATGGGGCTGGTGATGCCTGTTGCAAAGAGGGTGGGTGGTGGAAAGGTTGTGCTGGCATGGTTTCAAATGTCTGCATATGAGGTGGTGCTGGATATGCATGTGTGTGAGGTACAAAAGTTGGTGCCGGTGGAGGTGTTGGCATGGGATGTGGCCACGTAGGAGGTGGCAGTTGTGGTGGAGCGGTCTGAAAGTGAGGGAGGAGTGACTGCTGTGGTGGATGAGACAGAACAGTGGGGACAGGCGCCGGTGGTAGAGAATGGTGCCAGGGTGGTGGTTGAGTGCTGACAGTGGGTATTGTGGATGCGGTACACGGTGGTGGCCATTGTGGATATGGCCAGGGAAACTGCATGGCACGAGCGATGGAGAGGCCAATCCACAGGCTGCGATCAATGGCGCCGGCGCGGCACAGCAGCGGAGATGAGAGAATTAAAATGGCAGTGAATTCTGGAACCTGAAAACGTGTGCTGTGAAAAATTAATTAAGGTGAAATCTCGGCATGCAGTGGAAGCTCGGGGATGCGAGCATGTGTACGTTGATCGTCGATCAAATGGCTGCGGGTTAAAAAGTTGGGAAATGCAATGAACAACGTCATGACAGTGCAGAACCAAATGAGTCGGGTAATCACGATGAAGTCCTTCGTTTATAGCCCGGCTCGAAAATCAGGAAATTCAGGGATAAAATGAAGGAACAAAAGGTCAGTTATAAACAAGCAGGGCCAATGAAATCCGGAATGGCTTCGGCGCCTCCTTTCGGAGGGTCACACCCAGTACCCATGTGGGAAGACTGAGCGGTCCACACTTCGAACTTGGGTTTTCAGTTAGACTCAATTGCCACGTTGGGAAGGAAGGTGAGAGAACGGCAAGGCGAGTGAGTCGGCATAACAGTATTGTTTAAAAAAGTTTCCGAAAGCGCTCAAAAGAAAGTAAGCGACGTTCAGCGGCAGCTGCGATGCGGAGGGAAGTGGTTTGGGGGAGGTATCATGAACAACCATGAAAGCAAACCAAAAAGATTGGAACAGCTTGCGCAAAAGTTGCCGGCAGGTACACAGATTGGCGTCCCAATCTGCTTCACGGAATGTCCACAGCTGTCTTCGTTGGCAGCAGAACTGTGGATTCCCTGCTGCCCCCTGCATCGGTGGAAAAATGGAACCAGCCTCTGTGGTAGAGGAAAGATGAAAAGGTGGAAAACCCTTAGAACCAGGGTGCGACACTTAAACCAAAAAGCATTCCCTGATAGTTTACGAATCTCTGCATCACTCAGCCCGCTGACATCTACAATTGGATGTGGCTGGCCATTGCTAAACGCTTCATATTGGCAGTGTCCCATGCAATGCAGTGTCTCCTGGCCAAGGAAGAATAGTTCAAACAATCAATCAAAAAGGGAAAACATAAACAATCAGGAAGTGTTCAAACACCTTGGAAAGAAGCCAGCGTTCATCTGTTGGATTGCCAGCATCGGGGTGCAAAAGTAGCCACATCTCTCCGCGCTTCATCAACGTTGGCATCAAATTTGATACGATGGGTCTGCATCGTGGGTTCTGGTTCACATTGCAGACCAAGGATTGGTGGCCTCAACCGTGGAAAAAAGGGCGGCAAACTCATTTGTGTACAGTGTACACATGAAAACAGTCCTGTTACAGTATGTCCTGCTTTGTTTCCCTAAAGCATCCTTGGCTAGGCATCACATACACAGTTAGCATCACTTAGCCATGTGTTTTGAACAAATGTAAATGTTAACATCAACCAAAGTACCATTGGCAAACATCCTTTCCACCTTCTCCAACGCACGGTATCCAGCAAGCCAGTTGCGCTTTGCCCCTGACCGTGACATATGTTTCCAAAGGAAATGGTTGATGAACATCACATTGTTGGGTACATGGTTGTTCAAGAACTGGCCTGGCAACAACTCGGAGAATGGTGCGGAGCGTGGTTTGCACACTGTCCTTGCTGCGCGCTCTTTCTCTTGTTGAACTTTTGCCTCACATGTTGTATATTGAGTCCTCTAACTAATCCTCTATAGAATCAAATGGATGGGAAACATCTTGATGAAGACAAATGGAAAGAGAATACTACTTGCAGGGCAGTTACATCAGGGGCAATGAAAAGCGAACGAACTGTCAGCTTGCACTGCCTAAAGAGCAGTGACAATGTGGCATTGAAACTCGCGGTAGACATTGACACTGTCGCATCCTGCAATTTGAGAGGATACAATTATAGCGGTTGCTTTTACAGCCACTTGCTTCTGACTGCAAAGCATGTTCATTGGAACACCAAAGACAGCATTGGAATTGGAAGAAATCCTGTCCTTCGTCATCACCGTGAACAATCTTGGCCGAGACATAGGCCATCCAAAGTCCTCTGACGAAAGAAGGTCCCCACCACTCGGCCCAACTGGCGAGTGGATTGTATAGCCTGGAAGGTATTTCTCGAAGAGCGTTCTATCAAAGCGCGCGGTGCATTCGTGGATCACAAGATCCTGCTAGACAGGCAAGCACACAAACCTGCACACGTCAGAGCAAAGCTTACAGTCCTCTCGGGTGAAAGTTCGCTCGCTTAGCCAGACAGCCAATGACTCAGCACTGAGTCCCCAAAGGCCATTGCGAGCCTCAGAACAAGGTCCATACAGAAGGTTTGGCAAAGCAGGCACTTAAGAGGCAAACAAATGAGACTTGATTGGCTGTCAAAACACGCCCATCGAAGACACGTCTGTACAAGTTGAGCCAGCTGTTGCAACTCGCAATCGGTTTGGCCAACTCCCAAGTAGGCCAATTGGTGTAGGGCATTGTTTCCCCTCCTGCTTTCTCAAAACCTAGCTTGCAATTTACCAAATGATTTGGACAAAGTTCTAACACTTGGCAAGTGTGGTTTTGAGTCCTCGATCTTGCGTTTCTTGCCATTCTGAATGGGATCGTGGCGGATGCAGTTTGCAGCTGTCTTCCAATGATCACGCGAGGAACAAAGAAAGGTCATCAGTCGCTCGAAAAGAATATCTCCATACTTGGATGTCAGTTCTTTGATGTCTTTGGGATTGTCCAAATCCAATTCACCTGAGCAGCAAATAACATTGTCAGTCAATCACCTTACCTTGATTGCACCAACCAAGTGTTGAGTAACCCTTCTGACTAAGACTTACACATTGCTCAATTGCTCACACTCCATTTCAAACCTGGTGTTGGATCGAATAGTCTTCATTCTCTCCACAGCGCTTGGAACCAACCTCTCCTCGAGACTTGTATGGATGTGCTCGACAGCGTGCTCCTGGGAAATACACCATGGCTTTCAGTTTCATTGCTAGTCTCCGTCAAACTTGCACACATGACATTTGAGAAAACGGTCCTGACAAAGGCGTCGCAAAACTTTCTGCGATGATGAGTCATTGTCACAAGAAGTCACGCAGGCATAGACTGGCACACAATACGTTGATCCACTAGCCGCTGGTCCTGCAGAATCCCACGAACTATATAAATCTTGTCTAAAAATGATAGAAAGTTTGCAGTTGCCACAAGCTTTTACCCGTAGAAGTCCTTCATTTGGGGATGATCTCAGCTCCATATCAAGGAAATCCTTCAATTTTGTCTTTGCAGCAATAGAAGCTGTGCCCAGCCCAGAAAAAGCATCATGGTGAATAATTCCGTGACACATCATTGCCCTCAGGTTTTTTTGATGGATTTGCGCATCTTGACATTCAGTCAAGAGTGTCTTTGCAAAGATTTGTGGCCAGCGATAAATGGCCTCAAACGTGTTCTCACCATCAGGCAACTCACTTGTAATGCCCCCTGCTGGCACTACAGCCCCAATCTTAGCAGATTGCCCGCTCTCACTCGTGGAATCACTATCGGAACTGGACTGTGATCCGGTGTCACCTGCAAGTGCTCTGGCAAGTCTGGTCACACACTCCGGAGTTGACGGAGTAGCATCGAGTTGGGAAGTTTCGCCATCTGAACCATCAGCGTGTTCCATTTGTCCGTGTTTCTTCCAACCAACTCGAGCCTTTGAAGTCTACAAATGAGCATGTGACAACAACACCTGATCACTGTTTGGCTTGCGCAAGATTGCCTTGCCAACCAAAGCTTCCTCACCAAACTAGTTTCTCTGAAACACAGCAATCACCAGTTGATTTTTCAGCGCCAAAGGTGTATATTCTGACAATGTTTGTTGTCAAGGAAACTCATTCTGAAATGAACGGGCTCACTTTTTGGCGCATCGTTTATTTCAGGCAAAAACCTTTATTGCAGGATGAATTTTTTAAAAAAAACATCCTGTAATTAAGGAAATTTTGAAATCGCCCATGACACTTTTCATTCCAAACTCATCATTAAACAAAATCATCCTGCAATAAAGGTTTTTGCCTGAAATAAACGGTGCGCCAAAAAGTGAGCCCGTTCATTTCAGAATGAGCTTGGTGTAAAAATAGATCATCCTGAAATATACCTCAGACACAGACAAAATACAGGACAAACAACAACTGCTAGATTGATTTCTTTTTTTGATGTTCAGGGATGAATGTGTGATGCTTGATAGCCATGGACAAAAAATATTATTCTATATAGTTGAATTGGAACTCTCTCTCTTTGTCTCTCTCTCTCTCTTTCTGTCTCTCTCTCTCTGTCTCTCTCTCTCTTTGTCTCTCTCTCTCATCTCTCTTCTGTCTCTCTCTCTCTCTCTCTCTCTCTGCCTCTCTCTCTCTTTCTCATTGTCTAAAAGTTTCCCATGTAGGTGATCAACACAATGCAACTGAAGCGAATGAGCCTGCACACTGGAACACAAAAATGAAATTCTTGCCCTTTTTTTCTGCTTCTTTTGTTGGCTGAAGACGCCAACGGTTTCGCGAGATTTTCTTGTCTACAAGTAAGACGGACTAGTAAAAGTACCAAGCACGCAGACAGCCAGTAAACCCGCAACCGGCCAATCACATTGCTTGGCGGACCCAAGGGGACAGTCGCCTAAACGCTGTATCCAATACTACGCCCTAGGATCCTTGGGGTGAGACAGTCAGGTTGCTCTGCTCTGACCCACTTGGGATTGCCGCTGTGACCGGTGTGGATCTTCCAACCACGATTCTTCATGTGGTCTTTGAGAAACCTGAAGCTGTGGTTTGATCATACCAACTAAAGCAATCACAACGCATGGCAGCAAGAGAATGAATATATATGTACACACAAATGAAGTCAGGGAACCTCCACCATCCAACGCTCGGTGTGTGCTTGGCGGACGTACACAGCTCTTGGTAGAGTTTGCTGACAGCATGAAAGTCACGCGCGTACCTGGCTTTGAACTCCTGAACAGGCGCCTCGATCCGTTGTTCTGACTGATCAAATCCAATACCCTTGTAGCGCTCGATGAAGTTGGAAGGATAACCTGTCAAAAGATCACTCCTGGCTTCACGGTGCGCTCGAAAGCGGGACTTCAGCACACGGTTCAGAACGTGGAACCGCTGATTTGAGGGTACTTGGGGCGCTGCTCTAGGCTTGGCTTTTGGCTTAGGCCGCGGTGTGGCCTTGGCCTTGGCCTTAGCTTTAGGCACAGGCGCTGGTGCAACGGCCGGCGCTGCCACTGGCACAGGAACTGGTGCTGGATTGGGTGCCATCATCGCAACTAGCAAATCGAAACGTGCAACGAGCTGGCTTTCTTCAGTGACCACCAATTGCATCAAGCGAACACAGCAGCTACAGGTCTGAGTCCGCGCAACCTATTACTGGTTTGAGACATGAAAGAGCATGAACACATAGTGTGAATTCACAAGAATGGCAACATGCAATATGGCAAACCTCTCCACTCTGCACAAACTTTTTTCTTTTGTAAGCAGCAATGTTTTCACTCTGTCCCAGTCCCCCGTGCGAGAGAGGCGTAATGGTCTATCTGACGTTCTATTTCAGACTCCTCACCAAGATCATCCACCTCAATTGGGGGCACCTCAGCAATTGATACAAGAGACCGACTGACCGACCTAGCTTCAAAAACTCGAATTAAGACCCCTACCATTGTCACATGGCGTCTTCTAAGCGCTTCATCTGATTCCCCTGGCTCTCGCACCATCAAATATCCTGTCAAACAAGTGCATGAACAATAGATATTGCGCGGTTCCAAAAAGCACTGGCATGACAACATCTAGCACCTTGTAACACCCACCACTTCAGTCGGTGTACAACTCGACTTTCAAATGGTTGATTGCACTGCATGCTTTTACAGCATTTTCTTTGACCTTCACTGCCCAAAAAAGTATGAAGCCCGCACTGGACGTAGTAGCCTGGTTCCTTAGTAGTCTTGGTTGCCAACACAAAGAATCACAGCATGTGCATGAACAAGACATTTGTGGAATTCAGAACGCTAGGATACTGACTGTTTTGTCAAACCTCTTCACCAAAGAAGATGATCCAACCCAGACAGTGGATTCGTCAAACATACTGCTGCGACGGGCGTGCCCAGATGTCATCGAAGGGTTTGATGCCCTTTGTGACCTCTGTGTTTGAGCACGTGCATTCTGCCTCAGCTGCTCAACCATGATGTTTACCTCCTCTGGTGTTGGTGGCGAGGGCGTATCTTCTGGCTCTTCACCTGCAGGACTGATCAAATATACCAAAGAGATCCATAGAGAATTCACATTTAGCAAAAATACACAACATGTTCTTTAAGTCTTGATGAAAGGGGCCTGCTACAGCGGCAACACAACTCTCAGCGGCCAGGGCTACAGCAGAACATCCTAAGCCGGGCAGCAACAAGCCATAACACTCCATGATTCAACGGTAATTGTTCTCAGCCTTGTCACGTGACCAACATATCTCAGCAAAGTCACCAGAAGCCGAATCAGTCTCATCGCGCAGCTCGATGCCTTGATTTGAAAACATACAGGAGGGATACATTAAAAAGGAGATGGCGTGTTATTGAATAGAAACCTGCTTTTGTTTTTGTAACCCAAAGTACCTGCATCACGGAGAGCAGAATCAGTTTCATCTTCCACCGGCACCAGACCTCATGCTGTGTTTCAGGCACAGTGGTCATTGACCAACTCACAACAAGAACAAGAACTGTAGTTACAGTAGATGGGCAAATCACTACTGCATATGTGATCATATGTGTATGGCGAGCAACCATCCCCTGAAGTAGGTTTGCCCTCCATGACGTTTGGATCAGCGCCATCCTCGATTGACTTGAAGCCTGAGTCCATAAGTATGAAAAAGCAGATGAAAGTAGTTCAACAAAGTTGAACATTGTATATTATACACGTGTTGTAAATGTTATATTTAAACGGTCTTGTGGCATACGTATCCCAGCAAAGACACATGCATCGCCAGATGGCACCACATCAGCTGTGTTTTCCACTGGCTCAACCTGAACGCCTGCAATTCAACAGGTCAGAGTCACATGACAACCAATTCTTGCGAACAGCTCTACAAATATCAAGGACTGCAGTGCCTCAAGAACGCACGGACTGCTATATTGGAATGCCAAGCATTGGAAATTTGGTTTCAAACGCTTGCGCCTGAATCAGGATAATTAGGCTCATCATCTAACACCTCCAAATTGGCTACAGCTCCTGATGTGCTTGTTGCAACATCACATCACACATCCTTGTTGTGGCTAGCAAATTTTGTTTTAAGCGTTTCTCTCCTGACGGCTGGTCTGGTACTTCATCCTTTACCTGGACTCGCCTCCTTCCGCGACCTTTACCTTTACCACGACCTCTTCCTCGACGACTAGCGGTGGTATCGTTGGTGTCTTTGTCTTTGAGCATATTCATCTGACCTGCAAAGCAACTCTTGAAACGAAAAAGAACTGTTGTGAAAAGAGCTCCCACTATTTGGGTGAGAATATGACTATGACTAATGACTGCGCATATGCTTTGAACAATAGAATTGGTATTGCTCTTGTGGCAAGCGCGCTGGAAAAGTAGCACAAAGCTAACATTGCCTTCAGAATCACTGTCACGCTGAAGTGCTCCCATGTCTTCACCATGGCCCCTGATGACGGACTTGTACTCTTGAAGTCCTAGTCCAGGTTTGATTTGACCAGCTTGTGATGCATCACAATCCAACAATGCCCGGTAGTATGCCTCACTCTGAAAGTGATGGATCTCACAGATGTTTTTTGCAAATAGTTCTTCTGACCTTAACAAGGCTCGAAGATAAAGACCAGACAACGGTGAACGGTCATGAAGCAGTACAATTTTTTCATCACCGCGATGATATGGGACACGCTTGCTCTTCGTGCTCACACGTCTTTCTTGCCAGCCAGATGCAAGAAGTTTCAACAAGAGTTCAAACGATGACATGTCGGTATCAGCAAGATGTTGAGCCGGATGATACTCATAGATAGGCACTGGTGAATCAATCACTTGAGTCAAGTGCATAGCCCGCAGAGCGTCATGTGTTGCCTTTATAGAATCTCCATGTTCTTGGTCAAAACGAACAAAGCCAAGGGATAACAGTTCAGCAATACCATCGTCTCCCCCATCGCGCAAGTACTTCCTAGATGACCCTGGGAGTGCGCCGTTCTGAACAATCTCAACCAAAACTTCTGAAGCTTGTTGTGACCTGAGCATTTGGCGTATTTCTTCATTTTTGTTATTATATACTGTATACTTGATAGTATATAGTGGTGTGATTTAGCCAATAGGAAAACAAACCTCGACAAACAACAATGTTGAAAGGTAGAGCCGAGGTTCATAGTTTTGGGTAAATGTGGAATCACGCTGCCTTCCACGAGCCTACGAACAACCAAGTTCCCCATAAGATCATCAAACGATAGTTGTTGGAGATTCACACAGATTGGTGCGCCAAGCGGAATAAGATGCACTCTGTCTTCACAGGCAGAGCAGACTTGATAACGCTGAGCAAAGAAATCAAACTTCTGAGGTCTTTCGCCAGCGATTGTATGTCTGCTCATGTTTCCGCTGGAGACTGTGAAGAAAACAAGATCTTTGTATTGGGTAGGCATGTTTGTTTCACAGCTCCTGAAAATGGATTCTGTAAAGTCACGTAGCCCAAGCGAATGGTCTTGCCTGGTGACGATGGCAGTTTGCAGAAAATTGATTTCATCTGGTTCACCACCTTCCACCAGTGTGTGCTCATGTTCCCCGTCACTATCAGAAAGTACAAGAACATTCCCGACTGGCGCAACTGCATCTTGAAGGGACAATGCCACTGGCTTCAACACACGCGTTGGCAAACTGAAAACCACGTGATCTCTGTTTGATACCTGGGTTGTGGCTTGATACGCTGCACATTCCAAGAACTAAAGTCTGTAGAAATGATTACAACAGTGAACACTGAACACCAAAGTCTTGTTGTTTGGCATCACCAAGAGTCTTGTTTCAAGTGATTTATGAGCGCCATCAGCAAAGGATCATCATTCAACTGCACACTATGCAATTGATGTCCTGTAACAGCTTGAATCTGTTTGTCTTCAATCTCTTTTGCGTGTTCCAGTTCGGCTTGAAGACGTCGTCGGTTTGCGTGTTTGAGACCAAGGTGGTCACGGTACAGAAGGCTCGCGAGTTCACGCTCGCTCATCACCCGTGTGTACTCACTAGGTTGCATGTGTAAGAGCTTCAACACGAGCTCTCTGAAGCCATGTCCGCGCTCAATGCCAGCCATGCTGGCTTCCAAATGTCTCAACGCCTCGTTACTCATTACAGAAAAATGAAAACAACAATCAAACAGCGTGTAGACAGCCGCATTCGAAGGAAACTCAAACCTAATCAACCTTTTGCTAAAAACTTGCCATGTTTCTGCAGGGTCGAATGCTGCCAATTCCAGAAGTTGCTTTGATCTCAGCTCGAATGAAACGCACGGTAGCTTGCTTGCTGGTGCCCGCTTGAATATCCGCGCCACGTGTGAATGCAATCCTTCTACGCTGCGAGTGACAACGCGGACCTCGGTTTGTCAATTTTTGTTCCAAACATGTTTGTATCGACAGATGTTTAAAGTTGAATCAAATCAAAATCGAAAACAAATCATATATTTGGTGCCTGGTGACCAGCTTGAACGCTGAGAGCCAACGGATAAGACATTTTGCAGAAACTGGGTCTGACCTGTAAATATCCAGGACGTAAGGGTGGATCCACTGTTGGGTCCCCGTGCAGGCCTTGCCATTCAGAGTTCAAAAACCGTTGAGATTGTGTGTGGAGAGATCCTTTGCCCTGGCACTTCCACAAGCGGAGGCAATCTTGCGCCGCCGCACATACCACGAAGGGGTTCTCACGCGCAAGTGCACCTTTCATGCTGGATACATTACGTGGACAAACAGGCAGCTACAGTCTAAGCCCATCCAGAACAAACAAGTCAACCAAAACCTCAACAATTTGCTTTGCTGTTTGGCAAGAAACACAGGCGCCAGGGCAATTGCTGGAAGAAACTCAATTTCATCCGGATTTGGCTCCATAGTGTTGACCGTGCTTTGGTCCATTGACTCAAATATATCGACTGCTGAGAGTCCTCACTGCATGCGATAGATTGGTTCAATCGACTCTCCTCATCAGCAAGAACCAATTGCAATTTGGACTGCCAGTCTCCAGCTGCCATATCCACAGCTCGACATCCTTTGTATGGGCATTTCATAGACGCAGATGTGTGCACGTTTATCAGCCACTTTGTCCGTTGTCTTTTCCTACAACTGCCAGTTTGCAGCTCTGAGCAACAGGGACAACCCTCGCACCAACGTCCAACAAACTCTGCAGAAAAACTCAAGTCGTTGATCAAGCGGGCGCATGACCAAAACGTTGGGTTCCGCACAGCAAGATCAATGGCATCAATCGTGACATTGAGGTCGGTGGTGGAATGCAGTTGTTTTTGCTTTGGTGCCATGCCGCCCATGAAACGCTTCTTATCCCAATGTTGACGGATCAACTGTTCACGCTCCAACAAGTTTCTGGTGAACTCCTCTATTGCTTCCCAGCGCAATGAAACCAAACTGTAGCTCCACTTGTCAAACTCCTTTGCACATGGATGGTCCACCCCCAAACAGCTGTATATGAAAAGTTCGCGCATTGTGCGAGTTCGCAAAAGCCGTTCCAAAGCATGCAAGCCTTCGGAAACAAAGGGCCACCTGGGCAACGAGGGTTGTGAGTTTGGGGTTGTAAGTTTGGGCCTGAAAAAGAAACATGATGGAAGAAAGTTTTTGCAAGACACATAAGTTCTTGCAAGACACATGGAAGGCATACAATCCAAACATTCTCCCAGCAAGTTGTCAACTATGTGCTTCATGTCAGGCGTAGGCATGGAATTGGGATACAATCTGGAAACACGAGTACGGTGACAGTCAGCTGGTGACACACTCTCAATCTCTTCACTTGCTGGCGGGTCTGACTCCACCACCACAGTAGCAGCAGCAGCTGCCGTGTCATCCTCCAGTTCTAGGGTAGTGGAGGATGAAGTTCTGGCTGTTGTTTGTAAGGTCATCGCAGTATCATTGAGTAAAGCTGCGGTGTCTATATCTGGTGCGTTTCCCAATTCCAGCTCGACCCCTGTGGGACAAGAGCCAAGTTCAAGTTTGCGTGGAAAAAAACAACAGGTTATTTGGAATTGCAAATTGCAAACATACAACACTTCCCCACCCTGGTCAGAAACATTGTTGATAACCATCTCATTGTACGCAGCCAAGTCTTGAAGAGGTTGATCACTGCAACCAACTTCCAGTAATAGAACAAAAAGAAGTGCATCCAATTTATTGCAGAACGCCGCTGAACCTGTGCATGGAAGTAGCATCAAACCATACAAAACCTGTGTCACGCCAAAAAAACATCATCACCATAGCCACCACCACCGGAACTACAACTGCAATCATGACCCCACCTTTTCCTAGAGATACAACTGGCATGGTCCTGCACTCCACTCTCAGAATATCTCGTTGAAGCTGGAAGTGGTCTTCCTCCAGCTCACCATTTGATAGAGCTTTGCAAAAGTCCCCTTCAGCAAGGTCATGGAAAAGGCGTTTCTCTGCATCACACGCCCTTAGTTTGTAGCTATAATTAGGTCGTTGCAAATGGCACGGGCAAGGAATCATCTGCGGATGTGTTTTTTTGGTGTAGTCAAGTCAAGTTACAAACACGTGAATTCCTGAATTAAGAGCAGGTCTTTGTTCTTCTCACTGGCATCATATCCTCGTGCCAAGATGCAAACGTGAACTTGTTTGTTCCTATCCAAACAGGAAGACAGAAAACACACAACTTTCTGGACCCAGTGCATGCAGTCCACCCAAAGAGATCCAGTGATTACCCCATCCACTTGATTGCCAAAAGTTGCGTCTTGATTGCATCAAGACTGCGTCCAAGATGTACCTACTTCTGGCGAGCGTGGCGCCTGAAGGCCCCGAAGGACCAATACCATTGACTTCCTCGAGGTGTGACAAAGAAGTGCTTGACTCTTTTTCACCAAGGCATGCAAGTGATGCAACAAAGGGACCGTTGTAATTGTGGTGGACCCATTTGCAAGCTGTGTGGCAGCGTTCAAAGCCGAGCGGAAGTCATCTGCATTTCTTAAATGCACACCCCTTGGAACGATAACCCTTCCAAATGGACTCAACGACAAACCTTCCAAATGGGTTCTATGGAATATAGAAAACCACACATAACATAACATATGTCAACATTTCAATTTCAACATGTGTATATTATATATGTACATATATATAATATGTAACCTTTGAGACAAGCAACAAAAGCATGAAACGGACCAGCTGTCCGACATTGTACACTGGCCTGCCCACTCCACGACGCGTTTTGGGCAGCAACGCCAAAACCGCATTCTGCGCGCAATCGTTTGCCACCTGACGGAGAAACAAGATGACCACGGCCACATTTTACGTTGAGTGCAAACAAGTTCAAACAAGTTAAGCAAAAACCTTTGAGTGACTTGAGTGCTTGAACAATTGTTTGCTTCACATGCACTGCGCACCCTCAACAACAATTTGTTGCCCAACGCAACCCAGCCTCCGAAATCTCACTGATGATGCACATAGCTTTCCGCAGGCTTGCAATCTCAGGGGCAGTGAACAATTTAGGGCAGGAGCGGCAAAGATGCACGCATAGCATTGCTCAAAGCGTAGCATTAATTTTCATAAGCCTTCAACACCTTGTGGTCAATTGAAAAAACAGAGCAGCCCTGTTCACATGGAATGCCTGCCTGGTCTTCTGACCCAAATCTCAACACAGGTTGCGCTGCGTGTAGTAGTAGCTCATAGGCAGCAGAAGCCTTTGCACCCGCCCATTGGAGCTTTTCCATGGCCGCTTGCCTACTTCAAAGATTAAAGCATGTTATATTCCTACTGTACCACAAAGTCCGCCTCACATATCGTAGATATATGTTTGGATATGTAAGGTTATATGTGTGGATATGTAAGGTTATATGTGATGGTAAATGGGTTAAGTGTCCATAAGTATTCGGCCAGACTTACGCTAGATACAGTGTATATACAAAAATTATAAGTCATTTATAAGTCAGTTATAAGTCGGAATAGTACGGAAGCGAAAACCTACTTATTCTACTTAGGGGCGCACTTAGCCTACTTACAAAAACCTAATTTTTCAAAGTTTTTTTTCATGGTTTTCTTAAAAATGTCATGAAAAAGTTGATTTTTTTAAGGTTTTTGTGTGTGGATGTGATTAAAACGCTGGAATCAGCAGTCTACAGCGTAATGTCAACATTACAGCCCCTTGATATGAAATTGCTGAGGGTTAGTTGAGTGGGCAAAGTTTCATAAGATATTCCATTCTGTAGTTTGTTTTTTGTGGGCTGTTGCAAACATAAAAGAAATTCTATAGACGTGAACATCATTACGCACACACATACAGACACAGACAGAGAGCCCTATATGAACAGGGTGAAAAGCGTTTGTTGGGCGGTGTACCCGCTGCAGGCGAATTCGATCTATAGATGGCTGTGAGAGACTGCAGTTGAGGTTATAAGTGGCGGTGTGTCCGCTGTAAGTATAGGTTAGGGGGGCGGTGTGTCCGCTGTAGGTTTGTAACATTCGGCCGGGTTTGAATGGAAAAAAGATAGGGGAGGAAAGGAAAGAAGGGTACCCTTTCGCGTGCATCTGCGAAACACGTGGGCGTGTGTTGAGAGAAAGGAATGGGAGGAAGTGCAATCTCCGAGATTGGTGTTGAAAGGAGAGCCTGCCCGTAGTGATGGCCTGACATCGTCTGACTTCCTTCTGACTTCGTGTGTCGTCAGGGCGTCGTCGGGCCTGACTTCGTTCTGACATCGTG
>CAXAMN010006369.1:180561-191970 GCA_963970005.1 Durusdinium trenchii
GTGTGTCGTCAGGGCGTCGTCGGGCCTGACTTCGTTCTGACATCGTGTGTAGTCAGGGTGAGGTCAAGTGTCGTCAGATGTAGTCGTCAGATGTCTGGCCACATTGAGCGTTCACCAAAGGAAAACCAAAGGTTCAAGTGTAGCCTGTTTACTACCCATGCAGCTGCTGCCACATGGCAGTCAGAGTGGGCACTGACTTCAGTGGCCTTGAGACCCCATGTCGGGCACTGCGCTGCCTTGGTGTTCCACATGCCTTGGTCTTTGCAAGTGAGCCCAACAAGAAGTTGGCAAGTTGGCAAAACTGATCAAGCTTGATTTCAAGCCACGGGCATTTTACAAGGACAAACCAAACTTACTGTAGTATTTGCCTGGAACACCCTCTAGATTTTCCACAGTCAATGACAGTGCTTCGCTGCAGGATATCGTGGCACGTGATGACACCGATTCAGCCTGCCCCGAAGTCGATCTCTAAATTGCTGGTGCCCCCTGCCAACCATTTAGCAGCGCTGGGAAAAAGCGAGGGTGGACAGATTTCCGTGCAAAATTGATGAGAAAATCTGGTAACTACATCATGCGCAAGTTGCCCAAGACATTCATCTATCAAAATGTCCCAGCATGGCGGAAACACAAGCGTTTCAGGCCTGGGTACATCAAGTTCAAGCAGCGCTTGATCAAGGCTGGCTACACCATCTTCACAAAAGACCTCAGGACCAGTGACCATGGACTTCCGCAAGCTCGATTGAGAACCTACATGGTTGGCTTCAAACGGTCATTGAATGTCAAGAAGTTCTCATTCCCTCAGCCATTATCCTGGGGGCCTCTTCATCCCACGCACTGCCTGGTTGATGCGGCTTCAGAGATGAAAGAAGAGGACCAGTCAAACACCGTGAAGAGAAATTTGAGGACGGCTTCATGTTTCTTTGCAAGCTTGATGTCTCACATGTTTTTTTCACAAATCCAATGAACCAGTTCACCTTTGAAACCTGGCCAGGAAAGCCAAGAAAGAGCGCAAGGAAAACAATATTGACTACAATACTTCTTATGTTTTTGTTGACGTGGATGCTGGCAAGAAATTCGTGCATCCAGCTGCAAAAGCTTTGAAACAATAAAGACTGGTGTTTGTCACTGCTGCAGTGAGTTTGTGTTTTCATGGTTGATCCTGGGGCAATGGAAGTTGAATGAGGCCACGACCATTACAGCTTCAAGGGGCAAGACTGGCTTTTACGTGACAAAGCTTCAGCGGCGCCTCACTGTAAAGGAATCGTTGAGGCTCCAGGGTATCCGGCTTAAAAAAAGCACTGTGTTGAAGGCCAAGTTCACAAAAACTCAGCTTGGGGCAGCAGCTGGCAATGCCATGTCACAGAATGTTCTGGAGCGCCTGCTGTGCAGAGTTTTGAGGCAAAGTGGCTTGTACCCAGGGGCAGAAGACCCATGGGAAGTCAGGTCTCACAATCCTTTCAATTAAATTAGGATTGTGCACTGGGGACGCATCAGGGGAAACATTTTTGCAGTCAGTGCATGCAAAGAGCTGTGCTTTAGCTCAGTTCAACCAAAGTCAAGGAAAGTTCATAGTCAATCTTGATCTACTTTGAGGTGTAGATTTCTTGCCAATGTTCTTGCAACTTTTTGTTGCTGCGTAGTTCATCAGCTGCTTGCTTCACTGTCAGCTTTCCATACCCTTTCCACACTGCTTCGGAGGAGATTCTGGCAAAGCGTTTACCAACCTCTGTTTTGACATTGTGCATCTTGAGGTCATTGATTGCCCGATGTCTTCCGCTGTGGGACCTGATGTTGGCCACCTTGACTTCACCGTGGGACAAAGGTCTTCCTGGCTCGTCTTATAGCTGCAGAGACAGTGTCCTAGCAGAAACAATGAATAGCAACATATAGAAACACATTAGATGTAGACATCAGAAAAAGCAGGGAAATGCAACAAAGCAGTCCTTGTTCATGATCTTTCCCTTGCAATCACTGCGAACTGCTGGAAAGAGATCTGGAAGAGATGCTGTGGGCCAGGTCCACGTGTCCTGGAAGGTCACCAGGCCCCTGCTGCCACATTTCCGGGTGCGTGTGATTGTCAAACCACCATTTTCCTTCCATTCATTGAGCTTCTCAAACAGTGCCGTCAGCATAGGTTTGTCAGTTTCATAATTTCCGTCACTCTGGCGCACAGACAATGGCTCATCACTGCAAAAACCACAAGCCAAGTTGGCCCAATACGCTCCAAGTGTTCAATCCATGCCTTCCATGCACCCCCCACAAGCGAGTCTGCTGCCCCTCTTGTTTTTTCTTCTCTTTTTGCGCTGACTTCATCACTTTCATGGCTGCAGCAGGACGTCCTGGTCTCCTTTTGGATGATGAAGCACAGGCAGGCATTGCAGTTGGATCATTGACAGTGCTCTTCAGTGTGGCTTGAGCCAAAAGCCGTGTCAGCCCCTAATAACTTATTCTGACAAGTCACATGCCATTGACTTGACGTTGCAGGCTTGCCTTGAGGGACCCATTGACGTTCATTGTCCACGTTCGTCATTGTCATTGTCCTCAGTGTACAGTGCTCAAACTAAAGTACTTCAAGAAATGATGTAGTGCTGACTGTTGACGCAATAACTATCTCCAAGCTACATCAACGTAAGCATGCAAACTCATTGTCATACAGAAAGCAAAAAACATCTTATATAGTCCTTGCCATGCAAAGCCCTTCCATTGTGGCAAAATGGAACATATGGCGTCGCAGGTGGCAACCAAAGCTGCAGGTGACAAAGAAGTGCAGCCATGAATGGATCAGAAACTTGCCTCAGACTCCAGAAAAGACACTCTTGCTGAGTGCAACCTGGCTTGGATTCCAAAAGAAACGCAAAGGCACTTGGAAAGCAGGGTGCAAGGTTTGTGCACATTTCAATGACACTCAGGCCAGGGCCTTTAGATCCTTTGATGTTGACGTCCTGAAATTTTCAATTTTGAGAAGACACCACAAAAGCAAATTCCACAAGAACAATGTGCAGCGGCTCATGGGAAAGAGTGTGGGCGTCAGTGCACCTACAGAATCTCAATTTCTGAGGGTGTGGGATGAGCTTCAGAAAGGGGTTTCCCCTCATTCACTGGACATTGACAACATGAAGGCTGCCAAAATCTATCGAATGGTTTTTTGCCTCTCTGAAGCACTGTACGCAAAGGATAGGGAATTTGCACGGAAAGCAGTTGCGGGATCAATCCGACGTGATGAATCCAATGGACGGCTTTTGCTGTACTTCTCATTGGTTTCAAAAGATTTGCAATGCAGAAGTGGGGTGCTTGGTGTCAAAAAAGGATTTGGGACAGGGGCCAAAGCAATCACCTGGGGAAATGCGGTTTTGCTGGCACTGCTCAACATATGCTTGGAATTGTACCCCAAGATCACCCTTTAGATGTTTTGGTTCCGTGAGGAGAGCGGCCAAGTACGCATCGAGCCTGGGAAGAAACATGCATTTGCTGACATTCAAGTTCAAGTCAACATTTGGATCAAGGGCCTCCAAGATCCAGTGAAGAATGATGTCACTACCTGTGATGTCAATGCTACATAACTTGGTCACTAGTCCATTCTTCCAACCTCTGAAAGCAGCAGCGTCTTGGGGCAATGACTCAATCTTCACGGACTGCAACGCCTTGTAGCGATACACAGACTCTTCCGAAGACAACACTGCGGACCCAACACCAATGAATGCTGCGCAAACTAGGATGTGATGAACGTGTACTACCCCAGGATTACTACCACCTGGATCGTTGGGCGATCCACTGGGCCAACTAGGCGGAACCCCCCCTGGTCCATGGCCTCCATTCGAGGATGAACTGGAACCTGAAGGGCTGTGTCCTGGCGGCGGGACAAACGGTGGCGTAGCACACGCGGACTGGGCATCATGCGGTGGTGTCGCAATGGACATTCTCTGGGGCACAGGCAACTGAATTGGAAAACCTGGAGTTTGGCTCTGCCTAATCTCCCTACGAAGCGAGTCAATGACAATCATCAGTTCCTCTTGGTTCACCGCGCCATTTCGATCCTGTGGAGGAGCAACTGGAACTGAAGAATGCCTTAACAAGACCACTTCATTTTGGAGGGCTGCAATTTGTGCAGACAACTCCTCATTCCTACCCCTTTGGGTATCAAGTGCCTGACTTTGGGACTCCACTACGGCCATTAGCTTCTGAATCTGGGCATCTGCTTCCTGCGAACGAACCTGTGCTTGGTGATGGAGCTGGTTTGCAACATCCCGTGCTTTGGTCAATTCGGCTTGGTGCCTAGCATTCATTTCTTGGATTAACACACTTGCTCTATCTTCAACAGTAGCTGCACGTGACCTAGCCTGATGGAGTGCACTTTGTGCTTCATCATAAACCCTTTGGGCCTGTAGTTGAGTTTCATGCACTACTCCCTGAGCTTTCAACTGAGCTTCATGGACTACACTGGCGACCTGTTGGGTTTCATGGATACGTGCCACTGCTTCATGCACCATGGAATGGGCTTGAGCTTCTACGGAGTGAACATGTTGGATCACCTGGTCGGGATCAATGCCTACTTGAACATTCATGGACCTTTGGTCATAAAGATTCTGTTGGGTGGCATGAACCTGAACTGTTGGTGAACCATCTGCTTCAACATCACTCATCTCTGACACTAACCCCTGAACCTTGGGCACCGGTGTAACAGCACCAGATCCGACCGGAACAATGGACCCTTCTCCACGATGTGATCTCGGTCTTGGTGGTCTATGGTTGCTGCTGCGCACGCTCGAACTACGAGATGATGTATGACCATCTTGGCTTCTCTTGGTCTTATTTCTTACTGCTAGCTGAGAAGACGGTTGTGGGGTAGACTGCAATGCACGGCGAGACGACGATGAGCTCGATGACCTACTAGCCGAACCAGCAGTTTCACGTGCCTGCAAAGCTCTACCCATGACTGGAATCACTTCTGGTGAGGTCGAAGAAACCTGCAATGATGCCTCTTCCGAGTTATCGGCTTCTTCCATGATTTCTGCTACTGTGGGCATGTTTGAATGAGAACGCACGAGCAAAATGCCCTTCAACCACTATAGGATGGGTTCACACAGACAAACAAGTAACTTACTTAGATGGGATCAAGCAAAGACTCACTCGCACCTTTTCACCTTTGATGGAAAGATGCACGAGAACCTTCACCCCTCGGTCGGCGAGCTGCAACTGATGCAGACAACGCCTGTCAACTTGAGAACACTGGCAAAAGGGGTGGCAATCAAACAAGGGATCAAATTTGCTTTGCAAAGATCAACACTTATGATTGCTCTACGATTGCTATGCAAACTCTGGTTCTATTCAACCAAACCTTCCACCCCTAATGCTGTTCCAGACCTCGTACACGTTCGCTCGATAGTCTGCAATGGAATCGCGTGCTTTGCGCGGCACAATGATCCCACAGATCGCCAAGTTGCAGCCCGGATTCTGATCAATGTACTCCCGCCACTCTGTGACAACTTCTGGGCTATCGTCGATGTGAAGAAGAAAGCACCGAGACGTGTCAATGAGCTGGAGCAAGGTCTGCAACTTACCTACCCCTCCGGCTGGCTTGCGAGTCACAACGATCTTTGCAAACTCTGGCTGAGGTCGACAATGTTGGAAAATGTTGTTCACTGTCGCTGTCTGATGGCAGTACGAAGTAACGATCTGAGTCGGATTGCTGGACAACGCCGCCACGCGAGCCAATGTATCCTGCACCTGTGAAGGCAATCGACCGTTCTCACAATACTCCCTCTGCCTTGAGGACACCCGAAAACAATCCAGCACCTGATGGAAATCCCACGACACCACCAAACGAGTCTGTGGATGAATCCGTGCCGAACCGTCCTCAATCTGCACCTCCAGCTCCCACTGCCTCCAACCCGGCAACGGAGGAAAGATCAACTGCGGCCTGAGCACTTCCGGTGCTTTGCACCGCTCAACAAGACGAATGTGCTCGATGGTCGAGGATGAAGAAACACGCTCAAGCTCGCGATGCACTGCGAAATCAAGAGGCCCGTCCTCCACAACAATCGGCTCGTCCCTTTCCTCCTCCGAATCAACAATGGTCTCCACCAAGGATACCGATTCAATGTCCGACGGAACTTCAACACCGCCAACAATGTAAAAATCTCTGATGTTCGGAAGCACAGTATACTTGTTCTCTGGATAGCCACGCTCGAGAAAAGCCTGCCTCTCCTCGATCTGTCGAAGACGATCCTCGTAGACCTGCCTGTCCGCTCGGTCCCAAAGCTGCTCCAACACACGCAGAATCCTCTCGTGAAGCACCTGCAACAAACCTTGATGGATGCCGCGGGTCCTGGCCCGAGCCTGTCGGCCTCCTCTCCGAGTCGCAAAGTTCCGCTGAAACGCGTGAACCAATCCCTCCCTGCTGCCGAGCCAACGGAGAACGCGATCTCTCCCTCCTCGGACGCGGTGGAGTCACAGGGCGGCGGCTCGGCCGCGGTGGTGTGACAGGACGACGGCTCATGCAACTCGAAAGAACGCACCAGTTGCTTCAAGTATCAAGAGGACGCTTGCAGTGAAACAAACGCGTGGCAATGCGGTGAAACAAACGCTTGCAGTGAAACTACTTTGCTTGCTCCAGCCACAACAACGGGATGTCACGCACACTTGCTCCTTGATACCTTTGGTTCACTAAGTTCTTAGGATCACACAAGACGAATGCCCTTGCACAAGGATTGGGATCTCTGGCAAAACGCCAAACTAAGAACACACTTTTGGAGTGGGTCTCAACTCAACAGCGAATGCACTCGACAGGTCTTTGACGCGATTCAACTCAGTACCAGTTTCTCTTGAGGGACAGGGACTATCAAGTCGAATCACTTACCGAATGCAGTTGCTGGCAATTCCTAACTCTCTAATATGGAAGTTGGTTTCTTTCAGGAACTGGGGCTGCACGGGAGTGCAGACGACCAGCCCTGATGCACCCTGAACAGTCCTTGCCAAGATGCTCTGCTTCTTGTTTCACTGAGCTCACGCACAAGTGCCTTGCAAACCGATGTTGGCACGAAAGCGAATGAGATGGGTATATGGATGTGTGACTACACTTGGGCTCAATCAAGCAAGTACCACGAATATGGAAAGAGACTGATGAGGCTGTTAACCTGTTGTTACGACGACACGCCTCCGATCGACGTAACGAGTAAACGCGCTGTTTTGACAGTGCTTGAGCCAAAAGTCGGATCATATCCAAAATGAGTGATACACCTTGGTAAGCCATGTGATGTCCAGGAACAACCAAGTGGAGCTACAAATGTACAGTACCTCTATAGAGGGGGCCACCTTATGTGGAATCCTTCAACTATGATATCCAACAACTCCTGCTAGGTATCAACAATAGTCACAAACACGGTGAAGGCGGCACAACACACACATATGGACGTGTGCATTTTTCATCAGCCATGCACATGGTTTCAAGTTAGAACACCAAATCTCTAAACAACTAAATATTATTTAAACATTATATACATGAATGTTGTCAAGATGAATGTTGTCGGATGTTGTCGGATTGTCGGTGAAACTCCCAATGGATCATGATTAATCATGGAGAGCTTGCATACGATTGCGCGATCGAGCAGCTCACAGTCACAAACACTAACAGCTGATGGCGGTGGAGATGACTCACAAATGGTTTCAGCCCCGTCTGAAGCCTCTAGTGGCACATCCACGGTGAAAGCACTGCGTGTTTGGCACAACAAGCGGTTGGCTGCCAAGTCCAAGCTTGTTTGGTGTTTCCTGAGGCACGAAGTGTCTCTCGAAGTCACAATTCGCAACTTTTTGTTTAACTATATAATATATAAACCGTATCAATTACTAACTAAAATACTACTATATAGATATTTCAGGGTTTGCGTGTCAGTGCATATGTATTTTTGTATGTGTAAGTTGTATGTACAATATATGTATTATGCATTATGTATGTCTATATTTTATGTAATTATCCAGTAACTATGGATTCCAATCAGGAAGTGGGTGGAACTTCAGCTTATCGAGTGCCATGGGGATGCACAAGCTGAACATAAAGTGATATTTTCAGGAATGTTGGAGCCAGCGACACCATGTATTGCTGATCTACGTGGCCGAAAGCAAATGTCGCGGATGCCCTATGTAGATGAACAGAACTTCAAAGCTCTCTTTGATGCTGAGAATTGTTTGGTGCACATTTTGTCTCCCAAATTGCATGGTCATAAGTTTAAGTTGTAATTAATGGCTCCAAGGAACCCAAGTTAAATCATACGAGACTTGTCAAATTCAGGAATTGGACTCCATCAAATTTGGTGGCCAGTGCTTGGGTGCTCTGGAGAATGAGTTTGGCACAATCCCTTGGGACTTGGGTCTTGTTCGCGTCGCAACCAAAGCCACTACACTGCAAGCCAAAGTGCAGCGACAACTGTCTTTGGAGAATCAAGTGCTTCGCGTTGCTGTGCAAATCCCAGGTTCCCAGTTGCAGGTTGAGCAAACTACTGCCATGGAACAACTTCTGAAATCACTAGAGCGAGTGATTGACCCGGCTAAAGTCTCTGAGGGCAAATCTTTGATTGAGAAGCTTCGGGGATGCCTGCGCCTGTCTAGTGGACGCCGGCGTCGGGACAAAGGTGGTGGCTGGCAATACTCCGAAATGTTTATGCTTGAGGCAGTTTTATTTGCTGACCACTTGCGTCAAGTCCATGATGGTGACGCGTTGGCAGATGCTGTGAGACGGACCCTTGTCAGACTGTCAGCTTTTGGTTTCTTTGATGAAGTTGTTTTGGTTTCTTTGATGAAGTTGTTTGAAATTGGTTGATTTTACTACAGCTATGTTGCCTTCGGGCTGCACCACACTTAAGGGCATTTGCGCTGGTATTGGAGGACGATCTACAGGCAAACTTTCTCTCTCAGGTTTCTTCGGAAAAAAAAGTAAGTTTTCTTTTTTGTCAGGTACGGTGTCGCTTTGCTTCGTGAGATTGTTGATGACTAGTAGGCACTTGGTGACTTGGTGACATCTCTTTGCCTGGTTAATGGCCTGCAAGGCTTTGTTCTTGCCGCGCAAGGGAACCATCTATACGTTCAGAGTGAAGATTGACCTGTGTTGCATGCTGCAACTCGTTCAATATGAATTTGAATATGAAAGTGTTGTAAGTTGTTTTGGTATATTTATGCTACTATTATTTTTTGAGTTTTAAGTGGTCAAGGCGTTTCGTGTGAGTCTCAGGTGGGCCAGGGAGAACTTCTTTGACCCCTTGAAGGAGTGGAGACTTCATGTACGTCTTGATTCATCAACCTCAGTACAACAGGGATTACTTGGTTGCCGAAGTTGATTTGGTGCATGTTGAAGAGCTGTTCCCTTGCAATTATCAAACTGCATTGAGGGATCTCCGGTTCTCAAGCAGGATCTTGCCGATCCAAGTCCTGGGAAGGAGACGCACAAGTTCTGCCTATAAGTATACTGCCTTGATGCGAATGTTTTTTCTGGAGAGCGGCAACCCGGATTTGCTCAAAGCAAGGACCAGGTCAATACTAGCAGATATGGGTGTAGAATCCAAGCTTTCATTGGTGCCTGCAACGTGTTCAGAAACTGGAGACACCATGCTGAAAAGAGAGTTTGAGCATTCACTACCCTTGCAAGACCTTGACCACGGGCTCCACCATGTAATGGAGACCCTCACAGACTCCTGCTTCGGAGGTGCTGGCGTAGCCTTTGACAAACAATTGCGGGCAATGTCAAATTTTTTCCAAACGAGACAATCTAGAGCGCTTCTGCAAGACCCGGATCTGGGATACGAGTATGCCAGCCTCAGCAAAAAGAACTCTGGCAAAAATCATGATGATTGCATGCCCTAGCTTTGTTTGCCATCGGTGGCAGTACCGCTATGACGTGCTATGTTGGATTTGTGAGCGAGAACAACTCCTATCACTCTTGGATCCAGCCTCTGTAAAGGCCGAACGCGAATCATATGAGTCGGGTCAACAACCTGAGCATGATTTCACAGATGCTGATGTTGAGACCCTATGCTTATTGTACGCAAACCCGAGTGAAGCTGTCAAATTTTGGTGCCTTGCCTACACGATGCGCGTTCTTTGCCGTTGGGGACACACAGTTGTAGGCTGGCTTCATGGCTGCTTTTGTCATTCAACCAAAGAAGGCCGTGATCAGAATCAAAAAGAACATGGCCATGCGTGCAAGTGGTCTGGCCGACGGCTTATTGAACTGGCATCAGGCGCCGCAGCAGGATTTGTTGCCAAGCTCAGAGCACTCTCCATTGAACATGACAGCTTTGCGCACAAGAAATTAGCTGCTCTTCGGGCTATGGATGCGGCTTGTGCTGACAGCGTCATTGAGGGTTTTGCCACATCAAAAAAGCTGTTGGAAGCGCGATTTGTTCAGCTCACCTCTTTTGTGCAGGAAGTTCCGTGGTGCTTGGTCAAGTTGATTCGGTTTCTGGTTGTTCCTCCAGAGGAGATGCCCAATGTTGTTTCTGACAGCCGTTGTGAAGCCAAAAAACTGTTGGCCGACTTCACATCTGGAAAGCTCTTCAGTATCGGAGATGTTGGAAGACAGTTTCTGGAAAACTCAGAGCGCAACTACAAACAAGCATTGTATCGCTGGAGTTGTGGCATGGATTGTCACATGAATTGTGATCTATTTCGAGAGTTGGTCAGCTACGCAAGTTCTCTTCTGGTGATGCAAACCTTGGAATCGAGACATCATTTGGTCCACGTGCCTTGGATCTTTTTGTGTTGCAACCCAGTGATGCATGAAATATATATAATATTGATACTAACCCCGAATATTGGCGATTGTAGTATATAGTGATACAATATTGGTGATATAGTGTGTCTTTGAGATCGCTAAGGTAAGAGTAGCGGCTTCGAGAGCTCTTGGGGTAGCACTGATGTCTGCCAACCCTAAGCATCCTAGATTGAAAAAATTCAATCGAGATTGAATTTTTCAATCGAAGATTGAATTTGTTCAAAAATCAATCGAAAAAACAATCTCTTCACACCTTTAAAATTCAATCGAAAATTCAATCGAAAATTCAATCGTTTTTAAAAGGTTTTTTGTGGTTGCATCAGGGCTATCCAGCCCACATGCTCCTATCTATTTACATGGGGCTATCCAGCCCAAACCACAGTGCATGCGTGTTGGTTATCAGCCCAATCTTCCTGCTAGGGATCCTATAGCCATGGGGCTATCCTGCCCAATCTCAGACTAGGTTATCAGCCCTAAAAATAGGTACCCAGCTTCCGATGATGTCCTGGGGCTGTCCAGCTCTAGATGAAATTTTTACTCCTCATCCATGGCTTCCATCTCCATAGTGATGTGACCCTCCAAAAAGAGGCGAAACACTAGCCTGAACTTCTCTAAGATCTTCAGTGGCACTTTGTGCCCTGGTGTCCCCC
>CAXAMN010006369.1:191980-205685 GCA_963970005.1 Durusdinium trenchii
TCTGCTTTGGCATACAACCAAAAGCTTGCCCATCTTGCAACCATTACACGGAAAGGCGGCTACTACGCAATTCCTTTGCCATCACAACAACAAGCCACACCAGATTCCACTGCCTACATGTGCTTCCAGCTGCTAGGATACCGGCCTGGAGACAAGAAGTACATGCAACGGCTAACGAACTGGTCAAGAGATACATGGCAGGGATCTTTGGTGTGCTCACTACTGGGTGTCATCTCAGCAGAAAAACATGGTGACAGTGACAGTGTGGCAATGCTGACCAATGACTTTTCTGCCAGGTTTGATTCTTCAAGTATCCAGCCCGTGTCAGTTGAGAGCTTGTTTGAAGAAGACCGAGTGGTTCATATGCATCAGCTTCACAACGTTGTGCACACTGTCGGCTTTGACACCAGTGCCATCCAAGACACAGTTGATGTCAACAGTATTCCTGATGAGCTTGACCATTACGTTTCTTTCATGAAGCTTGTTCTTTGCCGTCAGTCTGCTTGGTGCATTTTTTTGCTACTCAAATCTAATTTGATGTTTATGTTAATGGTGTGCTTTTGTTTTCAAATATGTTGTCTTTATTTTGTTGCTGCGGTGGTAGCATTAGGAAAGCTATTTGCGACTTGGGAACTACTTGTGCAGAAAGTCGACGACCCTTGACAGTTCCTCTGGATCACCAACGTGCTGCAAATTGGATGGTGGAGAACCAAATAGGAGATTACAACGCTGCTGGACAATTTGTTTTGCTGTCTCAATGATTGGTCTTTAAGACTTGCGTGGCAGGAGTTGACAGAGTTAAGGAACCGGAGCTGCCTTCTGCACGTAGCGTGTGGTCTCTCAGACGAACACTGTCACACAATGGATGGAGCTCAGTGCGTGGTTCCAAAGGAGCACAAGTCTCAGAGAAAGTCTTCAATATCTGCAACACTAGCAGCATGTATCTTGCAATTCTTCTTGACAGACTCTGATCTTGAATAGAAAGTAGCCTTTGGCCCGCTATGTTGTTTTCATTTTTATTGTTGTTTTTTTTTATAATGGGTGGTTTATGGTGGTTTCTATGACGTGCTGTATATATATATATAAGCTATATACATGTTTTACATCTACTATGTTTCTGTGGCGTTGAAACCCAACTGGCCGTAAGGATACGAGAAGGCGAACGAGTATGAGTCGGAAGGACTATTTCATCATGCTGTGGCATCCATGGGGTACTACCAAGCCACAGATGCAGCTATGACCTTGCCTGGGTTGAATCGGGCGCCGAAGGAGATGAATGCAAAGGGCTTTGACCTTTTGTGCAAATTTTTTTGCAGGCTCAATTCTTTTGTTGCCTGTGGTTCAGTTCATTACAATAGTTGGATTGCGATAGTGTTCATTATCAAGTCAAGTCAAACTCATAAATATGTGTTGGAAATTGTTGATAAAGATTGAAGTCTTGGATGCTAGAAAGTTTCTGGCGCAGGCAAGATATCTATTGATCCACGGAACGATCCGGAGATGTTTGCGAAACGGAAACGTGCAGGGAAGCCAGCTACAAACGCCAAGACAGCGCGCGCGAAGCCCAAGCGTAAGATCCAAGCTCCATGTGCCCCACTCGAAAACACCGTCGTAGTGCTTTCAGACTCTGACCAGCTCCTTGATGGAAGTTAAACTGTTTTGACCAAGACACGATATTTATCTAATACCCGGAATGATATTGTGACATAAACTCGTTTAGCTGTGTTTTCACAATTCAGGGCGAACAATCATGATGTTGAGACGGACGACAACACCAACACTCGTGTGAATGTGCCTCAATCACTACTGGTGTCTGAATCAGAGCCCGAAGAGGGAACTGCATGTGATGCTGTTCCTGCTGATATGATTGACATGCACACTGGCAGCAATGAGTGTTTCGTATCGTAAAACGTGTTGTTGTAAAGAACTCTTCTGTTTATGTTTTGTTGGAAGACCTTTTCCGGGCGATATGATAGCGATGAGAGGCCACGATCAAACACTGTTTCCGTGCCAAACGCTCCTATCATACTCAATCCGCTTGTCCCAGCTGCTCCTGCAAATGGTATGCCCAATGGCGGCAGATCATGAATCATTGGTTCTTGATTCTTGAACTTTGTTTTGCTGTGAAGCTTGCAGCAGCTGGAGTGTTTATCCAAGGCCAGTTGATAACCGTGATGAGATTGCTCCGCAAGGAGCAGTTCCTATGCCACCTCCCGTACCGCAGTTCACACCAAAGATACGTACGGAAGGTCACAGAAAGATTTGTGAGATACTGTTGCCATGTCTGTTTCAAGTGTTGTCTGACCCTGCACAGAAAGATTTGTGAGATACTGTTTCCATGTCTGTTTCAAGTGTTGTCTGACCCTGCATGGGCGTCACACACTCCCAGAGATCAAGTTCGTGAGGCATGCAACAGCATCCCTGCTTTGCTCAGTAAACGTTTGTGGGAAACATTGATAACTGGAAAACAATTACCCTCCAATGTTCACAACATTTACACATTTCTACGTGATGAACCATCTTGCTTCTCAGGAATAAACTACCAAGACCGCTTTTGGGGAGCATATATGACGTACAGCAGAAAGCGGACCGCTGAAGATGCCGTTCCCTCCTCAGACTGCATCTTACGTAGGGTCAGGGTAAGGTTCAATCCTCACATCCAATCCAAGGTCTTACAATCTTACTATGACGACGCGAAGCTCTTGGTCCAATAGTTGTTTGCCAGATGATCCTGTCAGATGTCAGATTTTGCCTGATTGGCCCGGAGAGTGCTTTTATAGTTTCTTCTTGGATCAAAAACTAGAATAGAATAGAATCAGAACAATGTTTTGCTTAAACAACGGCCACTATCATGGAATTCATTGTCTCACTACACCACAGGTCATAGGAGCCGGAAAAGTGAATCTTGTGTATGTCACGTCTCTGGAGTCTCTTGAGTGTATCTTTTGTGTTTGTCATCAACTTCAAAATACAACTCACATGCGTGTACGTGTGTGTCACACGTTTATTATCAAGGGTGTAGGTTCAGCGTAGATAGCGGGCTTTCGGCCAACAACTACGTAGTTCGCATTCGCATGGTATGGATGATGTGGAATCACTCCACTTGGTTGGACATTCAGTCGCTGTAGAACCAGCTTCCAGCTCTAGCAACAGCTCCAGCGACAGCTCTAGCGACAGCTCGAGCTCAAGTACCTCAACTCCATTTGAGCCCAAGAGGAAAGCTAGAAAAACACAAAAACAGGCTCAAGATGAGCAAAGAAAAACACAGCTGGACCAACTCCAAGTGCATCGTCCAGAGGCATTCCGCTGGGCAAAGCGTATGTTTGGCGTCTGTGGAGCTGGCAGAAAATGCAAGTTTGATCGGATTGATATGTTTAGCGAATTTTCTGGTACCACGTGTGCTGAATCTGCCATGGAGTCAGTGGTGAATCACATCAGCACTGATGAAAGACCAGAGTTCTTTTTCACCTACACAGCCGACATCAAGCCAGCCTGCAGACAGACAGCTATGGCAACCCGCCACCAACTTAGTCATTTGTTGCCAGAATATCATCAAACAAAACCGTTCGAGTCCTTGTTGTTTCCACCGCCACCCAGATCCATCTGCGCGCTGCTTTGGTGACATTTTGGATCTCTTACCTGTGGAGACATACAACAAAGTATTTGCTTTGGAGTCAGAAGAGGTGCGTGTATAGTCAGGTTTTGTTTCAATCTCGTATTTAGTTTTGTTCGCCTGTTGTGTGATAGCTGTGTTTTTTGTTTTACTATCTTCCCTGCAGGTCACGCTTTGCTCTACGGATTTTTCCAACGCAATGAAACGAGGTGATCCATTGAAATTGTTGACCAAGGACAACACACTGACCAAACAAGTGGGGGATGCTCACAAGGGTTGGGTGCTGGTTTGTGTGAGCGATACAACCCACACAATCATGGAACAAGCTGCTGCCGAAGCCAGAGAGAAGTTCAAGAACATTTGTCAAGACACTAGTGAAACAGAAGCGCACACATTTATTTTTGGCAGACGGACACTTTTCTGCAAACATGTGTGCTTGTGTGTTTCGATGTTCGAATTTTCGATTGTTTGTGCTAAATGTTAGTCAATGGTTCGTCAATGAGTCGTCAATGGTTCGTCAATATTTAAGGTAGTTCGTACATAGTTCGTCAATATCCCTTCTTAAGTTCGTCAACCATTGACGAACCACTAAAAAATTGACGAACCATTGACAAACCTATTGACGATTAAAATTCCGTTCGCACCTAGGAAAAGCATGGATGAGCTGATTCCACTTATTTTAGATGATGCTGTAACTTTGAAGAGAGAGTGCTAGCTACTTGGTGTAAACATCAAGTTGCACACATAAAAAGGTTGATATGTGTCAATCGAGATGTCACGCTGAGTTGCTTCGCTCACAAGAAGCAGTGTCGCCGTGGTCCTACGCCAAAGCAGGGGCCATATCACCTCAGGGTAGGGGTGATGGGCTCACCTTGCGTGGAGTCTTAGCATCACATACGTGTATGTTTCAATATGCAGGAACGTGCTTTTTGTTTCTGACATCCAGCATGTTATTCATTTTAAGGACTGGTCATTGTGGGGATCTAGGTTGGGTGCAGAAGGTCATTCTATACCAGTGTTCTTGGTCTTGTCACTCGACACTGAAGGAATGCTTTCAATGGACTGTCTGAAAAAACTGTTTTATGGTTCTTGTTCGTTCTGATCCAGGACAAAGATGCTTCTGGACGATCCGCCTGATCTCATTTTGCATGAGAATGTCTTGACTTTCCCACATGAGAAAATGCTTGGCCTTGTAGGCTTGCAACAACAAGCTATGATTTTAGATGTGTGTTGTGTATTTTTTGGAGGCCACCATAGACTAAATGTGCGGGTTCCGAGGCGGTGTATTTGAGCAGGTGGCGTTGCAGAAAGTTGATCCACAAGACATGGGATTCCCTATTGCAAGGCCAAGGAAATACTTGCTGCTGTCTGAGCGTTCTTTGAAGTCACTTGGATACTTGTTGCTGTAGGTTGTCGTCGAAAACCAATAAACAAGTTGAACTGTGTTCTGTTCTGAATCTCAGGCTGACACTTGATGTGGAGTTTGACAAACTATATGACAAGCTATGCATACCGATGGAAAGCCTTGGGATCACCTCTTGCCATGACCTGTTGACTGACCTTCCTGAAGAGAAGTGTGTTGGATCGCACCGACGCCGTACCCTCCTCAGTACCACTAGCCTTTCACAGTCGCGAACAAAACCGCTGATGTGTCTTGTTTCCAGGTCTGTCAGACTATGACGTCCTGTTTCCAAACTACTCTGCGTATGACTTGAATCAGGACGCAAACAAGCGACCTAAGAAAGCTGGCAAAGTGATGTTTACTTTAACTACAGGTGCTTCTCGAGTTTGGATTGTCAGGGGATCCACATACATCTCCGGCTATGAATCATTATTGCTTCACAGCATACCCGTTACTCAGCAGGCTGCAGAAAATATGCGGTGCACTCAAGTCCATGTGCATATGCATCAGAATTCTTGCAATTGCTTTCTTGCTGGAAACAGCATGCATTGTGCCAATATTGGCGCATGTCTGATGGTGTGCTTGATGTTTGCCCAACCGGGAACTTCGTGAAAAAAACTAGGCAGCCACTGCCACCAGTCTTTTGAGCAATTGGTGACTTGTTTTTGTTCTATTTTCTGGATTGGTCTTGCAACAATGACGGTTTGTTTGCGCATTCTTTCGTAGCTTTTTTTTGCGGAAACGAAGTTGTAGCACCGCTTGGAACACCGCACAATGTCCAGTGGTAGTGGTGGTGGATATGGATGCACTGAACTTGGCGTCATCAAAGTGCTGTGCCATACTGATTGGATTTGTGTCAGATGTCAAAGTTCAGTGAGCTTTGTAGGTTGAACATTGGGGGAAGGCATATAGCTGAGGTGCATGGATTGTGCTGCTTCGTTTGACCCAGACAACGCTTACAAGTACGGCAAACAATGGAAATGCAAGCCTTGCCACAGTTCACAGAGATGGTTAAGGGAGAATGATCCTGATTGGAACAACAAGACCCCACAACAAAAGAAAGAATTGATTGTGGCGAACCGCGATCACGGCGGTCGTGGATCAGCCAGACAAATGCAGAAGGTTCACAAGGTGCATTGGCATTTGTTTTGGTTAGACATGGTTTTGACATCCTTTGCAGCAGCTGTTGAATATTTTTGACTCATTGACCATTGATCATTCCTTCTTTTTTGTGCGCAGGTTGAGGTGAACCAATTCCGTGACAACCACACTGATCGGCCCTACTTGCCCAAACCAAGGCTTGTTGTTGTTTCTCTAGACTCTGTATCATTTGAACACCAAATGCACTTCAGGTTCATCGCCAAGGGGAAGAAATGGTACGGATGGACTCACGAGCAGGCGGAGGAAGAGTGGGCTGCTGCAGTTCGGGATCCGAAGGTTGCACGCATCACTGATGAGTATGGTCATCTTTGTCTTGCAAAACTTGCTACGAAGTGCACTTCTTCTGGAACTAGTATTGGAAACAAACGGTCAATTGGAGAGGGGGGCAGCTTCAATGTAGGGGATGACGCAGCCATACAAGATGCCACAGACAGTCATACCCTCAGCGTCAGGAGTGTTTGGTTGTCAGTGTTCAATCTGAATCACTTTACTCAACTGTCACTGCTTTTTTTGAATCAAAGGTCTGCTGAACTCGCGCTTGGATGTGGAAATTGACATGTCAAGCAGTACCTCACTTAATCTTGATTCATTATGACTGCTATGATTGACCTCATCTTCCGCATTTCTTAAAGCCCGCGGCTTCAGGTCTAATGTCTGCTTTTGCCGAGCAGAACACTGCGCAACCAAAGCGCATCCCCAAGAAAGGCAAGAGGAAGGCCGCTCTCTGTGATGCGCCTGCGCCTGATCCAACTGCACCCGAAGGGGTTCCTGAGGCTGAGCCAAGCGAACCCACAGCGCCCAAATCACCCAAGAAGCCAAAGCTTTCTGCAGCAGCCAAAGCTCAGCTAGAGACACAGATATGATTCAGATGCAGAACAAGTGGACGTCACGGATCAAAACCATGAATCTAGAAGTATCAACTTCTGTGACGGCAGCCGGACGATTTCCTCACCTGCAGTTGATCTTTGGTTTTGAATATTAAAGTTCATACCTTTTCCTTGGCCTGTTGTTTGTGGCGGAATCGGGGAGGGGGACTGACACCGTACTTGACACTTGCCACAAAGGCTCATTGATGGAGTGAATGATGCCTTCAAGAAGTACGCATTGGCTGGGCCGGAGGTCATGAAGTCTCCTTCCCACGATAAGACTTGTCTTGCTTTGGTGGACAGACGCTCTGACCAGCCAAGTCCGACAACTGCTGGGACGAGGGCGAGTGCTTTGGAAGAACCATCCAAGAAAGGTCTTAGCTCATACGACAAAATGATGGGTGAGCTCGAAGCAACGCTGAAAAAGTTTTTGTCTCATTTAGACAAGAGCGCACAGGCTGCTGTCGAAGCGAGTGAGAAAGAGCAGACCATGAAGGAACAACTTGAGCGGAGATTACAGAAGAAGCGGGCTGCTACAGAATCTGCTGCTGAAAAGGGTCGGCAGGCGTGGTTTCATGAATCATAAATCCTGAATATTTGATATTTGTTGACTTTACCTTAACTTCACACGTACTTACTGTTCACAACTATATATACATACTCTCAACTCAAGCCTGAGTACATGCACAGGCTGGACTACAAGCAGCTGAAGATGCTCAAGTTCAAGACCCAGAAATCAATGCGCGTGACGAGAATGACAAGACTGATGCAACCAACGATGAGGAAACCATGTGGACCTTTGCTATCTTCAAGGGCGATGAGACTGATGTGACTGGAAATTGTGTCGATCTGCAGGCTGATCGCAGTCTCAAGCATGCCACCTTCATTTCAGTCAAGCACAACTTTGGGCTAGACATGTTTGACTACTCTCATGAAGAGTCCACTCGGATCTACAAAAGCGAGGAAAACAACAACTACATCAAGCAGGTGGGTCAACATCTTCCCATTCTGGAAGACATCAAAGCGCCACATGAGCGACAGCTCTTGGATCAGGCTTTGTTTGGAATCTTGAATGTATATATGCAATATCGTTTTCACTATTGAATTGAACCAGTGTGGTGTGGGGTGATAAGTTTTCAGTGGTTAAACTGTTAAACCAACCATTACTTTGCAAAAAACCATTTTCTCACCACAAAAGGACCTTATGCAGCTAAAGAAGCGCTGGGCGTGGACTTTGAGTCATCTGACGTCGCAAAGCTCGTCCCAAGATTCTCTTCACTGGTCCAACGCACTCTTGGTGCGGCCTTACTCAGCTGTTGTGAGGGCGATTGGAGTACATGTTCGGTGGACAACAACTTGTAGTGGGTTTTCCGCTGACATGGTTCACAGCTGAGATTCAAGCTGGAGGTGATCTTGGTGAGGTGGTGAACAAATTCACCAAAATGGATCGCGATACAGTTGAGACGGCTGGAGGTTTTTGGGCAATCCTAGGCCCTGGTGAGGGGATAGTTGTCCCGCCAGCGTATCTTGTCGCCACGGTGAACCATGATGCCATCCTCACTGGAGGGGAGGTTGAGGACGTTGATTCACCTTCCGATTCTCTGGCGCCAAGCTTGCAAGATTAACACGTAGCTCATTGTAGCTCTGTTGTTTCAAGTTTCACTGTGCACTCTGTTGTTTAAAGTTAGTCATAATCATAATTTTGCTATTGTATGCTGCTGCTGATGTACATTGTTCTGACATCAGGTGATACGGACATTGACGCAAGATCAGCTGGACAACTTTGACATGGATGTTTTCGATTTGGTCCTCAAGGCATGCAAAGGTCCCTTTGCCAAGTTTGCGGAAAACGTTGAGAAGAGCAAGCAGCTGACACAGTCACTCAAACAAGCTTTGGTCAAGTCAGTGAAGGCA
This sequence comes from Durusdinium trenchii, assembly GCA_963970005.1. Classification (NCBI taxonomy): domain Eukaryota; class Dinophyceae; order Suessiales; family Symbiodiniaceae; genus Durusdinium; species Durusdinium trenchii. Next base: position 200,937 of record CAXAMN010006369.1, read on the forward strand.
GAATCTCTCAACTCCCCTGACGAGAGACTCGCATTGGAAGACTTGAGAGTACCTCATGCCGCTGCCGCCACGTCGCGATTTGATTCGCTACAAGACGCAGTGTTTCGTGTTCCAAATGATGGTGATGGGAGTGTCAGAAGAGTTCTCGAAGCAGCAAACAGCGTTTTCCTTCAGATCCGACTTGCTACTGCCAATCCCACCGACACTTTGTCTGGTCTTGAGTCTTGAGTTTTATTTCAGTGTGTCTTTTATTTCACAATACCATAACAATAATTAGCATAACACTTTTACAGTTTTACACAGTCAGGAAGAGTTCAACCTGAAACTCGAGAAGGCACAGTTCAATGCTGTGAGTTTGATGACCGGTCTTCTTTCAACTGGTAGCTCAACGATCCAGCAACTGAAGTTCTATGCTTCAATTCGCTGTCCTCCGTGTGAAGATTTCAAGATCGTTTGGGATGGTGTTATCATGTGCGCTGTGATTAGTGTTCGGCAGGCCTGTCAAGCCTAAACCGAAACTGTTACCTGTTAAATCAAGTTTCCAATGACACAAATCAAACAACTGTATGACAGATCATGATTTCTTTTCAGTGCCACGTTGCAGGCATTAGATCGAACAGATCTATCCTTTGGCTTTGAGGATCTCTCAGGTGGATCTTTGTTCAAGCTCTGCAAATCAGTTCGGTCCAGATCCGACTTCCATCAATTTGTCCACTACATGATGATGGAACACGGAGTCCCTGATGAGTATGGTGAGGAGTGGGGAATCGATAGTGATTCTGATAGGCCAGCGTCGTTGAATGACTTTGCGGATTTCATGAAGCTCAAAGGCACTACTTGGGAACCACAGGAAATTCTTCTCTCACCGTCAGTGCCAAAAGACATTGAAAGACAACCAGCTTACTCAGCTGACCAGCAGCCTGAGGTGACAGCTCAGCCACCGTCAAGTCCCACAGCAGCTCCCGTTGAGGTGGCAAAGCCACCAAATCCCAAAGCATCAAGTGGAGTTGAGACAGCTGAGCCACCATCACCGAGTGCCAAAGCAGCTTCCGACACGGCAGAGGCATCATTCAAGGTCCAACACCTCAAGTGGAGTTGAGGAGGCAGCTCCCGCGGCACCATCACTGAGTCCCAAAGCAGCTCCCACGGCACAGGCATCACTCGAGGTTGACGCAGCCGCAGCTAAGGCACCATCACCGAGTCCCAAATCAGCTCTTGACACGGCAGAGGCACTGGCAGAGGCATCACCCAAGGCCAACACCTCAAGTGGAGTTGAGGCAACGGCAGCGGCATCACCCAAGGCCAACTCAAGTGTAGTTGAGGCAGCCGCAACTAAGGCACCATCACCGAGTCCCAAATCAGCTCTTGACACGGCAGCGGCAGAGGCATCACCCAAGGCCAACACTAACACCTCCAGTGGAGTTGAGGCAACGGCAGAGGCATCACCCAAGGCCAACTCAAGTGGAGTTGAGGCAGCCGCAACTAAGGCACCATCACCGCAGCCATCATCCCTGGGCGTTGAGCATCAGGGCATTCCCAATCAAGCCAAAGGTGCTCCAGCAGCGGCTAAGCCGGGATCAGTGCCTGAACTCCCAGCAGCTTCAATCCCAGCCCCAGCAATGGTGGTTGCGAAATCTCCCACAGTCATGCCACCACATGCCACACCCAAACGTGCACTTACCATTTTTTGTTTGCCTTTTTTTGCTGTTGCTTTTATGCTTAACAAATTCAAGCTCCATTCGCTGAGTTTAACATATGTTTGTTTAACAAGTTAACAAGGATTCAGTTGCTCAAATTGCCAAAAATTTTAGTTATTTTTAGCGCAAGATGCGCAACGATTCGTGCAGGTCAGCCAACCAGAGCACGCAGAAGAACCCAAAGCGAAAGCGAAAGGTCGTCATTCTAAGCAGAACGCGGTTTTCCGGCGGTCATACTCATACTATTTTGTTTTGCGATTAAGTTTTAAATTCTAAATTTAGTCTTTTAATGTTCAATTGAATGGGGTATGGCTGCAGTTTCACTTTGTGTTCTCAAAACTTTAACTAAGACTTGAACTTGAACCTGACATTTGATGATCGATGTGCAACTGTTTTTAGGTTGATGAGCTGTTCAACAAGTGCAAGCGGGCAGCTTCTTCAACGCCGCCTCCGAAGGCAGCCCCGAAGAAAGGTCGCCATTCGAAGCAGGATGCAGTTTCCTCGAACCAAGTTTATATTTGATTCCCCGAATCCCGAATTTTGCAATAAATTAGAATCCCGAATCCAGAGTATTGTTTGCTACTGTAGGACTCTGGACTCTTTGGGTTCTACTAACTCGCCATACTCCCCATTCCCAACCCATGGCACAATCCATTTAGGTTGATGCTCTTTTCGAGAAGTCCAAACGGGCTCGCAGATTGGCCGGTTGGCTATGAGGAATTGTGCTTTCTCAAGGTGAGAAATCGACGCATTTTGCGTCCGTGTCTTGATACAGCATGTCTGGCTGGCTGAATGTTCATTGTGTTATTTGTTGTCTGTTTGAAGCTAAAGAGTACTAGAGTATATCAGTATATACTCATAGACTTCCGACGTCCAATCTCAGGATATGGCAAAGAATAGGCTACCTCAAACCGATCTACATCTTGCGATGGTCGGTGCACAAATGATGAGGGGCCAGGGGACGTTGCAAAAGTAATGGGTTTTTGCAAGAACTCCCAAACTTCAATTATGAGAAATACGACTGGCCCCTTCTTAGTTAGGAGCTAGGAGCTTGGTGGGTAACATTTTTGCATTTTTGGAGGTAGAACCTTCTTTGGGCAACCAATTAACTCAAATGATAAAATTGACCAGGAACACTTTTCGCATTGTCATTGTCATTGTCATTGCCCATTTTTTGGGAGAGTCATTGAACATTGACAATGATTTTGTTTCAAAGTCACTGCCACTGCCACTGACAATGTCAATGTCACTGAGATGAACTGGCCAGGGCCTCAATATGCCTCAATCAATGACAAGGCTTGCAAGACTCAGGGACTAAACTCTTGACAATGACCCATTGATGTTTTGTTTGGCAAGTCGCAACTTAGAGGCAAACATTTGACAAACATGTTCTCAGGTTGCAACTTGACATGCGCTGTTGCTGCAGTCACTGTCAAGTAAGGGGCCAGGCTCCCAGCAGCTGGCAACAACCTGCCGCAAGAAACGCCGTGAGGGACTTCACCCAAACACTTGGACCTTACGGGAGGGCTTGTGTTTTGCTTCCGTTTTCTGGTTAGTGTTACGTAGTGTTTTTTAGTGTGGGAATCCTCTTTTCTGCTGGGGAGTCCTCCTTTCATGTCTGGGAGCCCTCTTTCTGTGGTTGGGTGTCCTCCAATCGTCCCCGGCTGTTCTCCTTTCCTCTTGGGCACACCTCCTACCAGCCAGTAGGCGATCTTTGACAAACTGCGTTGGAGGACTGCCATTTTCCTCTTGCAACAGCTGTCGTCACTACCATGCTCCCCGTGTGAAACAGCTGTCACCTACCGCACATACCATGCAAAGGTTTTGCATGGTCAACTCCCCAAAGAAACTTACATGACCCCATGTTCTCCGCTGTGACTATGGCGCACTTTGGCTGGCACTACAGCTGGGTCACTCTCAGCAACAAAAGCCATTGTAGGTTTAACACCAGTGTTGTCCCATCTCCACTTCTTGCCACAGACCAAGTGTTTCAAAATGGCGTGGAGCGTGGCGTGCTTTTTTCGGAACGAAGCGGAACACCAGAGCAGACGATTTCCTCTTGCAAGCGCAGGCAGTAGTTTCCTGGCAGCAATGGGGAATCTGCAATACAACACTCACAACAACAAAAGGAAAAACATGACCAGAAAACAAACCCAAACTGATCATTAGTGTCAAGCAAGCATCAGCAGTGGGCCTTTCAATCCCTGTGTCACACAGGAGTGGGGTGTAGCCAGGTAACCGCCCTTCAGCATGGCCACCAGCTTTGTCCTCTTGGGCAATGAGTCTGGGCCTGGGTCAGGCACAATGAAAACACCAGCATTGACCCTCTTGGCAACAGGCTTGATGCCAGACTTTTGAAGCCAGTGGAGCACCTTTGCATCACTATTGACTGCAGGGTCCACGTGAACCTGCAATTGTTTGACCTCTTTGATGGTCAGGCCATGACGATTTGCAGGGTTCGTCAACTCTGCCACTTTTTCCTGCTCCCTCAGGCGTTTGGCGTCGTTCTCTTTTTTCTTCTTCTGAAACTTTGCTACTCTCTTCAGGAAGGAGCTTGTGATGAGCTTTGTGGGCAAAATGTGCTGCTGGTAGGCCTCAATCATTTTTGCAAGTCGTTTCTCCCCTTGAAACGCTATCTCTTTGGAAGCCTTCTCTCCCAGTTCCACTGGTGTAGGTTTCACTGTCTTACACGGCTCCTCTGCCATAAGTTTGTCAATTGAACCCCTCCGATGCCTCAAGAAAGCAGCTTCAGATGCCATTGCTTCAATCTTTTGTCTTTTTGAAACATCAGCTCCACTGGTGTTGTCCAAGCTGCGCTTTTTGTTGCGCCTTTTGCCTTTTGAACTTGCCCGTGTAATCCCAAACCACTGACCCCAAACTTCACGCGCTTGTTCTAAAACAGGCTTCAAGTCTGATTCCAATGGCCGATCCAACAAGACTTTGGTCAAAGCATTCTCTTTGCATTCTGCCAAGTGTCTTTGCTGAGCATTGATGTCTTTTCTGGTTCTTCCAAACCCACGTTCAACAACTGTAGTTGAAGCACCCAAAGCCA
>CAXAMN010006369.1:205695-225555 GCA_963970005.1 Durusdinium trenchii
TGAGGATCCTTGATGTCGCATGGCTGTGGTCATGTGTGACCATCTTCAAACTTGGAAACAAACGTTCCTTGGAGCCTGGCTTGGTTTGCTCCACCATTTGCTGGACCGAGAGCTGCTCATCTGCTGCAGCATCAATGATCATCTGCCTCTGGATCTTTGCAAAGTGTTCGCATAGGGATTGATCCATGGAAGGGGCCTGAACAGTCACCTTCTGTTTCTGAACCTGTAGCTGAAACTGGGACACACCATAGCACGGAGTTGCAAATTGCTGCGCCAAGTCCCATGTTGCATGCTGCAGCTCATCGCTCGTCGCTTTCAGTTGGATCTGAATCGAGGTGCCAACCTGACGCAACAGTCGCTCCTCGAGTTGACGCTTGATTCATACACGGCCGACGCCTTGTCCAAGTTCATTGAGCGTATCGAGCTAGTGTTGAACTCCATTCCCCAAAGTCACCAGCCTTCAGAACTCACGAAATTTACCTGGTTTTTCAGTCGGTTGAAGCATTGTCGCGCCATGCAACGGTTCATAGACCGCATCAAAGATGCCCGTGAGGGTTCGCATGTCCGCACATGGGACTGGCTGTATGGTAAGCTTCAGACAGTTGCAATTGAACAGAGGGAGGATGCAAATGAAGAATCCGTTCGTCGGTCCATAAGCCCCAATAAACCTGCACCAAAGTCCAAAGGGGAAGGTAAGGGTAAGGCTGTGCCAACCAAGGGTGCAAGTGCTGATGATCAGGATCAGGTCAAAGATCAACATGCCATGCCATCATCCACCGCAAAGCCAAAGGCAAAGCCTAAGGGCAACCCAAAGGGAGGTGGGAAGGGTAAGGAAGGAGGTTCTTCAGATAGGCCAAAGGCCGATCCGAGCCCAAAGGGCAAAGCTCCTGCTGGAAAGCCGAAACCGAAGCCAAAGGCTGAGGGAGGCAAGCCATCGGTCAAATGTTTGTTTTACCCGAATTGCACTCAAGGTGACACATGTCCGTTCTTGCATGAAGGAGCACCAAAGGGTAAGGCGGAGTCAAAGGCTTCACCTGCAAAAGCCCCCGCCAAGGCTGCCGTGGCCACGCTGCTCGCTAGAAGCTTTCGAGGAGCCGAGGCGTCAAGGACCAGCACGTCATCAATAGGCAAAGCCTTTAGCATGTATCCTTTCAAGGCATTCTTTGCATCAGTTGCCGCTCTGTCGTCGTTGATTGTGCCAGAGTCTGTAGATAAGGCAAAGCCATGTGGTAGTCTGCACTTTCCTGCAGCACCACTTCAGGACTCGTTGCTGGCAGGTGCACCGGTTGTTGTCCGTTCCAATGAAACAGCTTGTGTTGCCTCGGCACGCTCAGGTACCATCTTCGATGTCGAGTGGATCGCGGACTCCGGAGCCTCTAGGTCTCTGGCTTCGATCCGGTCGTTGATCGATCAAGGCATTCCCGAAGGTTTGATTCAGCAACATGTCGATCAAGCTTCAGAAATCAGGCTCGAAACTGGTAATGGAACCACTAATAGCACGGAGAGCTTTAGTTTTCATGGCAGTAGCTTTGGAACTTTTGAACATCGCACCCTTGACAATTGTCCCATCGCACGAAGTTTGGGTGAAGTTGTCAGCAGTGGTCGTCCGTTCATCTGGCTCCCCGATGAGCTCCCGTTCTTTGGTGAAAGTGTTGAAAAGGTTGAAGGTGCGTGTGTTGGCCAAAGGTTGACTGCTGATCGCATCGAAGAAAATGTTCCAGTGTTCAAGGAAACTTTTCAAGTCGCGCCAGGTCGTTCATTGGCTATGCAAGGTGTTGCAACCGAGATCCCATCGGCACTCCCTGCAGGTGAGGCAGGTGAGGATGAGGATCCTCCAGCAGTCGTGCACAGTGATGCAGACTCTGAAGATGCAGCCGAAGAACCTCTAGACAGAATGGCTAGACTTGTTCGTGAGTCACAGACCTTAGAACACCAAATTTCACACTTCCCCAAGAACCCAGCATGTCCGATATGCAATCGCAGTCGCATGTATCGTAAAAAGGTCAGAAAGTTGAGGGTTGATCCACTGCGTGATCGAGGAAGGTTAGAACCTGTCACACAGTTTGGTGAAAGACTGGCCACTGATTTCATCATAGTGCAAAAGCTTGCATCGGGAAAAGAAAACACCGTTCAGGTTATTCGTGATGAGTTCAGTGGATGGCTTCGAGCTTATCCAATTGCCAAACGTGACACCCCGACTGTAGTTAGGAATCTCCTATCATTTCTGGGCCCCGCGTACAACCAACTGTGTATCATGATCAAGTCTGACCAGGCATCAGAAACACGCCTTGCAGCACAGCAGCTTGTTTTTTTTTGAAGGTACTCTTGAAAATAGGCACCCACACAATAGTGTCTTAGAGAGGGACATTCGGACACTTGAAGAAGTGACCCGAGCTGTTCACCTTCAAGCCGGGTTTGACACCATTCCAGGCCTCTGGTCTCATTCAGTCAGCTTCGCTGCAACCGTGCTTAATGCCCAACAGGTTCCGTCAGGCCGTGAGCAGACTCGCCATCAGCTTGCGGTAGGTTCAGAGTTTGGGGGTCGGTTGTTGATGCTAGGACAATTGGTGCATTATCGGGTGGACCCCCTTCAGAGGGAGAATTTCGAAGCGTCTACACGTCCAGGCTTGTTTGCTGGTTGGAGGTATGGGGATGGTCCCAAGAGTCATTTGGGTGTGTATCTTGCTTTGGATTATGCCAAGGTTAAAGGTAGGGAATCTGGTTTTGCCAGCAGCATTGTAGTTCCAGCGGAAGAGCTATACGTTGAAGAAGGGCCAGCAAAGCTGCCCATGAAAGTCGCAGCTGATGAAGCGTTGGCGACCTTCAGCGATGCTCGACTCGAAGAGATCCAGCCCTTGGACATTCCATTCTCGAGCATTTCCCCAGATACACGCGTTAAAAGAAATGAATACATCACATTAGATAGAATCATCAAGTATGGACCATCAGTTGGATGTAAAGCCTGTGCATGTAGTTCTGAATATAGTGTGCATAGTCCAGCATGTCGTGCACGCTTCAACGCCCTCGTTCGTGCAGATCGAGCGATTTCAGGCACCAAAACGCCAGGCACTCCAGCAGCACCAACTCCAGCTGCAGAGCCGATAGAGTTCCCTGCGCCCACTGCAGATCCCGAACCCGCGGTGGAAGTTGTTGATGCTCAACCAATGGATCCCGAAATCCCCGATGAATCCTTCGATGGAGTAGAAGCTCATGATTTGCCATTCAGTGCTGGGATCCCCCCAGGGTCTTCAGAAGCAGCAATGGTAGGTAAAGTAGCTTTTGTTCTTGATGAAGCATTTGTCCAAACAAACAGGTCCAGAAACATGACTAGAAGAACTTCAATGTTGAGTGGTCGTGGGATGTTGTTCGAATTCGCTTGTAGTGAACAGTCTATTTTGGGTAAGAAGTCAGCCGACATCGATGTCAAATGTGTCCGCCTAACCAGGGGGGTGCTTGACCTCACCAATCCAGAACATGTTGCTCAAGCGATTGCACAACTGCAGAGCGCTTCAGGCGCAGATGCATGGGTATCCGTAACATGTACCCACTACTCCCCGATCCAACGACTTAATGCGTCACAACATGGAGAGAAGTTCATGAAGAAATTGAAGAAGAAAAGAAAAGAGTCAAGACGCATGCTTGGGTATGCCATGCAATTTGCAGAAGCTTGCATGGACAGCCATGGTAGGGTTGCCTTTGAACTGCCACAGGAGTCAGAGATTTGGAACTTGCCAGAGTGGCTAGAGTTCGAGCAGCGTCATAACCTCAAACGTGCCTATTGTGACGGATGTGCATTCAACTTGCGCAGTAAATCCGGACAGCTTCTGAAGAAGCCTTGGTGTATTGTCGCGAACTGTATCCGTATGTATCAGTTTGTAAGCCAGCATCGATGTGATGCCTCGCACACCCATGGTGAGTCAATGGCGGGTAATGCAGCACACACTGCTTACTACACGTCTGAGTTCGCTGACATGGTGATGGAAGCTTGGTATCCTCAGCAATGGTACAAGACAGTCCCAAAGCTTGCAGCTGTGACTAAGTCACTCACACGTAAGGAATGGTTAAGTGATCCTAGAGCCCTAGAAGCTTTGCGACAAGAAACTGTCGGACTTCGCGCCAACGCGACATGGGATGATTCGACGGTGACCACACTTCCAAAACTCAAGGCATGGGCCCGCGCGTCGGGTAAGCGCATCAAGGTGGCCGAACTGTTGACGTTAGTTGGCATCAAACACCACGAATTGCATCCATCTGTTTGGAAGTATAAGGGTCGCATAGTATATAGGGGTGACCAGGTGCGCGACCAGGACAACAACCTGTTGCTCTTTGATCAAACCGCTACCACGCCAACATCACTGGTGGCGTTGAATGTTGCACTCTGGAATGCTTGCAGGAAAGGAAACGCGGCATCATGCGCGGATGCCATTCAGGCCTTTCTGCAATCGGAACTGGACACAAATGATCTGACTTACGTGGTCATTCCGGTCGAAATGTGGCTGGATGAATGGCACTCAATGTTTGAACCCGGGTCGAAATTGGTAGTTCAATTGCGTAAGTCACTGTACGGCCACCCAAAGGCCGGCAGGTGGTGGCAAGACCACCTAAACCTTCGTTTACGTAACTTAGGAGCACAAGAGATGCCAATGTACCCCTCAAACTACATGATCCCATGGACAGTAGAAAATCAGACCGTAACCCTTCTCTTAAATGTGTATGTTGACGATCTGACCTTGTGTGGAGATCAACGATGTCACTCAGAGTTCTGGACAAAGCTCCGAGAGAGCGTGAAGTTGGAGCCAGAGCAGTACACCGTTGGCCAAGAAGGAACACTCATTCTTGGTAGAAAGCACTACATGGAGGTCAAGGACGGCTGCGCAGAATGTGAGTTGGACATGAGGTCTTACACGGATAGCATCGTGGACACGTACTGCGAGCTGACTGACTTTGACAGGAAAAGGTTCAGACATGTACCTTCACCACACCTACCAGAGTCAGCGGCTACGGAGGAGGATCTCACACAAAGTGGAGAGCTTGAGAGGGATGCTGCACGCATTCTCATGCGGATCCTCTGGTTGTCTCGCCTCACGAGGCCGGACCTGTCCTTTATAGTCACGCGACTTGCCAGTCGAGTTTCTTGTTGGAGTAGGTTTGAAGACAGACAGTTGCACCGGTGCGTGTCATATCTGAACTGTTCTCAAGAACTGATCCTGAAAGGCTCGGTTTCGCATGATGAGAACTTCAGGTTGGATGTTTATACGGATGCTGACTTTGCAGGATGCATGCACACCGTGAAGAGTACATCCGGTCTTTGGATTGAAATTTCTGGGTCCGGTTCGACTTTTCCTGTGTGCTGGCAAAGCAAGCGTCAGTCCAGCGTTGCCCGCTCCACCACTGAAGCGGAGCTCATCGCAATGGCTAATGGTCTTTATGGAGAAGTATATAATTTGCAGTCGTTTGTGCAACACCTTGTAGGATCTCAAATTGAGGTGAAGTTCTTCCAGGACAATAATGCTGTACTCCAGGTACTTGAAGCAGGATACTCTGCTCGCCTGCGCCACTGCGGGCGTGTACACAAGGTGAACATTGCAGCGGTCTCGGAGGCCCTTCAAGATGAATCTGTCAATGCACAGCATTGCACTACGCTTCAACAAAAGGCCAACAGCTTTACGAAGATTATCCCACCAAACGAGTGGAGCCTGACTTTGCAACAGTTATCTCTGCGTTACAAGGCTTGATCTTCACATGAAATTGTCGGATGCCAGCGCGGCTTGCCATAAGGGCACCGACCGGAAATTGTATTTAGGGCAGTGATTTTCCGAACAGCCAAGCCTCGGGGGGAGTTGAAGGATTCCACATAAGGTGGCCCCCTCTATAGAGGTACTGTACATTTGTAGCTCCACTTGGTTGTTCCTGGACATCACATGTCTTACCAAGGTGTATCACTCATTTTGGATATGATCCGACTTTTGGCTCAAGCACTGTCAAAACAGCGCGTTTACTCGTTACGTCGATCGGAGGCGTGTCGTCGTAACAACAATCATGTTCCTAAGAAAGGCAGGGATTGTCCCCATCCCTGCCATGACTTTCGAGCCAACAAAACAAATTTTGAGGCGCCAAACTTCATCTCCACTAAGTTTATCTCGTTTACATACCAAACCAGAAAAGCAAGCTCCTGAAGACACCACTTCACAGATTCCATGTGTTTTTTGGATTTTCCACTTTCAATCCAGGGCCAAACCCCGTCATGTCGCGTTGGATTTAATAGGCTATAGTCTATAGTTGACGAAGTTGAACACAAGATTAGTCAAAATTGAACGACCCAAATTTCCTAACCCAGATCGTTATCCTACATGGAGGGCAGCGGTTTGCGAAGCGATTGGATCCGCGTCGGATGATCCGGATGCAGCTTTTGCAGCGGTCCTAGAAGTGTATGGTAATTGTATAGAGAAGACCAGCCTAGGGTGGCAGCTGAACTATAGGAGACCCCGGCAAAAGTGGACACAAGACTCCTTGCCGCTCTCACGAAAACGGCAAAGGGTGAACTTGCGCAACAGATCCCCAACTACAAAGAATCTGCAGCACGGCAAGGTACGATTGTAAGGGGCTGTGTGAATGCGCAACGATATCCTAGCAGAATTGCACGACGATGTCTCAACAAACCACTCCCCCAGTTATAGCATGTTATAGCCATAAAGACTTGTCCACGCAGTGGCATGCTAGGAGCAACGTGCAAAAACTGTCAAACGACAAGGGACACTAAATCGCAAGGCGAGATGAAGAGGCCATGTAGATCAGGGATCAGCAGGCAACGAAAATACCAACCCAAGAAGGACATTTGGTCACATCTACAAGGATATAAAGGGATCAATACCGGTGAAGGCCCATCGCTGCGCTTAATAATATACATAGAAAAATCACACGGAAAGAGCGAACTGCAGGCACCCATTCAACGGAGGATACCCGAATATCTGGAACTCTGGCTCTATACAAAAGAACGCACACATGTGCGCGGAAATGGGAGAACGGGTGACTGTTACTCCGGAGCGAGACGGCAAAATGCACAAAAAACACTGATCTCTAAACCGTGAGAAAGGTCTCCAAAGCTGAACACATTTCGGGCTCCGCATTGGCCCGAAGGACCACATAAACAAATATCAAAAAAAAAAAACACTGTGACTGTGACTGAAAGAATGTCCGGCCCGGCGGAAAAATGTTCAACTCATTCCGGAGGTTGGAACTTCCAATGGTTCTGAAGCATCATGCTTGGGTTCCGGAAGAGGACTGAAAATTGCCGAAATGTGAGACAAGAGGGAACCTTTGCAATGTGTATGAACTTACAGTAGTCAGAAGTCGAGAAACGTGAGAAACGTGCAACACGTTTGACAACCTACACAAACCTGTGGCTACCCACCGTTGTTCCTTAGTGTCGCATTTCTTTGATGTTTGTTTGTTCCATTGGTTGCGGCTGGATACCAAATGTGTTAGATGTTCACTTGTTGCTTCATAGGATGATTGGGCTCTTCCTCAACAGGTGGCCACCAGGCAGCTGGCTGTGCAACTTGTCATTCGGAATAGTGTCTAAATAGTGTGTGTATATATATATTATGTTGTTTTCGTTTCACTTCGTTCAGAAAACATTGATGTTTGTAAGGGATGGCCGCGACCAAGACTTAGTAGCCGAGTGGTCTTGTTTTCGGATGGTTTCCCAATCATCCACGCGTGTTCCACAGAAAGAGAGGATGAACCACGTCTTTGTTTATCGCCAGGCTGCGTTCCTGCTCACGTGGTTTCTGCTCGTAGCGTTTGAATTGAGTCTCCCGTGTTCACCCTCAATGTGGTTTGGCAAGAGGAGTCTGAATGAATGCCAAACACTACGTTTCTGGGGGCCCGTCGCAGCACCTTTCGTGCAATCGCTCGGTGTATTTTGTTCAAGTCAAAAGACATTGCTATACACCTGCCATCCTTCCGTAGACAAAGCAGCGGATTTGCAACGCAATTTGTTCCGCTCCCCGTCAACACTCCCTCAATATGTTGTTTTTTGTTGTTTTCTGGCTGTTTCTTCCCAAGTTGTCATTGGTGGGTCATTGATGTGATCACTCCCTGCCCACACTGAAAGTACAACAATATTCAACACTCTCAAGAATGTCCTCGGCTTCAAGCAATGTGAACAATTGTGACTCATGTTAGTTTTTCGGGCATGTTCACGCCACTCAGTTGTTTCGGCTCGAAACGTGGATTTACAGTGCATGTTATTTATGTTGCATAGAAATGAACAGCAAGGTGTAGAAACTTAGCTATGCGAATTCAGGCCTGAGTCTGACGACGCGAAACTGGTGAGATTTGGTGCCAGTCGCGAAGGCCTGGGTTCGCGAACGTCCAAACTCGCACAGTTGCCCTGTGTACAGAGTTGTTTCATTTTTTCCAATTCTGTTGCTGCTACAAAGCAGGTCCGGGTTGAGCATTACGACTTTTGACAAGTGGATGCTAGACGATGCCAGTTGCTACATACACCCACACAACCGGAGTAAACTGCATGATGAGCTATATTTTGAGCTAGCATTTAAATTTTAATTGGCTAGCAGAATAGCAAAAGGGCTTGCAAGATTTGTTGCGGCTCCACCAGGTCAAACTGTGTGGATTGTGGAGGATCCATGGACCTGTGCAAGCTCGAAGGACTGACTTAAGTCTTACCACAAACATGTCGCATATGTAACCTGCTACTTGTAGAATGATGACGTGTTCAATATCGGTATAGGAGGGGATCAGGCTTCAGACTTCCAGTGACGGACCTGATCCAGCGACACTAGGCCACTGGAAGGGAAGTGGTTGGGGACGCTTAACCATCTACCATCATTCAACTGCTTTTGACTTCAATGGTGCGAATCTAAGAGAAGAACCTCATTCACGTACTTGCTCTAGATCCGGACATGGCAAGCGGCTAAGCCAAGCACCTCACTCATGTACATGTTGCCAGCCAACCTTCTAGGTCAGGCCTTTTCACCTGCGTGCCTTTCGCCAATACCCTAGTTGAATATCAAGGTTGTAAGTTGTGACTTAGGAAGTTTAAGACATCGTCAACTTTAGACAGCTTCTCATGACTCCAGGGCACTCATCACCTCTCGGCTTTAATTGTCAATTGTCAAGAGGGTGGCAATCACTACTATCACCATGTAAATCGGTTCCTTCCTTCCTTTTGGCTTTCCTTCTCCTCTTTGGCACTCTTTGGCCTTTTGGAGAACATTGGAGAACTATGAAGAACTTTGATCCTTTTTCTCAAATGTTCCTTCTTGGCCTGATTTCTCAACCCCGAGCTGGTTGCAATAGGGTTGTTGAATCTGACTGCGACTTTTGTGATTTACTGGCATTTACTGGCTCCTGTTGCTGAGATTGGCTTCAACAAAGCGTCGTTCACTCCAATAGCCGAGCTCCAACTCGAGCGGCAATTGGTCAATGTTTGTAGTAAGTGAAGCTGCAGAGTCGTTATTCTGGTGAAGACTTTTCCCAGTTTTATGGGATAAAGTTTGCAGTGGCCGGTGTCCTCCAAAAAACTCAACATCCAATCATTAAAAGTGCCACAGGGATGAAAACGAATCAGCATATATATATATAGTTGGCAAGCTGGCAGCAGGAGTACATTGGTTTGTTTTTGAATTTGCTGATGGGATTTTTCCGCCTTGTTCCGCGAGGAGAGATGCTTGAAGCGGCAGTACCTGGCGCGACAAAGAGACCAACAGCGGAGATTTGCAAGACAAGAGAAGCAACGAGGTCCTTGGTTGTCACTTTGACCCAAAAAAGTTTGATTGAATGCAGTGTGACCAAAAAAAGCACAAGAGGCATTAGCAACATGTGCCAAATTCATAAAATACTGTACCGAAGAATACCGAAGATGTTTGTTCGTGCCGAGCTGCCTTGTTTCGTTTCTGTGATGTGCTCATCCTTCGGACACTCGAGCTCAAATGTTATGTTGTTTTCAACGAACATTGGCACAGTGTGTTGCAAAATATGAGAATGACATCCATGTCGCCCAATTAGGTTCTTGGTAGTGGAGAAACACCAATCACATAAACTAAAAATTGTTGACCCTGGTATTGATTTGTGCATGGCTTTTTGTATCCCACAAAAAAATGAAGAAGGTTTCCAAATGTTGAGTGTTCTTGTGGTCGCACGTTTTCAAAGGAGGAATTCACTTCATGGTGGTTTGTAGATGATCATTTTGGCATCCACCGGTTCAATATTGTAATATATTGTAATTTTGTCTTTGGGCATGTGTAATTCAAACGTATTGTGATAACTCTGTGTGTGTGTTTGTCAACCCCTGTCACAAGGGCTTCACACCACCGTTTCACCCTTCCACTTGATTTCTGAAGCTTACTTTCCCAACGAAGCTCCAGGTTCAGACTAGGATATTGAGAGGGGACGCTCTCTCGACGTTTACTGTTGTTCTCGGCCATTTCTGGGGTCGTTCTAGGTTTTCAGGTCGTTCTCGCACTAGACTGGTAATGCACTAAATGGCTACTGCAGATTGTCACCTGAAATTATGTTCTTGTAAGCTCTCTTTCTACTGTAAGTGTGTTTGTCTGGGGAGTTCATCCTGACCATTGTGGCCAAGGTGGCAATAATGAGAGCACAATTGTCAGACTCGGCATCTCCTGTGCGGTATTGCAAGAAGGAGGGTGCTTTTGCGGAGGACTTATATACATGCTGAGGTTTTGTGTCTCAAATTGCTTGCCAGCTTGATTCAGCGATCGTCGTGTAGAACTGCATGTGCCAGCTCAATTTCCTTGAGGGCGCGTTTGTACAGTGTACAGTGTGGTGTAGTGCTAGTTCACCTGTACAATCCAGCCACAATAGAGGCTTCAAAACCCTACTGCGCAGGATCAACTGAACGTGACACCTGTATGCACCTGTCAGAATTTGTTTGGGATTTTCCATCAGAACGTCTTACTCATTGCATATTGTTGACACATCATTGTCCCTTTTGTTGCTACAGAGAGACCATCTCTCCAGAAAGGAGAACGAACGATTACATAGCTCTCACTTTGCAGCATTGTTTGATTTGGTTTTGAATGTTGCTCACAAAGCTGAGGAACCATAGTGACCCCGGCCTACCAAAGGAGCCAACTCGCAAGGTGCTTGGGAATCGTTGGCCAGAACACGGTGACGGACCACGATGCATGTAATCTTGATCAGCCCTCTTGCGCTTTGAATGGGTTGTTCCCATATATAGTCCCCTTCTATAGTGTTAATCAAGTTGGAGAGAGGATGATGATAGCTTGTAGACTCCTTGCATCAAAAGACTTCTGAAAGTTCATGATGGAAATGAGAATGGGGGTGTTTTTGCAATGTCTAGTTTAATTTGTGCATTCATGAGTAGCCATTTGCTGTTATGCAGTCCAAGGGTTGTTTTCAGGTGCTCTCTGCCACCATCGCATTGGGCCATTTGTTCACTGTGAATGACTCATCCATCGGAGCAGCTGTGAAGAAGCGCCTTGGTACAGAAAGAATTTAAGCAGGGAAACAGAGATTCTCGCAAGACTAGGGCACCATGGGCGAGCAGATTGGTCATACAGACTTCATGATTACTGTAGTGGCTGCTCGGCTGGAGGAATTGTCCTACTAATGGGCACATGTCACATGTCACTATTGCTTACGCAGGAAAGGTTTGCGGATTGAAAAGTGTCTTCAGTTTTACATGCTGCAGATGCTGGAAACTGCCAAGGGTACACAAAGATATCCTCGTTGATTTTTCTTTCTGGTCATCATGCCCTTCAACTTTACATACTGGAGCAAAGCCATTGAAAGCCATCAAAGTTGCATGGTGGAATCGATCGCTCACGAACCCAGGTATTTTGCGCAGCTTTTTGGCACCTTCCTCCTGCGAATTGGTACAACCACAGAGGGGCTCAGTGTTGGGGTGCTTGAGGGTGCAGAGTGCAGAGCGTGTCATTAACAGACTGCAGCATCCAGAGCTCTTCGCAAGGGTGTCACAGTTTATCGTTGGAACATTGCGTTGTCCTTGGCATTGATTTGGCGATCTAAAATTCTAACCAATATCGTGAGGGCATTTTACGTTTGGAGAAGCCTTTGGGCTTGAGCCCTGGGATCACTCCCTAAATCACGGTATTGGTGCTCCCTTTTAGGCCCAGCAAGCAGCAGCTGCCTTCATGAATTTCTTGCATGCTTCGCAGAACGACTCCATGGCCATGGCTGGACCCCTAGGTAGAGACCAAACAACACAGTCCATACATTGTGCCACTTATACAATGACTAGACTAGGTGACTAGGTGTCACCATCCTCGATATCTTACACTTTGCACTCCCAGCATGTTCACGCGTTTCCGCTTTCTAGTTTGCAAAGAGTTAGTCAAATAGCAGCTCGATTGTCAGGGTAATATACTGTATATACATTATGATCAGGCTTTTGCAAATTTTGCGTTTTAGACCAGAGTAATTATACTTGCCAATATCATTCACTGCAGCAGGTGGGATCAGGTTGCTTTCTTCTTGTCAAGAAAGATTTGAAATGAAAGAAGAAAGAGATATGGAGGAAAAAACAGGTAAGGCTCCCTTTAAAAGGGGCCTACCGGGCCTACCTTCCTTTTTGTAATGTCTGTTTCTTCTTCCATTTCGACCATTCTGCCAAAGATAAGAAAGGTCTTCCCCCTGCCTCCCTTTCCCGAGGCCTTGGAGGGCAACCGCTTGGCTAAGGCTCATTGGGTAACAATTCACCTTGGCGCTGTTGTGAGTCAACGGATTCGGCCTGGTGTATGCAGGTGACAAAGGAATTCTATGACGAGGTCATATGCGAGCTGGTTTCCCTCTATTGCCGCCATCAGCCAAGGCGATGTTGAAGGCTAAATTGGTCGCTGAACTGGACCAAGCAAATAGCAGGGTGCTCCTCATGGATCCACACACCTTGAAAGTGTTACGGCATCTCAGTGTTTTGTGGATTGGGTTTGTGAATCATTATGTGTGATGCCTGTTTGGTGGATAAACACGTGGAGGAGGGACCATGTATTAAATTTTAATATATTTGGGTTATATTCATTGGCCAGGTTGTTTTTGCTTGATCGTTTGGACTAATTCCACAACCACGTTCCAATTGTCCCGAAATCAAATGGCCCATAGTTTGCAGGCTAGCGGCTAGTTGAGACTTTCATTGTGTTGACTTTGTCGTACATTGGTTCCCTCTTGGCTGATTTTGCAGGTGCTATTGAACTGTAAGATCAATTTAAATTCAAAGTCTGAGGCCATTGAGTTATGGTAAGATATGGGCAAGGCAGGTCTTGGTTGATTTCATAGAACCAAATTCTCTTTCAATGGAGTTGAAAGTGAACGTCTGTAGCTAGCATAGTGTTGTGTTAAACGTACTGTGCAGGCAGCTATGTCAAGCCACCTGCTTCTATTCACACTCCTTGTTTCGAAAGGCATGGACAATGTTTTACTGTAATGCAAAACCACCCCTGATGATTTGATGCATCCTGAAGGGTAGTATACAGAGATCGCTACAGCTAGAGTAATTCTTTGGGAAGATTCTGAGAAGCAGAATATTAAATGGCACTTGGTTTTGTTTTAAAGGACTTATAGCTATCATGGGGAGCCGAACGGTGACTTGTTTGCAAATGCAAAAGGCACGGATCCATCAGGTAGTTAACATACATTACAGACACTGTGTTGTGTGTATGTTTTTGGTCCATTGACTGCAATCTGAAGAAGATTCTCTAAGACTCTAAGTTGTTTGGTTTTTGCCTCTTGGATGTAGTAGTTCTCGCAATGCCCAAACATGATAAACAAGTTGTTGGTTCATCACAACCGAACACTGTTGTCCTGGAGTCAGTCAGGCGCGACGGGGACAGCAAGCTAGAACCGCGACTGCCACTAAACCCAAGAGTGGAGAACCACGGCTAGGTGGATCTGTCACAGCCAGTGTAACCACCAAGTGCCACTGCACCGGAATGAGACATCGCGACTTATGGCGTTCGCTTTTGTTTTGGGAGTAGAGGAAGTCAAGAAGCCTGCACCAGAGTCAGGAAACCATGAGCCAGGAAACCGGCTCGCCCAAGTCAGGAAACCCAGAGACCAACTCAATAACAACAGGAATAAGAACAAGAGCAACAAGGAGAACGATGTAACGAAGGAGAGACAAGGAGGAGAAGGAGGCATACGGTTTCACTATGTTTCACTATATACTTGAGGGTTTCCTTGGTTTTGGTCTTTGGGTTTGGCCTAGGGCTTCACTTCTTTATTGTTCGAGGGAATGCATTCTTTTTGCACCGTAGCCGTCAAGTTGGAATAAACTTTTGGAGGTTGATCAATGCCCGAATTGTTCGTAACGGAGGATTTCCATTCAAGAGTTGTTCGGGCAGGCGTCGAGAAAAGTTGCTGCAATTCTTGCAGCCTTTTCTGGCAAAGAGCTTAGTTGCGGCATATGGAGGAAAGATCGATAAATTTGGAACAAATGTTGTTGCTCTCGAGAATCGAGAGGAACCGCTCGCGTCAAGACTCGCATGTCGACAAAGAAATGGCATGCGAACTGTGAGGATTCCATGCGTTTTTGTGCCCAAGGCTTCTGAGTTGGATGGTCATCGCGTGGCTGCAGTGACAACAATGTATTTGGACTGCACGAAGCATTCAGCGGTTGGATTCACCAAGTTGCACTCTTTGTGGCTTTGTTGACCTGATTTTATCAAGCACTAATAGAATACTGTACTGCTAGTGGTTGGAACATGTTGCTTCAAAGAGGACTGATGGGTAAGTCAGTTTCAACTGTGAACAGACTTCAAAATGGTATGATTGGTGGAAGACCGCAAAAGTTGTTCTGGTTTTGAGCTATCGTTTGGGCGCCAAGGTCACAGTTGCTCCTGAGCTGCATTGACAATGCCATGGAGGCGGAGGTTGTAAACGCTACGTTGAACAGCCTCGGCCTCAGAGGTCTTCAAAGGGACTAGGCCCTGTGATGTTGCCATGACCACCTCAACAGTGCATTATACTAGTTGCAAACTGAGTTTTCTAGGTTGCAGATTTTGACACAAGAACCTGGGACAGCAATTCCTGTACAAATTTGATCTGAGAATTGTAAAACAAGAAGAATTCGAATTAGAATGCTCCAGAGAGAAAAGGGAAAAGGATGAACAGATATGAATCAGAATCCATGAGACATGATACTTGTTGCGGATGGGCCCCTCTTTTTGATGCTGCAAGCTCCTACAACCAGACTTTGGCAACGGCTCTCAGACAACACCTATCACCGCGAAGGTGTGGTAGTTGCAATTGGAGACCCTGATTCCACAGTGTGGACCCCAGGAAATGGATGGATAAGTCTTCTGTTTGATCAGGGTTCCACCACAATGTGCAACGTGTATCAACATATATATATAATTATATATAATAGTTGTGTGTCTTTATGTATGTAAGTCAACATACATGTATTTTTGTTTTTTTGAGATTTGCTCTAATTGATATATATATATATATAGACTCTGGCGTCGCGGTGTTTCGCTGACGCGGGCAGTGCGCACTTTTGTTGACATGTCTTTCGTCTTTCACCCTTTCCATGGGAATGCAGCAGTACCAGAGATCGACTTGCGCATGCAATCATGCTTTGCCTTCAGGTCCGGAAGCAAGCAGTGCAGGATCCCTAGGCAAAGATGCCTGCGATGCCTCGGAGTTTGCTAGATGGTTTGGAAATGTCATACTTCAAGCATTCGGAGGCCGAAGCAACAGTAAGGAATCAAAGATTGAAATAGAGCAGTTCCATATATTGAATTTGCGTTTGGATCGCTGCACCCAAGCTTCTATGGACTTCTTACAGTGATCAAGGTCATCGCCAGGGAACCAACGCCGTTGCATGGTCACAAACACTACGCATTGAGGGCAAATTGCAGAAGGATAACAAGGTTGGATACAACCTGATTTTGCCTAGGCGCGGCCTTGGCAACGTGGCTAACCTGTGGCACTACAATTGGGAGGTCCGTTTCAACCTCCACAAAACATTTGGGATGTTTGTAGCAGTTCACTCACTGCCTTCCCTTTGCTTTTGTGCTTTGCAGAAGTATTTGGATATCGCTCAGTGCAATATGCTGGAACAAAGTTTTGAGCCTCCAATTTTGGCCTTGGCTGAGAAGGTATGGTTGGTTGGCGGACGTTTATGTTGATGATCTAGTGTGTCTAGTGTTATGACCACCAGCACCTGCGTACTCATTCCACAGCACACAGCCCTATCACCAACTACATCAAGAAGACTGATCCCAACAATGGAGGCTCTTGGCACCCCGCCCACGAGACGCTTCAGTTGATGATCGTTGTTATGTTTGAGATTTATGTTGCGCGTGCACTCTCTTAATTCGGTAGATTCCGGTAGATTAAAAGGCGATGCCGCCAGCGGGTATCCTTTAGGAATAATCGCAGAATTTGCCATTTGCAGCGCAGGAGCCTCATCAAGTAAAGACGGAGGAGATAATGCAAGAGGCGTCGTGGAACAGTTGTTTTGCCCAGACAAGATCGTCAGACCAGCCTTGTGAGCTTGTCTCTTAGGGCTGCATTCTGACATCACTTGCCAGTAGCGCTTGCAGGTATTACAGCATATGTGCAGGTTGCTCAGCGATGAGGACTGCCTTCATTTAAGCTGCTGTCCATGAGAGTACTGTTTCTTTCTGGTGTGATTCATGGACTTGAACTGTCAACGATTCCTGTGGCGGCTGGAGTGTGCCTTCGTAAATCAATATGGTTGTACCACGTATGCCCTTGCACACACCGGCTTCTCGACATTGCCAAGTTGCTTTCAATTGCTTGAAGTAGTATGGACCAGGGACCTGGCCTGTGGGACCGTCCTTATCCTGTTGTTTTAGCCTAAGTAATGATTAGAGAAGACATGCAGGCAGCAGCAGTACGGCGTGAGGCTGTCAGGAACTTGGCAGAATCGCTGGCGAACGCTGTACAATGCCCTGGCTCACAGTTGCATAGAAAATCGTAAAGAATCCATTGAATCCATTGTACTACAGTGTAATAAATACGTGTGCAGAACACCCTGGAAACACAGGTTATATAAAGCTTGTATTGGACATGTTACAGTATTTGGTTCTTTTTTCATAGTATGATTGCTTCCCCATTGGCCGCAACATCCTGAATCCAATGGAACCAGATCCAAACTTGGAGTTTTATTTGTTCGACTGAACATGCTCGGGAATCCAGTTGTAAGAGCACGTTCATAGCCAAGACCCGATCAGTGTCGAAACTATTGGCACAGGACCTTCCTCGTGCGGTCCGCAACATCATTTTGA
This sequence comes from Durusdinium trenchii, assembly GCA_963970005.1. Classification (NCBI taxonomy): domain Eukaryota; class Dinophyceae; order Suessiales; family Symbiodiniaceae; genus Durusdinium; species Durusdinium trenchii. Next base: position 222,975 of record CAXAMN010006369.1, read on the forward strand.
TGCACCTCGGAACCCCCTCTAAAGCAAAGCAAAGCAAAGTTGTCTTGGTAGCTGTCGCTGCAGCTGTGTTCTAGGTGCTGCAAGCAACACCACTCTTGTAGAAATGCCCACGTATGTTCTCAAGCACCTGTGTTACAGAACATACCATAATTACCAGTACAGTTGTCTACCCTCTAGCAACAAGAGTTTCTTCCTATTCTCAGATCACATTGTTCTTGCAACAGTAGTGATTACAGGCGTCCAAGTGCAAGATTGGAACCTACTGACCTACTGTTGTAGATTCGATTCCTTCCACTGCCAAATTGGGAGCCCCAATGCACATGTTCCAAAACAGCAGAGAGCTGACTGCCCAGGTTGTCGCAATGCAGCGAGCTTGCCAGGCGTGTTGGTAGGGTTTGCATGTTGTTGGACACGGCGGCGAGAATGTTTTTTTGTTTTAAAGCCCGGGGGGCCTGTCGAAGAGGGAAGAGGTAGTAGCAAGGAAGGTAGCTAGTAGGGAGAGGTAGCTAGTAGAGACTAGGTAGCTACTACTTAGGACGCAGGATAGCTCACGCTTCTCTTCATTTGGTTTCTCGATTTTTGGGAAGCACTGACAATTCGGCTGCGTCGTCCACGTGCAACTAGCAAGTCAAGGGTTAAGACTGCACTGACAAAGACACTGCAAATTGTGCACAGCACCCCAGCATTCTACACTGTTGTTACAGTAGTTATCATTCCGCACTCCTTGAAGGAGTTTGGGCAAGTGTTTGTCGTAAGTGGCTTGGGTCACCCCCAGCCACTTGCGATCCGTCAAACCCCTCCCAGCCCTGCCAAGGTTCCATGCTTGCCATTTTTGTGGCAGCATTTTCTTCTGGTCAACAGCCCCCAACATTTGCGGGGAGCCAAATCTTCTAGTGCTAGAGAGTGAGAGGCCGCGCTGCAAGTAGCTCAACCGAAACGGTCAAAACATATTGGTGCATTCCTCCTCACATCACAAGTGTTGTTCTGTCATGGTGACAACCTGTGACAACCACAAATCACATGCGTTCCTCAAAGTGAGCTCCAAGGCCCCAGCTGCTTGATGCCGAGGAGTAGTCATTTGGCACCGTGGGATCCAACAAAAGCATGGAAAGACACCATTTCGTTGCATTGCCAACGTGTTGTCCAGAACTACACGTTTGGGTTCTCACACGTAATGGAAGATTGGAAATGGATGTCCAGCTTGGGAAGATCGAGGTCACTATATATTTTAGATGCTTTTAGTGCAAAAATGATTCGGACAAGGACACCTTGCTCCGCGGTGCAAGCTTGGATCTTTTGGGGCGCCTTTCTGAATTGGCTGGGAACGCAGTCGGGTTGTCTATGCATAGGCTGTGCTCTGCTGGATTCAGCCAAATTGTATCGCAAAGCATCAGGTATTGTTTGTTTGAACACGTGTTTCAGTCACAATTTTCACATATGATAGTCCACTACACTTTGACAATTTGCCTGATCCTCACTGATTAAGATGGAATATATAGAATTTGGAGTCTTATGCCATATGCGGAAATCTCAGATATTTGTGAATAAGGGACGCAAAAAGTGTGCGACATTGATATCACAGGTGCATTTCACACTGTTTTGCCGGCGGGTTTGGCCGCGGGTGCGGACGGGTGCTAGCACGGTGTCATGGTCGAACAGTTGGTAGGCCTGTGTGAGATAGAGGTTTCTGCACAAAGGGCCGTGACTTGCATAGGTTTGGACAAGGTGGGTAAAGGCATTGCAAAAAAGGAAACAAACTAACAAACAAATTACTCTACTAGGAGTGATCCCCACCATGACATGTCCATCATTTGTCTTCATGCCATGGTGAGGTGAGGAGCATGTTGCCATGGTCGTGAGTTTTGTTGTTCTCGACTTTGTTTGTGGGTCCTCGGGTTGTGTGCTGTGGTTGTGTGTTGTGGTTGTGTGTTGTGGTTGTGTGCTGCGGTTGTGTTTGTGGTTGTGTTTGTGGCTGTGCGTTTGTGATTGTGTCTGTGGCTGTGTGTTTGTGATTGTGTGTTTGTTTGTGGCTGTTCTTGTGATTTTGTGGATGTGTTTAGGGGTTGTGTTTGTGGTTGTGTTTTTGTGGCTGTGTGTTTGTGGCTGTGTGTTTGTGATTGTGCGCTCGCGGTTGTGACTGTGTGTGTTTGTGGTTGTGTGCTGGTTGAGGCCGGCAGGGAAGAATGCCAGCCGGAGCTCGCGGTTGAGGTCCGGCGGGGAACGCTGCCCTTCTGCACTTGCGGCTGTGGTCCGGCGATAAAACACTGTCAAGCGGAACTTGCGGTTGAGGTCCGGCCGGGAACACTGCCATCCTGCAGTTGCGGTTGGGAGCAGGAGGAGGAGGAGGGCGGCGGAGGCGGGCAGCAGGCGACATAGAATCTAAGAACCCTTACCTGACAGGTGAGGAGCAAACACAAACACTAATATATAAATTATATAAAACAAATACAGTTCAGTAGAGAGATTTCCGCCCACGGCCTTCCAATCACCACCGAACAGGACTCCCTCAGCTTGCGCATTTTTTACATTTTTCTACTATTTTGCTTTTACCATACACTCACTCACTCACTCACTCACTCAC
>CAXAMN010006369.1:234618-254728 GCA_963970005.1 Durusdinium trenchii
GCCGATCCAGGTCGATACTGCTGTTTACCGCTCCACTGCGGGGGATTCTCCCCTCAACCCCCCATCCCAACCCAACAACATCAATCAAACGCGCAGCATGTGTGTTACATGGTACTGCGCAAGCAATAAGCAAAAAGAGATCATCATGTAGATGAATGTCCAGAGGGACGTTATTAGATGCTATTAGCACGAGCATGTGTGTGGAGACCTGACCCAAGGACATATCATGAAAGATTGACATATCGTATACACATCACATCAACTCAATTTGTTTTTGCGCAGGTGAGCGAAATCTGTGTGCGCAGCTGAGTTTGAGGTACCAGGGACAGTTTGAAGAAGGATGTACAGTAATCGATGTGTGCGCAGGTGAGCGAATCCTGTGTGCGCAGGTGAGTTACTTGTATCTACAAATGCTGCCTGTACAGCTGGAGGGAATCTTGCGTGCGCAAGTGAGGCGCCATCCCCCGTGGTGTGCATACATGTGGCCTTGAATCTCGGCCAGTCTCTCCCCCCTCTGTTTCACACTGTGCTAGATTTTTGTTGACCTTGACCCTCCCGCTTTGGTTCATAAAATGGCCGCGAATGCTCACAAAATATATTGTATATAGATTTGCATGGGTGGCTGCGCCCCCACTGCTGTGCATATCCGGGCGAGGTCTTGATGTCCTTCTAGTGGTACCTTTCAAAAGTATCCCGGAACCGGTGTTTCCAGATACATTGAGAGAACAAACACAATTTCCAGCTATTTCCAGTGTAGTTTATATATATATTGTTATGACTACTTTTTCGCTATGCATTTCACCCCCCTCCGCCTCCCTTTGTATTTTGTAAAACTAGTCCCAGTCATATCCTTACATGTTTGTAGTTTTTCCCGCTCAGTTTCTAGTTTGGAATGGTCACTGTTGCAGGTGCCGTCACGGTCTTTGGATGCGTTGTGGTCTCAGCTGTTTGTGCTAACACTCCTTCCGTGGAGACTCACGCCGCTCCCAACAGAAGACATTGCTTGCCATGATCCTCAGCCGTCCATGTTTGTGTTTTGGAGCCACGCAATACTACTACTGCGGCAACACAGGTTTATCGACAGTTTGCTGCTGATGGTGGTACAATGCACCATTCGCCTGGAGGACGGATAATTGAAGATGACTAGAAAAGTTGTATGGCAAATATTGTGCCTTTCGCATCCTTTTGCAATTTGTTTCACGCGTTTCAGGACAGCAGCAGTGCAGTGGCTGCTGCTGCCAGTCGTTGTTTGCGTCACATAACAGGCACGAGCCGAACTGAAGTCTACTGCAAATTGCATTTAGCATCCGGGTTGCGTCATCATCGCTAGATGAAGCCAGGATTCTCAAAACGATAGAAACCAGATCAAAAGGTAGTTCCTGGGTGTTTATAGAGTTATTCTTTAAAATGCTAGCTTTAATGTTTTAGGTTTGCAAAGGCGGAAACTAAGATCAACGGCAGTTACCTCCCATCAAACAATTCTTGCGAGGCATCTACATTTTTTTCCAGACAGCTTCGTGCGTGCGTCAGATGTTTGACCATCGAAAAGGGTTGAACAACAAATTCTACTCAAGACTGAATTCCTCGGAAGCTGTTGGTGTTTGAGCTACTGTTTTTGGCATTTGCGGATTTGCGTACATGAGCACTTGAAACAGCAGAATGAGATCCTGGTTGCCGCACAACCACCTAGTGGGGATGTTCACAACGAAAGCGGTAGCAAGGTGAAGGAGAGATGGTCGTTGATTATCGGTTGAAGAAAGTAAGCTCGAATGGTGTAGTAGCAGGTAGTGCCAACTTTGGGTGCGGACCAAAACTGTGGCTGTGGCTATACATGTTTACAACGGTGAAAACAAAAGCAACCAGAGCAAAATGTGCACTACAGGAGTCGAACAACCGCTGGGTTTGTTGTTCTAAGGCGATCACGCAGCTCCGAAGAAGCTGAGGAGGACAGAAAGCCAGCAATTGCTGATCTTCCATTTGTTTATTTCAGCCTCTTCGAGTAGGGTAGTTTGAGAGGTCGAAGAGATCGATATTTTTTGTTACTGAAAACATGGCGGAGCAATCTCCCTGGTTTTGCGTGGATTAGACACCTGCACAAGGCCTGGGAACTTTTGCAGCGGTTGGGACAGGCGCAGCAATCGCAGCAACTGTTTTGACACACTTGCGTGACTGACTGACTAGGCAAAAAAAAACAGAAGAAAACGATACAGTACTTTCAGGCCATACCTCCCTTTTGTCATTCAGTGTATGTCTTCTTCTTTTAGCACTTCTCTTGACTCGTGAGACTTGAAATGAATCGACTCTCAGGCCCAAATTGACTTCGAGCAGTTCATTTTTCCATTTGTGGCCGGAACCTCACGGTGTCCACTTGACCCCCGAATGAATACGTTGCATGTTGCTGAAGTGTCATGTGATTTGATACAGGCTGGCGTGTCCTGTTTGAACAGGTTTGCAAGGCAAGATGCTCCAAACATGGGCTCCCTGTAGAACACCTTTTTGTTTTGTACAGAACAGAATTCAGACACTTGTTCTGTGGTGAAAACCTTGGGTGTGCAACATGTTTATAAGTGTTTATATATAACAAGGCTGCAAACCTTGTTCGCAAGGCTGTGCTGCATTTGCCCAACAGAGAGGACGTGGCATTGAAGCGCTTGCAGCTTTGCCAGCGATACCTGGCGTTGAAGCCGCAGGCAGATGAGCTGCTTGCCGTTATCAGACGTGTTTCTATCCACAATGTATAGAAACACGTACATAGGATTGCTTGTGCAAGGCAATGTATATAAGGTAAGGCATATTGTTTTGCACATTAAGGAGTTTCAGTTTCATTTCATGGTGTTTTAACGATTCAACCTGCACAAACAATCTGCAACCCTGAGACACCTATCCAGCCTTGGGGAGGGTCTTTGGCGGTAATCCCAGTCGCATTACTGCCATGATGCCATTGGGTCTCTAGAATCTCGCGGTGAATGGTATGTGCTTTGTGATCAGGTTGGCTTAGTGCAAAGAATTTCGTGGACTTGGCATTCGAGGATCCTGTTTTGTCACGACTGCGGTCTTCCACTAAGCACGGTGTCTTGGTTCTTGATAGGGTGGCTGCAAGTACATTCACTGGGATGGGCTTGTCCTTTTACTCACATGCATGCAGCACGCCTTCATACTGTTCCACAGCCTTTGGGCCTAGCAACACGATGCATAGTCTTGTGTGTGGAAGTTGTTGGAAGCGGCCGAGCCCAAATCAAATAGTACACAAGAAAGCCTTCTTGTTCCCCACCTGTCAGGTGGGGGTTGTTAGATTTTATGTCAGCCCCATCTCCTCCTCCTCCTCCGCCTCCTCCTCCCTCTCCGCCTCCTCGTCCTCCTCCGCCGGACCTCAACCGCGACCATCCACGCCCAGTGTTCCCTGCCGGACCTCAACCACGACCATCCGCGCCCAGTGTTCCATCCGCGCCCGGTGTTCCCGGCCGGACCTCAACCACGACCATCCACGCCCAGTGCTCCCTGCCGGACCTCAACCACAAACACACAACCACAAACACAACCACAACCACAAACACAACCACAAACACACAAATACAAACACATAACCACAAGCACACAGCCACAAACACAACCACAACCACAACCACAACCACAAACACAACAACAAACGCCACCACAAACATAACAGCAAACACACACCCACAAAGACACAACAATAGACACACACAACCACAAACACACGACCGCAAACACACAACCACAACAACACAACCACAAAGAGACAACCACAAACACAACCACAAACATAACAACAAACGCACAACCACAAACACACAACCACAAACACACAACCACAAACACACAACCACAACAACACAACCACAAAGACACAACCACACACACAACCACACACACAACCACAAACACACAACCACAAACACACAACCACAAACACAACCAGAAACACACAATCACAAATACACAATCACAAGCACAATCACAACCACAACCACAACACACAACCACAAACACAATCACAAACACAACCACAGCACACAACCACAAACACAACCACACACACAACCACAAACATAACAACAAACACACAACCACAAAGACACAACAATAAACACACAACCACAAACACAACCACAACACACAACCACAAACACAACCACAAACACACAACCACAACACAAACACAACCACAAGCACACAACCACAAACACACAACCACAAACACACAACCACAAACACGCAACCACAACAACACGACCACAAAGACACAACCTTAAACGTACAGCCACAAGCACAACCGCAAACACATCCACAGACACACAATCACAAACACACAGCCACAAACACACAATCAAAAACACAACCACAACCACAACACAGCACACAACCACAACCACAACACACAACCGCAGCACACAACCCGAGGACCCACAAGCAAAATCGAGAACTACAATACTCACGACCATGGCAACATGCTCCTCACTATGGCATCAAGTCAAATGATTGAAATGTCATGGTGGGGATCACTCGAAGTAAAGTAATTTATGGATGTTTGTAGTATTTTTGGGCAGGGATGTCCAAGGGAGACTGTGCATAGTCTATATACAAGCCACTAGTAAGTTTCCCTAAAAATCTAGGAACCGACATTAGTCCTTAAGCTATCCTGCGTCCTGCTAGGAGCGAACTTATTCTAGTGGCTTACTCCCTTAGTTCTGTAGGTGCCTTAATTAAGGAAGGGCGAGCGAAAAAAGAAGGTAGGAACAAAAGGCATTGCTACTAGGAGCAAGGACGCTACTAGTAGCTCCTGGCCTTACTACTAGTAACAAGAAACTACTAGATTGGAGGCCTTTGCTCACTACTTGTGGATGCGATGTGAATTTGCAAAGTGTGGCGTCGTTGGGTGCAAAGAAAGCTCTAAACCTCGAAGCCGAGAGTTTGGAGGTAGCGGGCCATGCAAGGGTCTCAGGAAGCTGAGTGCAGCTTTTAGCGGTGCAAAGGCAACATGAAGGCGCTGAGGTCCCCTTGCCATTCCTGCAACAACTAATAACAAGTGCAACAGTGCGTCGCTACTAAATTTTTCTTGTTAGTTTAGTAGCGATGCACTTGTTACTAGTAAATCCTCCACCCAGCTGCCAGCTCCTCGGAATTCCAACTCGTCATCGAGCATCGCAGAAGGGTTAACCTCATCACATCACCCAGGGTGCAACTGCAGCTCGATCTTCGAGCAAAGGGTGAACGTGTTCGCGAGGTTTCGCACAGGTAGCTCCACGCAACAGGATGGCGTGCTTGTATATTTTTGTAATACAGTAGTTGGCTGGTAGTTGGTTCGGCTTACAATCGCAGCCGTGTTTGTCTTGCTTGTTGGTCGTTGGCCTGGACGGCACTGTTTGTTCTTCGAGAGACAAGATCCAACTTGAGGGACAAGCATAATTGATCAGGTAGCAACGAGGGCATATTGGAGCAACGCAGTGGAAAATGATGGAAAATGCTTTCACACGCCAGCCAACCAAGCCTTTGCTTTGGTTTACCACTTGCTGCCTGTCAGGCAGGTCTCAACTGGATAACGCCAGGAAGTCGATCAACATGTGGTTTCTTGATTGGGAGACTTTGGTTCAAAAGAGTATTTTCATCTCGTTGGCATTAAACCACCTGGGCCAGGACTTCGTGCCTCCTGGTGCGCCACCGAGGACACACTGAGTTGAGCGGTGGGCAGTACATGGAAGTACACCAAGGCAGCGTCCAGGACACGACAGCCCTGTCATACCTGTGTCCAGTCCCAATCGCAAAGTTCACAATGTTGACAAACTTATATATCAACAAGCATATAACTGACTCCCTGAATGTTGCACCCTTTATATAAGACGTGTCTTGCATTCGCGTTTCTTCAGAAGGAAAATGGGTAGCAAAAGGGAGCCCTCTACGAGGAACAAAGCCTGGTGTTGGGGAAGCTGATCAAAGTTTGGAGCCTCACGTTTCCAGTGGGAAGAGAAACTTAAGTCTGGACATTTGGGTCTATTTATGAATGTGTTCACTTTTTGACGGTTGGTTGGTCTGGGGGCAATTCTTAGTTCTGAGAGCTTCGAGTTTGTCACAAAGATTACAATGATCACTGCCATTTTGGCGCAAGCTTCCCACTTCCAATTTTATTCGACTTGTGCAGTTTCGGCTCTAACCATATGAAGCCCACAAGGCAGCTCTCCGTTGTGACGCAGCCGCTCGACCTCACAAACATGATCCCTTGGTGGGTCAGATGGTAGTCGATGGCATGAAGCTGAGCTCTGCACCAACTCAAGAGAGCAGTTGTTCCCCGCTGTTGGACTTCGGCGTGGCACGGGGTGGGGCGATCCGTTGGGTTCCATGTACTTGACACGCCCATTCTCGGTGCCACCCTGATTTGCAAGAGGCTTTTTCTCATGGCAAGCAACCATCCAGATCATGTTCTGTCATGCCGTGCTGCGGCCTTCCTCTACTGGCAAGGGTGGGCCACAGGTCAGGGTCGGAAAAGATGCTCGCTCAGATTCATTGAGACGGCTCTTGGACAGCCGCTGTTGCGCGCACCAAGCGTTGGACACCGTTCACCAAAGGCCTGGGAATCAGTTTAGCCAAAGAGGGCGACGCTGGCAGGCTCACTTTGGGCCCTGGTCTCGAAGAAAGTAGGTTGGGTCCATGATGGCAAGCTTTCCAGATTTTACAGTGTTGCGATTGCGATTGGGCAGCAGAGTGCGCAGGGGCTGGGAGGCTGATGAGAGAAACGCGCGAATTCCAATTCACCGTGGATGGAGTGCATGTGATCAGTGATCACCTGAAAGGATCCTATAATCTCAAGCCTGCCATGTCCATCACGGTGGGGCATTCTGTCAGGCTAGTTGCGGCCGGTTACAACTACAGCAGGTGGGGTGCGTTTTCATACCATCCGTCTAGGTTTTCGGTGATTCTGCTTTGAATTGCGCTCCGAGCCTGCTGACGCGATTGATTCTGCTTTTGCAGCATTTCTTCTACTGACAAGGCTCTGAAGCTGCGCTGCTATCGTTGTGTGCCCAATAGCTTCGGTTAGCCAGATGTCTAACTATTAGGTTGTATAGACTATTTGGTAAGAAAACAGACTAAATAGTTTAAACATGTTTTGACTAATAGGTTTATAGCTCTTTCTGACTACTAGTTTGTTTAATGGAACAACGTGAAAAGTACACCTAGTAAGCGCATAAAAAGTTTTGGCAAAACAAATGTCCAGCAACAATGTAACAACATTTTTGTTCTTGTACAATTGTTTGGCTACTATTCTCTGTTCTGAAAATGATTCTTCTAGTCTACAGAAGGAAAACTGAAGCCCATGCCAAAGTGAGCCTGTGTAGATAGAAGGTGAGTCTAATGTCAAAGTGAATCTTGAACGATTGTCTTCCCAAATGGATCATCCTTTGCCATGGCTGCAGACAAAGGGCTCTGAGGCAAAAACCTAGAAGTCAGTCGAGCTGGTGGAGGGGACAAAAAACTTTCAGGTTCAAAGGCTGGCTTCAAGCCAGGCATTGAACCTTGTAGACATTTGAAAGGTTCATAGTGACGAAATGCGACACACATTGTGGCATTGTCATGTGACATTGGAAAGAACCATGTGCTGGAAGCAGTGCTGAAAATTAACGCACATGAACATCTTCCAAAAGTCCAAAAGTGAACATATGCAAAAAGAAACCTTGCATTTGCACAGTGCCAATGTGTTTGTCACATTCCTTTTTTCAATCACCAAAGAAGGTGTTGGAATATCAAGTGATCCTTAAAACTCAAATGAAACTCTCATTAAACATCGCAATGTGAATCTTCCAAGTGAATCTGGATTTAATTCTTTACCTCCATAGACTTTGCGCATTTTTGGTGAATGCTTTATCTCAACCTTTTTTGGAACCTTCCTTCCAAGACAAAAGCCTGGGCTTTCCAAACCCAGGGAGTAAATCAATAGATTGTTCATCAAAAGCTGTTGCAAGTCTAAGAAAACCACCTGAAAGAAAGATGAAACTGCACATAAATGCAACAAAAATGTTACAAAGCAAATACAAAAATGCAAAATTCAGAATGAAAATCATCAAAACATACCTAAAATCAGTGAACTGTAGTGTAGGTTTGGTGTAAGTTTGATGTAAACTTACACTGAAACTTACACTCCATAGTGTAAGTTTAGTGTAAGTTTGGCGCAAACTTACATCAAACTTACACATCAACAGTGTAACTTTACACAAAAGTTACATTCCTGAGTGTAAGTCAAACTTACACTTCACAGTGTAAGTTTACACTTCTGTGTGTAACTTTGATGTAAACTTACACTCCAGGTGTGTAAGTTTCAGTGTAAGTTTGCACCAAACCTACACTAAACTTACACTATGGAGTGTAAGTACTTACACCAAACTTACACTCCAGTTCATTGATTTTAGGTGTGTTTTGATGACTATCATTGTGAATTTTGTATTTTTTGTATTTGATTTGTAACATTTTTGTTGCGTTTATGTGCAGTTTCACCGTTCTTTGACTTATCTGCACTCTTCCAGTCAACTCTCTTGCAAGACTTGGAGGGCCCCAACACAGCCAACAAATCTTTCGCGGGCTGTGTCTTCAAGAAGTTGACAAAGACTGCTTGCAGCTCTCGGACCCCAACATTGGGATCAGCCACCAGTCTTTGCTGAGACACCTTGGGCCACAACACACTGGGTCAAACACATTGGAGGTGTGAAGGTCTTGCGCACATGTTTGAACTTGCCTTTTCCGAAGTGAACAGCATCATTGCTGATGAACTACAGTGGTTCATTTACTATGAATCTTTTTGGGTGTGATTCTGTCTTTGTCGAATGAAAGCCTTGGCTGAACCTTTGAAGTGAATCTTTACTCTGATTCTTTTGTGGAATGAACTTGCCTTTGTTCTGAGTGAAAGGCTAAGGTGAATCTTTTTCTGACTGAAGCACCTCTGGCTCTGATTTTGTTTTAAAGTGAATCTGTGTGCTCCCACCCACAGTCTAAGGTGAATCAAGGTGAATCCTGTATCCAGATCTTTTTTGAGAAGTGAACCTGGCTGCTCTGAGTAAAAGCACGAGGTGAATATTTAAGGTGAATATGTTATTCTGGTCAACTTGTTGAGGTGAATTTGTGTTTGTGTGTCAGGAAAATCATAAGTGAATCTTTTAGGGTGATACCTTATGTGAAGAGTGTCTTGCTTTTGGCAAGAGCATTTTGAATAAAATAGAATCAAAAATCATTTGAAGAAAACACAAACCTTTTAGGTTAATCAATTGAGCAACCTTACATTTTTGTTTTATTTGACCTTTCAAACTATTAGTTAAAACCATTGTTCTGACTAATAGTTTAATCATCTGTTTTAACTAATAGTCAAGAAACAGTATATAGACTAATAGTTTTAAATCTGCCTAACCGAAGCTATTGGGTGAATGGCGGAAGTCGTTAATTTCTAGTGGCCCCACAGCGTAAGCTGCCAAGTCTCCGGAAGAATCCCCACGAGGCCAATGCAGTTCGGAGTTCGAAGCTCCTGTTCCACAGGAGCTCCTTGATTCGTCAGGTTGTTCAGTTGCGCGCGGAAGTCCAAGATGTTTCACCGGCCCGGCGGCCCGACGTGCTTTGGATTACTTGAAAGCTCATATTTACGTCAAACCCTCAGATCCTCCGAGGGATCGTCTGAAGATCGGCGCTGCGCTCGGCTGGAGATCAGCTCAACGGCGTTTTGCGCCCAGGTCAACGAGCGTTTGAAATAATAGCTCATCTATATGCTCGCTGCTTTCACAGGTCGGATTTTGAGTTCATTATTTAATTGTTTTTGAGTCTATCGCATGGTCAAAGATCTGACCATGCAAGACCAGACGCAAAAGGGCCGCTCGTCCGCTGCTGCTGTTCCACGTGTGCGACGTAGGGCTGATCAGCGCGTGTTTTTTATAATGACTACTGACTACTACTTAATGACGACTGCGCGCAACTTCCCATCGATGCAACCGGCGGCTGTTGACAAGGCTTAGGTCCAATCAGTTTGCGCAAGGACTGCCGCTGGGTTTACGGCTGTTGCTTTGCTGCGAGAATTGGAACAGGAGATGATAAGGCGAGGTCGCGCAAAAAGTAGGAATTGCTAGCCTGGCAAATTTGTCGTTTTCAGTTGGCTTCGTTCATCTTGAAAGGATGACAAGGGCACGGCGCAGGGCTGGAAAATTGAATTTGTGATAAGTGTTACTGAACTGAACGGTTGTTTGCAGCGGCGTTTGCATGCAAAGATGTTATTTAGTATATGGTGCCCGAATGGTACTCCCCAAAAAGTTGACGGGCTGCTGGCTCCCCAAATCTGAGCCTGATCCACTCACACGCAAGGCCTGCCTGGACAGTTTGCGCCATTTGTGAAGACCTTCTGGACAGCGAGACATGGAGGGATGGGCATGGCATCAGACCGTAGCCAGATGCGTAATCGCGCGCGAAAATAACAAGAAAATTCATGTTTGTGTTTGTTTGCCCGAATGCGTAGCGAAGGGTGCTTGTTTAACTCTGGGGGTCTGGGGATTTATGCCGCCTTGATCGCGACTCGTTGCTGTTGTAGCGACCGCAACCGTTTGCAGGCATCCGCAACTGTCCGCGGGCGGAGCGCTATGGCGCTCACGTTGGGCGAAGCTTTTGGAGAGGGCTTTGGGTGGAAGCATGACGCGGCAGATTCGTGTGAAATAGCCAGGAAACGTGTGGAAAAGGTGAGAGGATGGAGGATGAGTTCACTGCGCAGACGCGGCATTTTGTGAGATTCGCAGCTTTCTTCAATCAATTGGTATTCGCGTTTTGGATGTGGCTGTGACGTTGGGATTTGTGTTTCAGGGTGTTGCTTTGAAAGCTATGTTTTTCAAGTCTCAGCTAAGCGACTTTGGTGGATGGGCGTGCGCTCAGAACGTGTCTAAACCATTCCAAACGTGTGGCGCGGCGCAAATTTGCTCAATCTACGGCAGGCGCAAGGAATCAAGGGCGGCGAGTCTGTGGGGGAGGTGAATGTCGCTGTGGCATTGGGATTCGCGTGTGAGCGGGTGTTGTTTGGAACCGCGAAACTGCTTGGCAGGGCTGCTTGATGTGTGCTCCGATGGGGTTGCCGGTTTGACTGTGGGGGGAAGTCTCGTACGACCGTACGAAATGAAACGCTCGCTTTGCAGACTTTGACATGTGACTTTTGGAGGACGTCTCGTACGAAACGCTCCTGTTGGAGCGAATTTAGGAAGAAGTCTCGTACGAAACCGTCGCTTTGCAGACTTGACGTGCGACTTTTGGAGCAAGTCTCGTACGAAACGCTAGTTTTTGGAGACGCGACAAAAGGTGTAGCGGTAGCGCCCCGCAACAGTGCCCCACGAGAGTGTCGGACAAGAGTGTCCTACAAGAGTCCCCACAAGAGTGTCCTACAAAAATGCCCCACGAGTGTCCTACAAGAGTGTTTCGCAAGACGAGTGTCCCACAAGAAGGCCATACAAGAGTGTCCCAAAAGAGTGACTCACGAGAGTGTCTTACAAGAGTGTTCCACAAGAGCGTCGTCCTACAAGACTGTCCCACAAGAGTGTTCCGCAAGAGTGTCGGACAAGAGTGTCCCACAAGAATGTCCCACAAAAGTGTCCTAGAAGAGTGTCCCGCAAGAGCGTCCCACAAGAGCCCACAAGAGTGTTCCACAACAGTGTCCCACAAAAGTGACATGCAAGAGATTGCAAGAGTGTCCCACAAGAGTGTCCCACAAGCGTGTCCGTACCCACAAGAGTGTCCCACAATAGTGTCCCACAAGATTTTTCCACAAGAGTGTCCGACAAGAGTGGCCGACAAAACTGTCCTACAAGAGTGTCCCCCACAAGAGCCTCCCACAGGGTGACGAAAGTGTCACACGAGAGTGTCTCACAAAGCGTTCTACAAGAGCGTCTCCTACAAGAGTGTCGAAAAATTATTCGAGGACGTGTTTGCATTTTGCATTCGGGTTCGTGGGTTCCATTTTTTGCAGTGTGGCCCATACGAAAAAAATATTAAAACTAGTTTTCCTGGACACCGATACTGATACCTTGCATTTTTGGCCCTTTGCGTGGCCGATGTCAAATTGGTTCGTTCTCACGTTCGACAGATTGTTTGCATTGCGCAGGGTAAGTTCGTGTTGTGTATACGTATATCGCACATTGGAATGAAGTTTGTTTTTTTGAACAATCCACGGTCATGCGTTGGTCCTTGACATCTCCAGACTCGAAGGCTCATGACAACACAGCCAGTGTTATTTTGCAATTGAGGTGTTTGTATGTCATTCATGTATTCCTGGGACATCCAACGTGTTCAGTTCTTCTGAAGCAGCCCTGAAAATCACGGGTCAAGCCAAGCACTCGTGCACTCAACAAGACAGATTTTAATAGGTGTTCAATTTGTTTTGTCGTCCTGTCACGTACCGTACTGCCAGGAGTTGTTATCTGTGGAGGAGAAGGGCCTGCTTGAAGTTACCACCGCAAATTTTGAGTTAAAATTTGTCTCAGAGTTAAAATGGTTCAGATTGTTTCCTGAGACAAAATGCATTTTTCTTGAGTTGGTTTGCCCGGCCTGCCCTTCGCAGGACTTGGAGACTCGTACTCAGGCAGCCCGGCTTTTGGGACTTCTGGATGTAGGGACACTGTCCAGAGCTTAGACCATGTCCATCTCATCATGGTCCCATACTATACACAACTGTCGTGACATATCGCACTTGCCAGCGGTAGCAACAGCTTTGCTTGACGCTTAGAGGCTTAGAGTGGTTCCTTTGATTGAATCAAGCTCCAAGTCGTGACTTAGGTAAAACTTTCATCAGAGCTGCAGGCAAGGGGTAGGTGACGTTGTTGGACTTCGTTGACTTGGACTTAGGAGCAGAAAGCAGGAACCTAAGGAAAGGGCGCGCTGTGTTTTTGAAACATGTGAGTGCCTCCGAGTCTCCGAGTGCCTCCCCTGCCAAGCGAGTGAAATCAGCAAGTCTTTGCTGCAGGCTTTAATCAGTTGTTGTTGCTCCACAAGTACGACCTCAGAGCCCTCCAGAACACCATCAAGGACCTTGGAAAGAATTAAAGTTAGAGCTTGAATTTCTTGTCGCCGTGTCAGCTTCTGGAACTAGTGACTATAGTGTGAGATTGCATTGATGATGATTGATGGTTTCATAGCAAATACGTTTTTGCCTGCGGCAGGTATCCACTATTGAAGGAGAAGAAACGCCGACTGCGACCCAGGTGACTAAGCCCAAGTCATCCCAGGTGGTCAGGGACTGTCGGGAATCCTGAAGCTGCAACCCGGGCTTCGTCAGAAGGGGTTTGACCGGCTTCGACGAGGACAGCTGACAGCAGCGTGTCCTACACTGCAGTGGGTCCTCAAATGACATGTGCGACTTGAGTGTATAGAGCGATGGCCTCCACCGTAGTAGCGATGGCCTCCACCGTAGTAGCGATGGCCTCCAACCTAAGAGCGATGGCCTCCACCCTAGTAGCGATGGCCTCCAACCTAATAGTGATGGCCTCCAACCTAATAGTGATGGCCTCCAACCTAATGACTGCCAGACACAGAGCTTCCCTACATGTTCCTGTTCAGCGATACAACTGGCGGCTTTGGCTTCAGCCAGAAAAGAAGTCAAAGGACCTGCCATGGACTGTGGGAAAAGGAACAAAGGCAGAGAGCCGGAACGACACTTGTAACGTGTAACTATTGTGTTTGGATGTGTTTGGCGTGCCTTGTTTATTGCTTTGAACCTTTAGACCTTTCTTTTGTTCTTTTATTTTTGATTGATGTTCTGTTCTGTTCATTACTGTTCTGTTTTATTCCATGTTTATATTGTGGAGCTGTGGAGGATTGCCATGAGTTTCCGCCGTATTTGGCTCCCCACAGTCAGGGACATCGCTTACAAAAGCAACGATTCCAACAGCATTGCTACTGAGAACCCCACGGATAACAGACACTCCAAGAACAACTTGAAAAGAATTGCAAAACACATGTTTCGTGAAGTGCATGTGTGCCGTATTGAAAAGCTTCCAAGACGTTGTTTTTCCTAGGCGGTGTCAGTTGTGATGTAGGACAAACACAAGGGATTGGACAAGCGGCGATGTGTTTGCCTTCGGAACCAAGTACTTGCAAAACCGCAGCACTGACCCCCCTTTCAAAGGCCTTGTGTCGTCCTTCCTGCACTCTACGAGGTGAGCCACTTCAACAAGCTGTTTTGTTTCCACACACCCTGCAAGAAGTTTGTAGATATAAAGTGAAATAAAGGGTTAGTGTTTCCGATGGCAGGAGACCTGTCAATGAATGCATACCATCGCATCGTATGATTTTCATATCTTGGCTCAGCGCATAATAACTTGTCCGTCAGGTTATCATGGCTTCATGCAGGGAATCACCTATGTTTTTCATAGAGGACGCCGAGGACGGGTGAAGTGGATCAAGTTGTCCAACCAGTGAGCTTGACTTCGGTGAAGAAGGCAAAGACATAGAGTACCATCTTTGTTGTTGTTGAATCAGTAGAATATGCTTGCTTCGTGGCTGCACGGCAGGCTGATGTTGCTGCCTGGTGGCACTCCAGCAGCGTCATTTTCTGAATTTGCTAGAATGTTCCTTTGCTTTTTCTTGTGTATTTCTTTAATTTTTTGCAGCTGGGAGTTTGTAGATGATAGATGTACAAATTAGAGTCAGAGTATGTGGAGGCTCGGCTGAAGCAGCTGCAAGCAGATGATCCAATAGCTTGGCAGGAGACAAAAGGGGACAAACTGCAAGTGCGACTCAGTGTGAAGCTTTTGTAGGCCTGGACACAAGAAATTGAATAACTATATACAACAAATTTCAATGATTCTAATTCTAAGCTTCTCAGGACCTCGCATAAATGTAGTGTAGTCAATGCAGTTTGACCCTTGTCATATTTTGTGGATGAGGATGCTTTGAACACGTCCAGGGCGCTGGTGGAAGCTGTGAAGGAGCAGATGGCAAAGTTGCCAAACACAATTCAATTGAACTAAACTTTAAAAGTGAACTTTAACTGACATGTCATGTCTCAATTGAACACAACTTCAGTGTTTTTCAGAATGTTTCTAACATGCAGCATCCTGTGGCACTGCTATAAGCAGCTGCACAGGGCCCATTCTGTTCTTGTGAGATTACTTTGACCTTTGTCTTCTTTGTCCATGCATCTTGGAGTTCAGCACAGTTGGTCCAACATCTTCTCGAGTCTCCTACAGTCTTGCGGACTGCCAGGAGAACGATGTTGATGAGCTTCGGCGAGTGGTTGCCAACGCGGATGAGGGAGAGCTTATTCAGGATAGAGATTGATGTGTTCAAGATGGCAACAGCTTGCAATGTTTGTACTATTGCAGGGTTGGTACGCAGTCATCAGTACACCCAAGTTGCTGTTGGTTGTGCTGTGGCTTTGTGCCCCAACCAAGGCCTTGAATTTGTGTAGCGGACTGATTCAGCTGGGCAACACTTGGCCTTGTATTCATACATGGGTAAAAGTTATCAGATCTTTAGTATCTTGAGCAAACTCCCTTAGAAGCCAAGAGTCTAAGCAGAGTGGGGGTTTGATCATCAACTTGGGTACTTCTCCCATTGTTGGCCACGCTCCTCCCAAGACAAGGATGTTTTTTGTTTACTTGTAGAATCACAATCGCAGAAAACGTTCAGAAACGACCCTTCCTTTTCTTTTGAGAATCACACCTGGAATCATTCTATAGAATTGCGCTAAAACTGTACCACTACTAGAACTGGAGCCAGCAGAAGCTCCAACGTGAAGAGTTTCCTTTTTTAAAAAAAGAATTGGGGGATCCGCGATCCAAGTACGAGTTCGAAGGCAAGACGTTGGGTTTGGAAGGTGCCTAATATATGTATGTATGGACTAATGCCCCCATGTTCAAACACAGAGTCATTTCTTTTCCTACCGCAGCATTGATTGGGCTTCAAGGGTGGATGGGAGGTGACCGGTGACCGCTGCCATCACTTTGTGGCGGGCGGCGGTGGACCCACTATCTGTGGCCCTTGTAGGAAGGCCTAACAGCTGCAGGTCTCGCTTCGCAGTGTGGTGGCACCGGACTACTATCACGCCGTTGGTTGGAGGACTGGGTTCGGCGAGCAAAGCAGTTGATAGTGGCCCAGATGGGCCCAAGGGCGAGTGGAAGGGAGTGGATCAGCTTCCAGCGGGGCAGCAGCGAAGCCAGCAGAGAAGACAGCAGCCTCAGCCTTGACACCCGCCTCAGAGAATCCGCCAGAGAAAACTACACCAGCTTCGAAGCCAGCCACAAAGCAGAGGACCCTCGTCCCCCACCTTCACGACCCTGTTGGTGACAAGGTCCCACGCAGAGCCCAAGAATCCCCCAGCTGTCAAATCCCTCAGCACTACTGCAAGTGTAAAACCCGCACTGAAGGGTGAAGCACCTGTGCCTGTGTAGCCAGCTCGTCCCAGGCTGCTGAGGTGGCAGAGGCAGCCCCCCGGTCAAGGAAGAGACGTCGTCGAGCAGACTGAAGAAGTCAGGCAATCCAAGCGAGAGGGCTTGGCTCCCATTGCACGAGGTGGCAAGGAAAAGAAGACCAAGCCAGATCTTTCGCCCCCTCCCCCACCGAGGCCTATATGTCGCCGCCCCCAGGATTTTCGGGGACATCGCAGTGTGCCACATGTGCTGAGGCTGGATTGGTCACATCATTGGGCAGCAACATCCTCGGTGGACCTACCGTGTCAACAAAGGTGTCACGAAGCGTGCGGCCCCAAGGCCAAGGAAAAGACCGTCTGAAAAAGAAGAGGAAAAGATACGCTTCGTTGTACCTGGCAAGCACTTCGGTCAGGTTCAGCGCAGAAGGAAAACAGTTCTCAAAGGAAGGAAGAAAACATCTCTTCAAGATACTTCAATCTAAAAGCCTAAAAGCAAAAGGAAACAGTCAGAACAACCCTTTTGCTCACAGCTGGTACCACTAGACATCTGCAATTCCATCAGAATTCCAACATCCAAATCTATCCGGAAAGTAGGTTGCAAACAGGACCCCAAAACCAAACTGGGTTTCAAGTGTACACAAAATCATACACGCATACTACCAAATTCATCAACGCAAGCGGAACAAATCCGGATTTCAAAGACTGCTGTTGCATCCATCTAGATCTAGGACACAAACAAGAGGCAGGTTGAGGTCGAGGGCTCTGAGGCCTTATCCTTAGCCCAGGCGGCTCAAAACTAACTGGCTAGGGGGGCGCTTCGAGATCGACAGATATCCTCACGACCGTTTGGCGCTCGAGCTGATGCAAAGGGTGATGGAGGAAAGGTGCCAGGGGCAAGTCACAAAACACTGGCCAGGATGACAAGGGCAAAGGATACAAAGGCAAGAAGGAGGAAAGGGAAAAGACAAGAGATGACGACAATCGCCTTAGGTGAGGATAGTGCCTGTGTTGATGAGACTTGCGATGTGGTGCCAATGGTAGACATTGAAGACTCGGATCCCAGGCGTTGAGCATTGGAGAGAATGGCGAGGAACTGTTGGGAAGGTTGGCTGTGAAGAGCCGTAGAGGGGCTGAGAAAGAGAAAGATGCTGGAGATGAAAATAAATGAAATTTGGCGCGAGGCTGAGCAGGAAGACCATGAGGTGAGGCACCAAACCTCCTGGCAAGACTTGCCGGTTGAGATTCTGCAAGGGAGCCATTGATTGGACATCACAGCCTTTAGAAGCGCGCCGTCCTCGCGGAGAGGTCAGAACAGGCGCTGGAGACATTGCGACGATTGAGGTTCAAAAAAGGGTGCGACAATCGCGGAATTGGGCACGGCAGGCCTATGGCGCAACTGTTGGGAGTGCGTCAGGGGTTACAGAGCGTTCGTTGCGGCAAGACTACTAAGGGATCCGGAGACCTCTTTCCCCCCACCCCCAAACATTGCAGGCCATGACTGCACAGGGGCAATGATTAGAGCATTGAATTCATTGTATGGGGTACAACATCCATCGAAGAGGCGAGAAGAGAGATTAGCGACAGGTTGAGACAAGTGATCAAACAAGCGGACTTGAGGGGAGCTTCCGCCATTGACCTTCACGGACTTCGTCAAGACCAAGACAGTGGACTATATAGTGGAGAAGAGGTTAGGGTTGCAAGATCTTTTGAGTGGCGCATGATTGAGGCAGCTTTACCAGAGGCGGTAGGCGCATTGAACCTAGTTGAGGACTTTTGCGCCCCCATCCGCGTTGGACTATGTACGACGGTTTGAGGATTCTTTGGACCAACATCTTGGGAAAGCTCGTTCCATCAGGGTCAAGCCAGAGCCGAGGTGTGCCGGGGACTTGTGGTGAGGGGGGTGTGTCGGTTGATGCATGTTTCGGAGTTGCGCCAGGTGAATGGGGTGCACTCACTGAGAGTAAGGACGAGCAAAGTGTGGACGCCAATGGGAGGACTTTTGAGGCGCAGAGGCTCTTATAATGAATCTCGCACCGACCAACGGGCTGTGCCGGAGTTTGGTTAGTGATACAGCTATATATACCTAGTATTGCGGGGATGTCATCGATAGCTTTAGAAGACCATGCAACTTTTGCTGACTTCTCCTGAAGACACCCGGTGTTTCTTTTATCTCTTTCGGACTCCTGCAACGTGATGGCGGTATATGGCCTTTGGACGGGAGGTCAGGGGGCCCTCGAGTTGCCCCATGGACAGACGGTTCTGTGGTGTGGAACAGTGTCTTTTGGTTAACTACGGGTGACTTTGCAGTTGTTCTTGGTGATGGCTCCATTCTCGCGCACGGTGAAGTCAAGCATTGGGTCATGAATTCTTACATTGCGGAACTTTGGCCTCTCCTCCAGGCCGTTGTTCACTCCACCTTGCGCGTACCGACTGTCAATCTGTTGTTCAGATTCAGCGCTTCAACGACTTGCTTCTTTTGGACGAACCTTGTGGTGCCTCTAAGACCAGACAAGACTATTTTCTAACTAATAGTTTATATGTTTTAAAGACTATATTCTAACTGTTAGTCTATTTTATATAACCTGAAAGATAGTCTATTTTGGAAAATAGACTATAGTCTATTTGATTAAGAAACCTTGGAAATATCATGAAAAAGTAACATTTTTTGTTTGAAGCAATTGTTGGTGCCAAGCAAGGCAAGACCCTTTGGGTGAGCCTCATGTGCCAAGCTGTGCGAAGCTTGCTGAGCATTTTGACCACCACCTGTGGTCCAAGCAGACCTCTTGGGCAGCTCGACGCCAAAGTTCTGGAAATTTTCTGGAGGTCCTCTCCTTTGACGCACCAAGTTAACTTGGGATTCAAGCATTTGGACTGCAAGCACACATGCAACAACGTGTGCTGCTTTGGCAAAGAAGGGAATAGCTGCACATCTTCTGTCAAGAAATGCTCCTGGAGCTCCAAATGGATTTGCGTCATTGAATCCCATCTTGATAGAAAAAGGCTTGGAGAAAGAACAGCCTTTGTTTGCAAAATGCAAAAGCTCCTGGTGCATTATGTTGGGATATCTTCCAGTGTGGATCAAGGACTTCATCAAGGATTTCATGAGGTTCCAAATTGGCCAACACTGCCAAATCAGAAGGTGGCTTTGCTGAGGAAGCTTCAAAGTCTGCAACAACAGCTGCAGCTGTTGCTTGCAAATTTTGAGGGCTTAATTCACCCCGAGCCCACCTCTCCAACAACAAATTTGCTAATTTGCTGGTTTGTAAGCCAGTGTCTTCTTGTTTGCTTGCAATGTTCATTCTTTGCCTTTGTCCACCCTTTCTTCTTCTCTTTGTAGGTGGGCTGTCCATGGCTCCAAGAAAACAAAGTGCACCCAAAAAATATGTGGTGTTGCTGGTTTGCCTGTTGGCTTGCAGGAATGATGAACTTATATCATTCATTTCTGAGAAGTGTGATGCTACTTAGGAATGCATTCCAAACTTTCATTTCTGCGCAGCCAAAAACACAAACTGTTAACCTTTGCTCAAAGAATGCAATTGTCACTTTAAATATATGTTGTGTTTGGTGATTTTCATGGCTTTCATTCAATGAATGATGAAATTATATCATTCACTTCTGTGGTGCCAAAAGCACCTACTCAAAAAACTGTTTGTTAGCTGCACACCCATGTGCAACTGGAACAACACTTAAGGGACCAAAACTTGCTACTTAGATTCAACACTCTTAGCA
>CAXAMN010006369.1:259844-296796 GCA_963970005.1 Durusdinium trenchii
CTTCAAGTGGATCAGCTACTGAACAGTGTCGTGCAAAGCACAAATTAAATTTATATATTTTTGCACATGTTTGCACTTTGAGTCATTTTGAGGTAGATTTTTCACTAAAACCAACTGGAAGTAATACCCCCCTTGCCAGGTACATCGATTCATTTTGGTGAAAAGATTTCTAGGAGGTGAAAATCATCTGTTGCAGATCAGCGACCTGGGTTTCAGGGCACCAGTTGTTTAGCAAATGCAATAAAATTGGCATCTTTGAAGACAGTAAAGTTGACAAGAGAGTTTGGCATTATGTGACTATGTGCATTCACTTCAGGAATCCTTTGGAAAGAGTTTTTCACCTCAGTTGACACACCAGGAATCCTTTGAAGGATTTGAGGTGGGGTGTTGCCCAATCTTCGATGTTTTGCATTAAGATTTTATACCAATCTTAAGAAAATCCTGTGAATGATTACTGGAACCTTCCTTAAGATTTTCTCAAGCCTATGAAGAAATTCTTCAATCCTGTGAAGGATTTTCGAATTCTGTGAGGGATTCACTTCAAGTTTTTATAAAAACAACAACATCTAAACACCAAAACAAGACACCTTAAAAAGACACCTTAAATTAGCGAGCCTAGACTCCTTAAATTTTTTATATCAAACTCCTTAAATAAGGGGTCCAACTAAATAAGGGGTATTGGAGGGTCAGGGGGCAAAAGCATTCCCAAGCTATTCTAAAAGCGATGGCATCAACACACGCTGACGAAATTGAGCTTGTAAGGTTGTCCATGACGTTACCGGGATCAGAAACAAACCAAGAGGAAGGTGTACCTGGCGCTTGCTCGACCCGTCCTGCACCTACACTCTACACGCATGGAACGTTCTGAGATGTACCCCCTGGAAAAAATGCAATTGCCTAGGGACGATACGTCAGAAATTGTATTTTTCCAATTGCATTGTAAAAGTGTCTACTTGGATGCCAGGGCATCTAAATCAACTTGGTACGCCGCGCTCTTTGTGGTGAATTATCCTTGAAGACAACTTCTGACTTTCTGATTTATTAAACTGTCGTTCTCGACTTGAACAGCCAGGCTTGAGCCTTTGCCCACATTCTGTAGACTGTAGACATGTTTGCAAACACAAATCAAGAACGGAACGCACTCACAAAACATCACTTCAGCAGCCACATCCGACATCCTACCTGGTTGGATGTCGGATGTGGCCATGCGCGAGCAGACGTGCTAAAACAACCTTTGAGATCCTCCAAGGTTTTGAACCGAATCTGACATCCAAGAGTAGGATGTGGTCTCGGATGTGGCTTTTAACTAGCTTGAGTTCTCTTCGCTCAAGCAAAGGGGTTAGCTTGAGGGGATTCACAAATCGAAGTAAATCCAAAACAGTTGGCAGTAAAAAAAAGGCAGCGCTTGTCCATTGAGGGAGGGTCCAGGCGATTGTTCGCTGGGGGATCGGTGTTTTTCCATAGAGTGCGCGCACTTATGCCACCACGATGGTTCATAATCTTTCTACAGATTTAAGTACCATCGAATAAATGCAATCAAGGTCACCCCACGTCCAACAAATGCAATTTGGAGACCCCCACGTCCATGCCACTTAAGGGGGGCACATGTTCTGAGCTTTGAAAAGCGGTGATGTGGATCTTGGAAAACTAACAATTTACGCACCAATTTCCTTGAAATCCATGTCTACACAGATTCCCAACACGCTGACGATATATGTCTCAAAGTTGCTTGCGGTGTACTAGATGAGCCAATACGCAAGATGGCTAAATAATTACTAATCGTGACTTAGTCCTACGCATGCATACTCACCGCTTGGAATTCAAATAAATTCCGAATATATAATGTGGAATCACATCGAAGAAAAAAAGAGACCACTGACTGGCTGGCGAGACCTTCGTAACATGTCCACCATTGCTATTCCATATTGAACTAGCCGTTTACCTTCGAGCCATATGCTACATGAGGTCTTGCCAGTTCGCCTTCCTTGATGTGCGATCCTTTTCGCTGTTCATGCGTTTTCATTTTTGGGTAGTACGCGGCTTACCCGTCTATTATTTGTTTATTCACGCTGTACATAGCTACCTTTTTTTTTGCCTGAGCATTTGTGGTTCTTCTTCATGTTGCATTTTCACTTAGTGTTTCACACCCGCTCACGAGCCAGAGATGTTTAAACTGCGTTGGGGGGGAGGTTTGAACCCTAAGCCCTAAGCCCTGGTAGGTTGATCTCCTTGGTGTTTTTTTTGCTGTGGCCAACCGGGCTATTGACCCATTGCCACATTATGTATAACAACCACAGTAAGCCCATATTCGGGCGAAGGTGCGGTGCAAGGGGAAGTAGCTAGTCCTATTTCAAGGTATACAGTCATATTGTCATATTTCTTTGGGCACTGTTTTTGCCTTCACGTATTAGGATTGTGTGGATGATGCAAGACTTCGGATTTTGCAGGCCTTCATGATTCAAGCTTTCGTTGTTGCTTTGAAGGTGCAAGGCTTAGATGGCAGGATGTTTTCCTGGAATGCTGATCCTTTTGAGTAGGAGTTGGCACGGCTCACCCCTGTGAACTCAATTCCGGTAGCAAGGTGGCGCGGTTTCTTCCCTTGCGACAGGTCCCATCTCAACGCCTCTTTTTGCACAACCATTGGCTTACAAAAATTAGTTTTAAGAAAGGACAATCCGTCTTCGATCATGCTAACCAGTTGCTTGCCTGGGCCTTGAGTATGCTTTTCACCCGAAGTGAGGACCATCCTTTTGCTTGTGGATCCAGGGTTGGCAAGGGTGTCTAGGCTGTTTCTGAGAGAATCTGCTGTGCTCGCCCCCGCTGACAGGGCGTTTGAATGGTCAAGACAATGTCTATATTTGCAGATGTTTCTGAAAAGAGACAATGTTTCGTTGCGGGAGTAGCAACCTCGTCCACCCCAAAGTTTTGTTTGTCACTGCTGACTAAGTCCTCGGCGTTGGAAATTGTCCAGCAGTTCAGCACTTAACTGTTGCGGCCGGTTGACAAAGAGTCAAACACATGAGCAAGCTGTAAGCTCTAGATAGTAGAGGAGGGCTGAGGTAAGTCTCTAGCAAGTTGAAGGGCTAGGACGGCGCAAATTTGCCAATCTAAGCGAGCGATCAGGTGGTTGTTTAGAAAGAGCACAAATGCTTTGTTACTGATGAAGCTGAAGCCCTTGCTATCCCTTTTTCAGGTTGGTTGACTGGGGTCTTCCTCTCACCTCTGGGGCTTTTGGCCAGGCACCCACTGTTGAATTGAATCAATTTAACGTGTATACAAGAAGAAGTGCACCATGGAACGGTAACCCTAGAATGCTGGCAGTGCAGGACTGTTTCCCTCTCATGCTAGGGAATCACCAGTCAACCAAAAGGGTTCTGGTCATGAACAGACTTGCGTGCGGATATTTGGCTCAAGGCCACCAGTGAGAAAAAGGCGCGTGTGGGCGTCGGGTCTCGCGTTTTTGTGGCCGCTCCGAGAGGCGGGAGGCGTGGGTACAATCAGAAGCTGAGACATTTGCAAGAGGGGATTGCGCAAGGGCTTTAGAACAGATATCCTTTTGTTCTTCCTGGCGGACACGCCTACGCAGAGCGTTGGGGATTTGCAATTGTTGAGTCTGTTCTTCAAGGTGGACGGGAGTGGGGAGAGACTGAGTGCGAAGAGGAGGGAGCAGGATCTTCAACCGTTCTTGAAACGCCGGCCCAGAAGGCGAAGCCAGCGCCACCGATTGTTCCAGTCTTTACGACACAGGTCATTTCGGTGCCATCGAAGGCAACAGTTAATTGAGACTTCACAGATTGTTTCGGCGCCGGTGCCAGCGAAGCCGAAGGTGAGACTTGCGACAGCTTCAAAAGGAGTTCCGCAGAGCAGGGCTACAGAACTTGGAGTCGAGCGTGAGGTTACAGAACTTAGCACGCGGAGCGTCACGATTCATCAGACGGAGGTGACGTCATCAGCAGACTTGGAACCGATCCGAGAGGTGATTCGTCCGACAGAGGTGATTCGTCCGACATCCACTCCAGATTGCGAAAGTCTTGCCGAAGCCGCCACCAAAGGAGCCGCCTTTTCCGGCTCCAGCATCGACAACAACATCGAAGTCAGCGCCTCCTCCGAAGGCGCTACCAGTGCAGTCGTTGAGGCCGAATCCATTCTTGCTCCCGGACGCAGTTCTTGCCTACGAGAGGTCGCAAGGCCGGGCGGGCGATAGCTTTGAGGAGTTGAGATCGTATCGGAACTTCAACGGATTGTTGCCGGAAGACGGTGTTGAGCGCAAGTTTATTCGTTTCCTCGATTACCACCAAGTGCTTGACAGGGGCGTGGCCGAGTCAGCATCGTGGACACATCAGATCCCAAGAGACAATCCCTATAGATCGGGTTAGACAATTTCCTGCCTAATAGTCAATTCCATAGTTAACTCTAACTTTTTAACTATTAGTTAAAAATGCTTTTTGTATAAAGAGATAATTTTTCAAATTGTATATTGACTATTCTACTCTAATTTTTCTCTAATTTTTGAGTTAACTATAAAATTGCCCCTGGAATTATAGTTGAAAATAAGGCAAAACTCATTCACTTCCTTCCCAAGAATCATATGGCGTGGAAGACTTTTCTTTTGCGCACACTAGATGTCCATGATGTCCAAACAATCCTAGATGTCCAAACAATCCTAGCTGAGCATAATTCCTTTTCTCATGTGCCCACAAGCTTGGCAAATGCTACACACCAATGCTGCAAAGCTTTGCTGCCGCATTGGTACATAGAGGTGCCTCTGGTGCAGTTCTGTGCAATAGCTCGAGTGATGCCCATGTAATCCTCATTGGCATAGCACCATGTCAGCTTGGGGTTGCAAGTGTGCACATATTCTGCACAATGCATCAGGTAGTGGGACTTGGCAGTGACCTGGAAGATTGGTCCTTTGATGCTGTCATCATCTGCAAAGTGCTGGTAGAGCTGGTAATTCAAGTGGCACATTTGCTGGGCAGCTTGAAGGAAAGCTTTGCTTTCTTCCACAGAGAAAAGGTCTTCTCTCTTCTTATCAGACATCATCTTCTCAATGAAACAATTTGATCTCAGCATATGGGCAATCTTTCTGTGCACTTCTAGTGCTTCATTGTGGTGCCTCAACCATACATGGTACAGAGGTTCAATCACACCTTTGACTTGTGAAAGATTTTGTCTAGGTTCAATCACACCTTCAATGGTTCAATCACACCAGGTGTGCTTACCAGTAACAGTTCTCATGAAAGATTTTGTAAAGTTCCTTCTCACACAAACGGTGTATCGAATCTTCTTGTCCTGTGTCTTGTACCAGTTCTGCCATGTAGGTGAACTTGTTGCCATGACCAACTTTCCTGCTGGAGTCTTGGTGAACAGTTTGTTGATGAGATCAGTCTTCCACTGTCGACCACCTTCTCCCTTAGGCGCCTTTTCCAAAAGGTCTTTGATCTCCTCTGGCAAGTTGCCACTTTTTGACAGCCTGCAACATTTGTGAGAGATGAGATGCCAGAAACAACCCTAATACCTGCAAAATCCTAGTCAGAAGCAACCCCTATGACCAGAACAACCCCAGTGAGAATCAATCCTACTACCTGCACATCCTAGTCAGAAACAACCCTATGACCAGAACAACCCCAGGGAGAAACAATCCTAATACCACCACAATCCTAGTCAGAAACAGAGATGGCCAGAACAATCCTAGTGAGAAACCATCCTATGACTAGCGCAATCCTAGTCAGAAACACTCCTATGACCAGAGCAACCCTAAGTCATGCTATGTTGGCAACTGCCTTGCAAATTTGCGAGCTTTTGCATAGTCCCTCTTGTCCCCTGCAGTGGAGTCTTCACCTGCATCTTTCTCACTTTCTTCTTCTTCTTCTTCTGGCTCCTCATGGTCAGACGCAGAGCCACCATCCTCCTTGTCGGCCTGAATCTTTCTCCAGGCAGCAGCTTTCTCCCTCAAAGGTGCTGGCTTGGGCTTTGCTTTGGGAGCAGGATTTGCATCTTCACCTGTCTTGCCCTTACCTTCACCTTTCTTCTTGTCATCCTTTTTCTTGTTGCCCTTCTCATCTTTTTTCTTTGGTGACTTCAGGCTCTTTTTGATAACTGCCTTGGGCTTCGCTTTTGCTTTTGCTTTTGCCTTGCCCTTGGGTTGAGCCTTGGCTTTTGCTTTCATGGGGCTCTTTGGTGCTTCGCTTTTTCCTTTTGCTTTGGTCTCAGTTGGTGCCTCTTCTGCAGCATCCTTTGTTTCTTCTGGGATGTCTTTCACTTTTGTGTCCTTCTTTTTCCCATTGCTAACAATCCTAACTGTTGAGCTGGCAAGCTGTGCTTGAACAAAACCGACCTGGTAAGAATGCAACCAATGCTTCTCCACACAACGCTACCCAAAGGATACAAACAGCAAACACCATCCCAGAAGAACCACAACAATCCTAGAAGAACCACAACAATCCTAGAAGAACCACAACAATCCTAGAACAACCACAACAATCCTAGAAGAGCAAAGTACTGTAAGCCAACCAAAAGGCTCAGTATGATGAACAATCCTACACAGCAACCTTCAATAATATCGTAGCAAAAATGGTTGAGGGCATAGCAAAAGTTCAATAGTATGAGATTGAAAAAAAGGATTAGCATAATAATTGTACTTAAAATATTATCAAAAACTTGCAGATGATGCGCAAATTTATTGAAAGTTGCATTCAATCTTTCACATCCCAAGTGAAAGTCTATTGAAAGTTGCACTGAAACTTTCACTTCTCAAGTGAAAGTTTGTTGAAAGTTGCACTGAAACTTTCACTTCTCAAGTGAAAGTTTGTTGAAAGTTTCATTGAAACTTTCACTATGATTGTGCAAGTTTATTGAAAGTTTTACTAAAACTTTCATTTCATTTTATGTTTTAAATAAACTTTCAATTTGACAGTGAAAGTTTCATTGAAACTTTCAACAAACTTGCAATTTGAGAGTGAAAGTTTCATTGAAACTTTCAACAAACTTTCACTTGAGAAGTGAAAGTTTCAGTGCAACTTTCAACAAAGTTGCACCATCAATCAAGAACAAAACCTATTCAGAACAATATTTTAGACAAAATAGAACAAGTTTTGATCACACATCTGCAAGATTTATGTTATGATTCTCAATTTTCCAGTCCTTGGAATAAGTCAAAAGCATTCCTCAACACAGTTTTTCTGTCCAGTGTCCTACTCTTCCAGTGCTTGGATTGAGTCAAAAACAATCCTACAAGCCTTGAACTATCTTGTATATATTATATATTTTGCTTTTTCCATTCACCATATTTTCTCTCCAGTTGCCATTGTAGTCTTCTCAGCTGGGTCTTCGCAGCTTGTGCCTGCCAGAAGTCAAACAGAACAGTTGGGCCTATGTTTAAAACATCGCCTTTGCAACTTCAACCAAAAATAATATGCAGTCAGGTGATCTCAGTTGCAACTGCTAAGAAAAGATATCAGCTCTGCCTTCAATCCTTCTTCTTGCTGTTCTTGCTTCCAGGGCGCTTTTGGGTGTCACCTGACTCAAAGGTGAGGAGCTACCATCTACTTGTGCAGCAACAATCCTAACCATTGATATGATGCTGCTGTGAAACTCAGTTCAATTTGGTATGACAATGAACAATCCTAAGAGCACAACATTGCAATCAGTTTTCCCCTCAGTGAGAAGAAGAGACAACAAAAAGAAGAAGAAGAGACAACATCCACAGTGAGATCAAACAGCCTCAGCCTACCCAATGAATCAATGAAGCTATATCTGAGACCCAGGCTCTCAATCTCCGGTTGCCTGAGCAAACAGGTTTCAGCCAGACTAGGTCCAAGAACAATCCTGGGATCACAACAATCCTAGGTTTCATCAAGACTAGCTCCAAGAACAATCCTAAGGTCACAAGAATCCTAGAGAGTTGCACTCACAATAATCCTAAAGATTGGTGAACGCATGGCAATCCTAGAGATCCTTTTGAACAATATGCAATCCTAGAGATTTGTAAAAGGCAAGGTACCTGTCAGGCAGTGGTGGAGGAGACTTCCCCAGCCAGCTCAGGAGCTCCCTGTTGGCTGTCTTGCCTTTGCCCTTCACCTCCAGCAAGTGGCCCATTGCTTGCTGCTGCCTGTACTCCACAGTCATGCCGCCAGGCAACTCCAAGTCCCTGGCACTGCCACTGCTGCTGTAGGCCTTGCTTGGTGCCTTCCCCAACCAGCTCAGCAAAGACCTGTCAGGCTCCAAGTTGGTGCGCACCACATACTGCAGGTGGATGTAGGCCTGCTGCTGCTGGAACAGGCAGTCCTCTTCAGACCACCTAAGTGCTTCTAGGTTAATCATCGAACAATGTGGTTCGACAGCCAAAACAATCCTAAGTGCTTCCAAATGAATCATCGAACAATGTGGGTTGATAACAATCCTAGACCAAAATGCAACCAGAACAATCATCGAACCATGTGGGCTAAACAATCCTATATACTGTCATACAATCTTACCAGTATACAAGTCACCACTGATTCAAGAATAATCCTAAATCAATATTAGACAAAATTTACTGGGCCACACAATAATCTTACTCCTGCGCAACCATCCTTCATAGAACTTAGATATTCAGCCAGGAGACTCCTGGCTGCCTGTGGCGGTGGAGCTGCAAGGCCTTAGAAAAACACACACACGCTGTTTGGAGCTGCAATATCCATATCACTTCTACATTCCAGCAGTTGACCTTCTTCCCACAAGAATGTCTGAGGCTAAGGCATAGGAGGTGCCTTCTTAATGACCTCCTTCACCATTGGCTGGATGCTGACAGCTGGGTTTGGAGTCAAGCGCTTCATCTCCAAATAATCCTAGAACAATCCTACAGTTCCAAAATAATCCTAGAACAATCCTACATGTTGAAGCCAAAACTGCAAAAGACAACAAGAGTTTGCCACACTGTTGTCACAATAATCCTACAGCCTCTTGACATGAGAGTGCCACAACAACCCACAAAAATCCAACAGTTTCCACCACAATCCTAATGTGCCACTCACAACAGCAGTCCTAGTTTCCACAACAATCCTACTGTGACTCACATGTGCCACAACAATCCTACAGTTTTCACAATATTCCTACACACAGTGTCACTCACATGTTCCTAAAGAATCCTTCGAGTTTCAGGCCAGAACCAACACCTTCACAACAACCCAAGAAGAGAAAGCTCAGTTCAAAGACACTACCACACAATAATCCTAAAGCCAGGTGACGTGTCCAGATTCCATCTCTTCACAGCAGTGCTGAAAGCAAATCTTCAGGCCAGAATATAGTCAAAATTCAAAAATTAACTTTCAAAATTGACTTTCAAATTAACTTTAAAATTGACTTTAAGACAACTTTTTTTTATCTAAATAGTTAAAAAATTGTATATTGACTATTAGGCAGGAAATTGTCTAACCCGATCTATAGGGATATAGCTTTCTTGAGATGTAGCAGAGCGTGTTTAGGGCAATAAGGGTTCATTGTTGATCTTTGTATTGAGCCACATTGAGACATCTTCAAGGAACTTGGAGGGACTCTTGAGAGCTTGCAACGGTACAAGAGAGATCATTGAAGAGGACCTGATTCAAGCATTGTTCGTGACTCGTGAGAGGGAAGGGGTGACAGGAAAGTTGGCGACGGCCAGAAAGATCTCCAGAGGCTTTTCGATTCCGATCTGCATTGTAGACGACAACGTTCGTGTGATTGCAGAGTTCGCGGGAGCCCAAGAGCAGCTTAATCCGACCATCCATTGTGTGCACATCAAGCTGAGAAGGAAGCCATCGGCCGAAAGAGCTGAGGTGGTTATACAGGCCCTTTTTGGCAGGCTGCAGTGAAGATTTGGACAAGCTGTTCCGACTCTATCAACAACAATGGTTCCGTCAGGAGAAATCGTGCCGGCATCTCAGGGTTTTGCCGTAGCAGTTATAGTACCCCAGTTGCAAATATTTCGTCGAGTACGGACCCAATGGAAGAAGACCAACCAAGGCCCAGTTTTGTTCAGGTAACCAAACACTGAGCCAGTTGAATGTCTCAGCGGAGACTGAATGGGTAGCTCTTCTTGCCGATAGTGCAGTCCGGGAGGCAAACCAAAGGGTAGCAATGGTCCGAGGGAATTCGCAGGCACAAGTGGCAGATGTTCAAAGAACAGCTCAAGAGACGGTAGAGTTGGTAAGCCATCAAGCCAATGTTGCAGTAGGTCAAATCCAAAATGAAGCACTAGCTCAGGTCCAAATCGTCCAATCCCAAATCCAGCAAATGGAAGAAGCTTTGAGGTTGGCTGCGGCTAGGCGCGAGAACCATCAAATGAAGGCTTTTGTCGAACAGGCCAATAAGCCATCGCCATGGTATTCAAAACTTTCATAGCATTTGGGTCTTTGTATGTGTGGTGCCAGAAGGACATCAGACCATAGAAATTGTCAGACACATGCCAACAAAGATGGTCAGAACATGGCCCAGAACGTTTCACAGCCTTATGAAAGATGATGTGTCAGAGCACAATCCAGATTTGATGCCAGAACAAGTCGGTGTCAGAACATTGTCAATTCCCACAACAAATCACCTATGGTGGGGACCACTCGAAGTAAAATAATTATGAAACAGTGAAACATCATACTGGTTTACTCAGTGTTACTCATTAGGGTCCGATCAGTCTGACTTTTCTTTGACTTAATATGAATGTGTAACATATATAATGTATACATGTTTTGTTTCTTTTTTGAAAAACACTTTGTGTCACATAATTAATAAAGTATGTTCTCACAGAACACGACCATGGTATGACGTGGCATATCTTGGGTGTGCTTGACACATTTTGTTGAACAAGGCATCTTGAAACACACAAACCTAATTTCAACTGTCAATGTTCTCGAGTAAAGCCTGTCTTTCAACTTGTTTTTTCTGAAGGTGTTTAATAGTACTATGTGTTATCACTTGACATCTGTCATTATATTCTTCATAGTTCTCCATCTCCCTGGTATCGTTACCAAGTTCTGTGATTTGGAATCCTTGCCAATCACCTTAACTTTCAGGGCTGGGATCACTCGAAGTATAGTTAATGTGGAATTTCGAGATGTCAATTTGGAGCATCATGAAACTTCAGAGTTGGAGTGGGACAAATATGTTTCTCAACTGTCTTATTCAGCAACTATCAGCCGATTCACCACCATCAGCAACGTGTGTTGACTCTCCAACCAACTGCTGTCTTTACTTGTCCATAATGTAGTGCAACACATATATATTTTTTGAACTTGGCAAATAGTGTTCACAAGCCAGTACTTAGACTTGTCCATTACATTTGAGCCCACATTAGCTGTGCCTGCAAGACTGGGAAGGAAGGCATTTAGTCTAGGAACTTGCAATGTTCAACTCTGCCATGTTTTATTTGAACTTTTAGATGAAAAAACCCACACATCATGTGGGATATAAGACTGTACCTCACTGTACCTCTAAAATTCACCTCTTAGAGTTAGATCAGATTGTTTACTTTACAGTGCCAAAATATATGAGGATTGTTCTGCTCTGTTTTCCTGATTTGTTTTCCATCCAGGTGTGGATGTCGAAGATGTCAGATGGTATCAAAGATGTCAGATGCAGAATGTCAGATCAATCTCTGATTGCTTTTCCGATGTTGTTTCTTGCGGGCTGGGGCGGGTAGTAGGGCGGGCGCACTTTGAAGATCTTTGACATCCTCTGCCAGCTTCTCAGAGTTACTGTTGCAAAGAGTCACAAAGTAAGGCTTAGAGGTTGCGGGACAACAGGCGCAAGTCTTCATGAACTAAAGATTGCACTAGTCAAGGGTTAAGATATTAAGGTAATATCTATCTTACAAAGACTGTTGCACGTCATTGCTCAGGTGTTTGAGGTTTGACCCGTCTTGGCATCTGCGATGGAGGCCTGACATTTAATTTGGGATACTGCGCGTGATACTTCTACAACAACTTTGATGTGGGATGTGGGATGAGGCATTTTTGGGATGAGGGGATGTGGGATGTAGATGTCCATGTGTATATATATATATATGCCTGAGGCTCTAAATTCATTTGTTTCAGAACTTCACTTTTGTTGCAGCCATTTGGTTTCCAGTCCACCTGTCCACTGTCACCTTCATCGTCACCTGTCCTTCGGCCATCATGTTGTGCCTCACTTGCAACCGGGAACTCGGTTCCGGGTTCTGGGGCAAAACCCAGTGGGCGAGACAATCTTGGAGCCTGGATGATGATTGGACAGTTGGGCGCAAAGAGTGATGCTTGGTTTAAGTTGGTTTGTTTTTACCTGGATCCAGGGTGGTTTGTTTGTTTCCTTTCATGTGTTTTCCTGCCTCAGAGGGTGGCATTGAACAAGTACTATAGATGGTTTTGTTTTTCATGGTTGGCATGGCCGCCACCTGGGGTGTGGGAGGGTTGGACGGCTTGCTTGATCTCAGGCCGCTTGTTCCAGAAACCGCACCCTGACTATGCCCTGTACCACATTAAACGAGAAAGACGGTGCCGAGACCTTCTGATTGCCCACGACATCCATGGCCAGACAATGGAATATTGGAATCAGGGAGCCTACAAGCTATTCCATTCAGCATCCCACTTGAAAGAAGATGGACCAGCAAATGTTTGGCATAAGATGTGGGCAGTTGTAAAACGGTGTTGTTTCGCAGGCGAACCATTTGGAACTGCGCACTCCGATGGAGGATTCATGGAAGGCTTCGTTTCCAGCTCCGCAAAGCAACCTGAACTGGTCAATGCACTGGCATGGCACTTGCTCTTCGTCTGATTCTTTAGTAAGTTTAAGTTGGCACTGTCAACATTTTGATTTTATTGTGATGCCAGGCATCCCCCAAAGCCCAAAACCCGCCTAATTTGTTTTCTTAAGAAGCTTGGCTTCAAGGTTCCAGTCCTTGAAGTACACCCAGTTGGAAACAGAGATGCTGGAGAGGTTCCGACAGGAAGAAAGCAGCCGCTGCTTCCAATCAATCGAACAGCGCGTGTGGGTCGCATGCGGATGGCTGCCTTGAGGCTTTTCAAGCACAGAGGTACAGAGTGGACATCAGTTGCCAGATGTCAGTTGCCAGACGTCAGTTCAGACAATGTAAGTTTGGAATTGGTGCAATTCATTGGGCACCGGACTTTTGAAGTTTAAAGCATACTACCCTATAGGGGTTGGAATTGATGCTTCCATATACTGGCGCTAAATGTGCGCTTAGATGTTGCATGCCCCGAGCGCAATCCGGAAATTTGCGACGTGGAAAAACAACACGTGTTGTGCACTTCTTGATTTTCAATGTTATTCCTAAATCTAGCTGTGTGACTTTGACTTCCAGGTCCTTGCAAGAACCACTGCTTCTGACATGTTTGCCTTGGCTTGTCAGGCTCTGTGATGCCTGTCATCATCACACAGGCGACCAGTTCGAAACTGTGCAATGGGGTTGACCATGTGTTTTCACTGCAGTGCCTATTTGCTGCTAATTGTTCTAACTTGTTCATGTGTGACCGCTCACAATCATGGGTAATGTATGGGAAATAAACTTTCAAATGCTGAACGCACACTCCTCCTGACTGGTGCTTAACATGACCTCAGCGCTTTTTCCATGAAGCTGGTTCAGGAATGGTTTGGAACTTTCCTTCCCTTACTTTTTCTGTCGTGGGTTGGGTGGATCGTAGGATTAAAACTTGAGAACTTGTGCGCGCCGTTGGATTGGTTACAGATAGTAAGATTGGGATTTGCCAGTCCCACTAGTTGTAGTAGGATTGGGATATGGGCGTACCGTAGGATTGGGATTTGGGCGCGCCGTAGGATTGGGGGGTTTGGGCGTGCCGTAGGATTGGGGGGTTTGGGCGTGACGTAGGATTGGGTTTTGGGCGTGCCGTAGGATTGGGTTTTGGGCTGACCGTAGGACCGGGTTTTGGGCGGTATGTTTTTTGAATGATTTTAACGGCAGAAAAAGGCAGAATCCTATGGCAACTGCCAGTTGCCGTAGCCCTTTGGGCGTGCCGTAGGATTGGGGTCCTGGCCATGCCGTAGGATTGGGTTTTGGGCTGGCCGTAGGATTTTGGGCGGCATTTTTCTTGAATGATTTTAAAGGCAAAAAAGGCAGAATCCTATGGCAACTGCCAGTTGCCGTAGGATTCTGCCCCTTGGGCGTGCCTTAGGATTGGGTTTTGGGCGTGCCGTAGGATTGGGTTTTGGGCTGGCCGTAGGACCGGGTGTTGGGCGGTATTTTTTTTGAATGATTTTAAAGGCAAAAAAGGCAGAATCCTATGGCAACTGCCAGTTGCCGTAGGATTCTGCCCTTTGGGCGTCCCGTATAGGATTGGGGTCCTGGCCATGCCGTAGGATTGGGCTGTGGGCGCTCAAACCCCAGCCAAGATTGGGGTGTGTATTGGCAAATGCCCCTGGCCAGCCATAGGGTTTAAGGGGGTTCAAGTCAAACCACCAGAATCCTATGGCAACTGGCAGTTGCCGTAGGATTTCCCAGGGTTTCATGTATCTGATGTTGTGGATTGATATCAACATAGTAACTGTCTTCCCTAGGAGAATCCTATGGCAACTCCCAGTTGCCGTAGGATTCTGGAGGTTTGACTTGAACCCCCTTAAACCCGATGGCTGGCCAGGGGCATTTTGTCCGCCATGAATGGCCATCACACTATCAGGCAGTTGATAAACCTCAACTTCATTGCTAGGCAATGGTAGATAGATACACAGGTGGATAGATGGATAGACAAAAATAGTTAGATAGACAGGTAGATCATTTTCCAACAACAGATCTTGTTTGTTTGTTTGTTAGTTCTTACAACAGAGTTCATTGACCAAAAAGGGTCCTAGTCACCGATTCCGAACTTCAAGAGTATGTGTGTCACAAGAGAATAGGTAGATTTACTGAGATTAGATAAACAGATAGGTTGATATAGAGATAGATAGATAGATAGATAGGTAGACAGAAAGATCAAAATATAGATAAAGATAAACATATAGATATATGGATAGATAAATAGAGAGACAGATAAAAAGATAGATAGGTAGATATAAATAGAAAGCTAGGTTAAGATAGATAGATAGATAGACAGATGAACAGATACATAGATAGAGAAAGATATAGAGATAGAGATAAAGATACAGATAGATAGATATAGAGATAGATAGATAGATAGATAGATAGATAGGTAGATGGATAAATAGGTAGATAGATAGATTAAGAGATAGAGATAAACAAGTAAGAGTTAGATAGGCAAATAGATAGATCATGATCAAATAGATACTAGATATTGTTTGTATTGACCAAGCAAAATTCTAGTGACCGATTCCGAACTTCAAGAGTATGTGTGGCAGTGTATGGGGTGGCAAGTTTTGGCATTCAGCGCATTCAAGAAGGAATGCCTTGGAATCGCGACGGAGTGCCTTGGAATCGGCCGTGTGGCCTCGAGCTGTGAGTCTGTGAGTGCTTTTGGCTGTGGGATGTCAGATGTCAGCTGCGAGTTCAACTTGGCTGCCAGATGTCTGACGTCAGCTGTGAGTTGCTGTTAGCTCTAGATGTCAGATCTCAGCTGCTTCATAGTTTTCTCTTCAGCTAGTTTATGGAATCGGCTTTGAACTGTGGAGCCTGTTACTGAGCTTGAGGCCAGAAAGTGGCCATGAGATTTGACACCATGTGAAAAACAGGCTGGGGTCAACCTGGGCATTAGTTGCCATTTTCAAAACACTTGAACACAAATTTTATGCCGTTGCACTTGCACTGGGTGTCTCAATCACTCAATTGCGTGTAAAATGTTTGCAACTGACATCAGGTAAGAGCCACATCACACATGTTTGTTTGTTGGGGTTGGTCCCTTCGAAGTTCTCTGCAACAAGTGTCCATGCATTTGTGATTTTCACTGTTTCTTTCCTTGTTCATAGCCTTCGCATGGGAAAACAAAGGGCTTCTGTGAGCATCCCTCCTTTCAATGGTGCAGGCAACACGCACGGCGGACTTGGGTTCGTCCGCGACTCAGACTCATACTTTGTTTTCTTGAATACGTGAAGCGCTCAGGTGGTGCTCAGTCCTTTTGGGCGCTTTTCCCTTTTCCCTTTTGGGCTCTGCTTCACCACTGATGACGCTGCAAACGCCCGCAAGTTGGCTTAAGCTTTCTTGCCCCTGGTCTTGTCTGACTTTCACAACATCACAACATGCCAAAGCCATGGCAAGTCATTATGGTGATGTCCCTTTTGTCGAAGTTGATGGCGATGAACAAGGCACAGCAAAGCCAGTTCTCAGACGAGTTGGAGAATCTGAGAGAAGTGGTTCGCTCCATTATGACTTTTTGTGGACAACGGCTAGAATCGTTGGGTGAACTGTGGAGCTCACTTACCACATACCGTTGCCTCGCAGATCAGGTTGCAGAGACAAAGACCTTGCCATCTCAGCAGGAAATCACACTAGCCTTGACAGGAAATCCTAATTCTGGAGCTGCTAGACTTGCTGAGCTTGGGACTTTTCACCAACTTGGTAATTGCCCTTTCCGAGTGGTTCTTTATGACGACGTGAAGGCTGCAATGAGGTGTGCACGCAGCCTGGATTCTTCACCTGAGCTTGAGCAAGTGCTACTGTTCCTTCAGGACGCCCACGAATTTCTTCACATTTTGATACGGCTGGAAAGGAGCTCACTGGACGCAGAATGGGAGACTATGAATGATTAGTTGCCAGAATGTCAGTTGGTAGAACGCCAGATGCAGGTTGGATTTTGGGCCAGTCAGCCAGGAGTTTATCTTACAATCAGAAAAAAGTGTGCTGCTGCTACTGCATGATTGTTGTGATTGGTGGTGGAACAACCCTCCAAACATAGACTTAATTTTGGATGGCCTCATGTTTGTTTGCAACTGAAATCAAGCAAGAGCCACATCATACATTTTTGTTTGCTTGAGGTTGCTCCCTTCGAAGTTTACTAATCTTGGTCTTTACGCTGCTTCTTTCATTATTCAAAGCCCTCGTGTGGGAAAACAGTGAACTGCTTTGAACATGTCTCGTGCAAACTGATTTCCTGAATCCTGAGGTTTTGAAAGCTTTACTGGCCAATTCCTGCCAATGTCCGCTTCTCAGCCTTAGCTGCCAGTTGGTTTACCAAAGTTGACGCGCGCTAAAAGATTACAGATTCTGAAATATTGTGACGTGGATAGTAGCTCTCTCTGAGTTCCACCAACATTGCACATTGCACTTTGGTTTGCCAATTCGTTGGCTGAGGTTGGTCATTTGACTGAGCGACGCGTGGGTCCGGAAACTTCACATCAGTACATCAAACACTTGACATCTGACATCCAACAGACATCCCACCCAACTTTAAAAACAAGCAGAAATTCATGTGACATTCTGCATCTGACATCTTTGATACCATCTGACATCTTTGACATCCACACCTGGATGGAAAACAAATCAGGAAAACAGAGTAGAACAATCTTCATATATTTTGGCACTGTAAAGTAAACAATCTGATCTAACCCTAAGAGGTGAATTTTAGAGGTACAGTCTTATATCCCACATGATGTGTGGGTTTTTTCATCTAAAAGTTCAAATAAAAAATGGCAGAGTTGAACATTGCAAGTTCCTAGGCTAAATGCCTTCCTTTCCAGTCTTGCAGGCACAGCTAATGTGGGCTCAAATGTAATGGACAAGTCTAAGTACTGGCTTGTGATCAGTATTTGCCAAATTCAAAAAATAGATATATATATATATATGTGTGTCGCACTACATTATGGACAAGTAAAGACAGCTGCTAGTTGGAGAGTCAACACACGTTGCTGATGGTGGTGAATCGGCTGATAGTTGCTGAATAAGACAGTTGAGAAACATATATCTCCCACTCCAACTCTGAAGTTTCATGATGCTCCAGGCTTGCCAGGTTGACATCTCAAAATTTCACATTAAGTGTACTTCGAGTGATCCCAGCCCTGAAAGTTAATGTGATTGGCAAGGATTGACATAATGTTCTGACACTTGTTCT
Organism: Durusdinium trenchii; assembly: GCA_963970005.1. Lineage (NCBI taxonomy): Eukaryota > Dinophyceae > Suessiales > Symbiodiniaceae > Durusdinium > Durusdinium trenchii. Next base: position 277,802 of record CAXAMN010006369.1, read on the forward strand.
GGGCAGAACACACAATGTAGAATTGCAACACAGGATTGTGTGTTCTGCTATTGTCACTGACAGATGTCAAGTGATAACACATAGTACTATTAAACACCTTCAGAAAAAACAAGTTGAAAGACAGGCTTTACTCGAGATTATTGACAGTTGAAGTTAGGTTTGTGTGTTTCAGGATGCCTTGTTCAACAAAATGTGTCAAGCACACCCAAGATATGCTATGTCATACCATGATCACGTTCTGTGAGAACACAATTTTCAATTATGTGACACAAAGTGTTTTTCAAAAAAGAAACAAAAACATGTATACATTATATATGTTACACATTCATATTAAGTCAAAGAAAGGTCAGGCTGATCGGACCCTAACAAGTAACAATGAGTAAACCATTATGAAGTTTCAATGATTCATAGTTATTTTACTTCGAGTGGTCCCCGCCATGAAGGTGATTTGTGGGAATTGACAATGTTCTGACACTGACTTGTTCTGGCATCAAATCTGGTGTGTGCTCTGACACATCTATCTATCATTGTGTTCTGACATCTTTGGTGGGGCAATCTGTCCTGTCTGATGTGCCTGTTTCTCAATCATGCCAGAAGATATGTACCACACACACAAAGACCCAAATGCTATGAAAGTTTCGACTACCTTGGTGATGGCTTCAATAGGAAGCAGAGGGCAACCTGCTTGCATGAGGACACCATAGCCCTGCAGTCTAGGACCAGTCAACAGGCGAACGCCAACCAATCACCAACCGGGTCAGAGTCCTTCCGTGGTTTGCAGGTCCGACAGTCATTCGCTCCACTCAGCCATGAGCTAAATGGCGCGGATTTCCGTGCATTGTCCGCCAAGCCTTCAGGAACTTCGAGTGCCAGTCATATGGACTCCAAGATGCTTCAACGCACCGGAGCTCCTCAAGCAGGTCTGAAAGCAGTTCCAGAGGGTGATAAGCTAATGATGCTGTCAGGAGATGAGTTCGTCAAGGAACTTTTTGGAGAGAAGAGTCTTGATCCAAGTCCAGTAGGTGGAATGCATAGCCAATCACCTCCAACGACGTTGCGTGCACAGTCATCGCCAACTAGCGCATTAGAAACGCAAGTTGCACTCATGTCATCTCAGTTGACCGTTTTGGCAAATGCAGTGCAAGGTATTGTGAAACATGCTTCATCAGGTAGGACAGACAAGCCTCGTAGCTCCGGAAAGCCGCCATCTTCTCCAGGTCCTTCGGACAAGAAGCCAGGAAAGGGTGGGTCGGACGGTGGGGGGTCTTCACCGGGTGGATCTCCTAGTGGTAGTGGGGCATCATCTCCATCACATTCCCCAATTGCCAAAAGAGGGAATTGATGCATATGCGTTGGAGAAGAAGCTCATGAGGGTCAAAACATATGAATCCTTGAAACTACCAACTCTCCCAAAGAACGCTTCAGAAGCTAGGACATTCAAAAATGGTATGTTCAATGTGGATTGCAAGTTAGCCAAAGCAGATGAAGCACCGGCCTTCAAATGGATCGGCCGTTGTGCAAAGCCAGATGCAGATCTTTCCAATTCGTCGCCGTATCCTGTGTTGGACCGTGTCTTGGGAAGCAAGCTCCTTGAAATGTCGAAGAACACGAGGTTTGCCATGCAATTCCAAACCATGCAGGAAGAGGCACAGAAACACGGACGTCAGCCGAAAGGTCGAAAATTGCTTTGGGTGGTGTTTGAGAAGTTCAAAATGGAAAAGGACAAAGGGATTTCTTTGACACAGAGTCATCTTTTGGGTTTGAAAGTGCAGGGTAATGACATCCAAGCTCTTGAGAACTTCAGAAACAAGTTTGACTATGTCTGGCAGGCCTTAGAGGTAGAAGAGAGACCTTCAAGTTCAGCAATCCGTAGTTTGCTTTTCGAAGAGTTGAAGAACCATCCAAGCATGATGTTGACCATTGGCAAGTTTAGGAATGCATCATCAGGTTCATCAAAAAGGACCTATCAATGGCTGTATGACAAGCTAGAGGCGATAGAGATCCATCAGCTAGAGGAGAACTCTTCGAGCTTGGAGAAGTCTTTGTCGCAGTTTGCCAAGGTAGCTGCAAATCCATCGAAACCAGAAAAGGCTGACAAACCGGACAAACCCAAAAAGGAGAAACCGGAAAAGCCAAAGAAAGAGAAAAAGGAAGAATCGACTGTGAAGGACAAGAACAAAAACAAGCAAGACAAGCCCAAAAAGGAAGATCCAGAAATCGATGCCTCCGCAGCTCCCGGAGTCGCAAACGGTAAAGGCAAGAGTTCGAAGGGGCAGGGATCGGGGTCTGACAAGGGCACCAAGACAGATGACAAGCCCGATCGTTCCAAAAAGCCATGTATGTATTTTGCATACAACGCTTGTTCGAAAGGAAGCAATTGTCCATATTTGAGCAGGACTCCAAGAACATGTACCAAGGTCCAAAGCCACAAGCTTTGAAGGATAAGCAAGCAAATGCAGGTGCCGCTCATGTCAACGCAGGTGCAGGTACCGTGCTGGCAGGGGTCCTCTCGGCAAACACAATCTCCGGATCGAAAGCTTCCGAGGTGAGTTGCGACCATGCACCGCACCATCTCAAGGGGGCGATGCAGAAAGTAGGATCCATAAAGCCAAGAAGTTTTGCAAGTCCGTGATCAAGTCAGGTTCGAAGTCATGTGTTCCAAGAGTTGGCATGTTCGAAAAGACGTTCAAGGTGTTTGCAGCCATGCTAGCATGTACTAATCCGATCGAGCCGCGATTCACTCAGGACTTCTTCTTGACACGGGAGCGGGCAGGAACCTGATCTCGTTCAAAGGGATGCCAGACATCTTGAAGGAGCATGTCACTGAGGCGCCAGAGAAAGTTCGCTTTGCCACTGGTGGTGGTCCCAGGCCGGGGTTGAAAGCGATCAATCTGCAAGGTAGCTCATCAGGTAATATTGATATAATAATACATTCTATGCCTTGAAGGATTGCCCAGCCGCGTTGTCAAGTCAATGAGCATCGCCGACCTCGCGTGGATGCCAGATCAACTGCCTTTCATGGTCAAAGCCGACCGTGTAGGTGAGATGGTCATGCATGTTCCAGAGTCAGCCAAAATCTAAGCAGATAGGGTGGACCAAAACGTCCCGATCCTTTCCGAAACGATTCAGGCGCATGCCATGCCTTTCAGTGAGGGTGGAAGCTCAGGAAGTGGGATCCGAAGAGAATGGATGGAGAAAGTGCCAGAAGCTCCGCCTCCGCCGGAGCCACCGCCGTTGCCGCCACCTCCGACCGCCTGAACCTGTGTATCCAGACAATTTGCCTAGAAGCAAAAAGCCATTGAAATTGAAAGAAAAGGTCCCGCACTTCGGTAGTGTTAGTGAGGCAGATGAACTCTTTGCTTCTGTTCCTGAAAGGGAGCCAGGCGACACTGCATTGGACTCAGAGGTATGAGGAACTCCAGAGATGCCACCTTTGCACTACGGTCATAGGATAAGAGCAGATCATATCATCATTGGCAAAGACTTGTCCAAAGGTTCCGAAGGTGAACAGGCTTGTCTAGTGTGTTTTGATGAATATTCCGGATGTCTACAAGCATTTCCACAAACAACTAGGACAACAGACGCAAAATTCGGAGCTTTGCAAGCGTTCGGAGGAACAAGGGCACATGGAAAAGCACTCTGTATCGCAAAGACAGATGCAGCGACTGAACTTATAGATGCTGTAAAGTATTTGGGTTGGTTGCCAAGTCCTAGTGTTTTTAATGACCCCGTTCACAACGCCAAACTCGAAAGAAGCATTCGTTCCATAAAGGAAGGTGCAAGAGCAATTCTTTTGAAATCAGGTTTGAATCATCAGCACTGGCCTAGAGCAGTAGAGTATTTCTGTGTAGCTCATGCAATCACCAACCAAGCTCAGATCCACCCAAATGAGTCTGATGAAAAGAAGATTGAAAAGAGCGCTCAGACTTGCTATGAAGCTGCCGCAGGTGAAGCATTCACTGGGTTGAGACTTCCATTTGTTTGCCTTGTATACTACAAACCTCCAAAACACCGTGAACTTCCCGCATTCGAGCCGAGGACATATCCAGGAATCTTTGTGGGTTGGAGGATTGATGCAGGGTTTCATCACCGTGATGTTCATTTGGTTCTTGATTACCAGAGTCTTCTTTCAAAAGCTAAGGGTAGTGGTAGACCCATTCAAATCTACAAGTCAGAGCTTGTTGAACCCACCGAAGGAAATTGGGTTTTTCCATTGTTCGAAGCAAAGGTGAACCAGTTGCAGCTGTTCAAACCAACGATCACACATCCCTCTATAGAACCTAAGGAATCGCTGCCATTCGAAGGTGATCCTCCTGAGCCTAGAGTGTTCAAAAGACGGACATATGTGACTCTAGAAAGGGCCATAAAGTATGGTGTAACCCCAGGCTGTAGAGGTTGTGAGCGAATAGCTGAAGGAGTGCCGCGCACAGATGAGTGCCACGAGAGGTTCCGAGTGTGTCTGGAAGAGGAGCGACTTGCAGCAAAGGCAAGGGCAGAAGGCATGAGGGCTCCACCGACCCCTCGTACCCCTGCGGTTCGTGAATCGGCGCCCAGCACTCCCGCGATGCCAGCTTTGGATTTGTCAGGGTTCAAGATGGTGGTTTTTAGGAGTTCGACACGGATAGGAAAGCATGGAAAAGGGTTCATGTTAGACCTTGAAAGAAGCTTTTCGCCCCCGTAGGAAGAGACTGCCCATTTGATGTAAGTTCATGAACGTCTTACTGAATGGAAGTGCAGAGGGAAGATCTCTGTCCACAAGGACGACTGGAACAAATGCCCATACCAGAGGATAAGTTCTAAGTCATGGGTAGGATCAACATGGTTCTTTCCTAGAGATCCCTTCATCAATGAACCACAAGCCAAATTGTTTGCAGCAACCGCCAATCTTCTTGAAGGTGAACAAAGTGCCAAGCCGGGAAGCTTTGAATGTCTTTGTGCATCCATGTTGGCAGAGTCTCCAGACCCGACAAAACTGGCTGAAGAGATTCTCAAAGCCACAGAAGATGCGCTAGAAGCAAGGACACAAAAGGACAGCTGCAAAATTCGAGAAAAGTGTAGAACATGCTTTGAGTTTTGCTGTCCCAAGAATTCGAGCCTTGGTGAGGTAAACATGGATCGAGGGAATCGAGGGATAAACCACTTTAGACTCTCAAGAGACCAAACAGACATGTCTAGCGATGTCGAGGTGGACTGGCTTGATCAACATAATGAATGCACCGGGCAGACTTGTATGGTTCCATACCGTGTGGTCCTTGGTCTAGTTGGCAAAGGTTGAACTGTCAGCAGTATGGTAAAAGGTTCCAGCAAAAGTTGAAAAAGGATAGGAAAAAGTCTCTTAGGATTCTTAGGAACTACATCAGGTGTGCAGAAGTCATCATGCAAAATGGTGGCCATTGTGCTTTTGAGTGGCCGAAGAGCGCTGAGGGATGAAAATTCCTGAGTTACTGCAATTTGTGAAACGAAATCGCTTGTTTGTGTCAGAACTGCAAGGATGTGCTTTTGGTATGAGTGACAAAAACAATGTTCCGCGTCTCAAAACATGGCGAATAGTGACTTCTTGTTGGAAATTGGCAAAGAACCTCAATGCGTGCAAATGCAAGCATGAAAAGGGTTCAAGCATGCTCCAATAGCAGGAAGCGCCACGCCTAAGAGCGCATTCTATCCGATGCCTATGGCGCGATGCGTTTCCTATAGTCTATTTGAAGCCGACGTTCCAGCTATGCCAGTTGAACTTGAAAGTGAACCCGTAGGGCGCGAGGAGTTCTCACCGGATGAAGTTCTTGCCGCCGTGCATTTGCTTTTGAACAGGAATGAATGGCGCAAACACCCAGGCTGGGAAGAAGCAATTCAGAAAGAGGCTAGTGGAATTAATGCAAATAACGCATGGTCTTTCGATGAAGTGATCTCAAGAAATGATCTCGTCGCACGTTCCAAGGCGAAGGGGGAAGCTATAAACATCGGTAAGCTAATGACAATCTTATCAGTGAAGAACTTCGAAACCCCAGAGCTTAGAAAACTAAAGGCCAGAATAGTGTTTAGAGGGGATGATATTCGCGATGCAGATAACACACTTGCAGTGCTGCAGGAAGCAAAGGTCAATCCAACCGGACTTGCAGGCATCAACTTGAATCTCGTTTATGGAGCTTTACACGGTCATAAGACCACGCACAGCGACGTGACTCGTGCCTATACTCAATACTTGCTCAAGACTAAGGTACCCACTTGGGTCGAACTGCCAAAAGAGTTGACTCCCAAAGAGTACTCTCATTTGGAGCGACCTTGCGTGCGCCTTGTCAGGGCCCTCTACGGGCATCCTGAAAGTGGATGGCATTGGGGTAAGAGGTTTAAGGAAATAATGAGCTCTATGAATGGTGTTCATTTAGATGACTTTCAGAGCAGCTATTGGTTCCCCGAAGAAAAGCTGCCTATGACTTTGTACGTAGACGACATGTTGTTGTCAGGGCCCCAAGAAGCACATGAAGGCTTTTGGAAGGAGCTGGCTAAACATCTAGAATTTGATGAACCCACTCCAGTTGATCGCATTCTAGGAAGGAAACATGAGGTGAACCGGAATGAAGAAGGTACAACAATCAGGTGTTCTTTGGCAGATCTTGCAAAAAGTTCATGTGAAGCGTATGAAGCTCTCTCAAAACAGAAGCTTGCAAAAGCATCAACTCCATATGTTCCAGACGGGTCACTGTTGGACACCGACTGGGAAACAAAAGGGGTTTTGGCTGAAAACGCAGCAAGAATCCTAATGAAGATTCTGTGGATGGCAAGGCTATGTCGCCCAGACCTTATGAAAAGCATTGGAGACTTAACCAAAAGGTTGACCCAGTGGCCCAGTGGTCGGTTGTAGACGACAAGCGCTTGTACAGACTCATGGCCTATATAAACTACACAAAATTATGTTCTAGAGGGGTCGATAAAGGATTCTATGGACAACTTGCACATCAGCCTATACACCGACAGCGACCACTGTTCGGGAATGGAACACACGAAGAGTACCTCCGGCATCTTGATGGCCATCGAAGGCCCTAACTCCTTCTACCCCATAAGTTGGGCAAGTCGCCGGCAAACGGCAACCAGCCCGTCAACGACGGAGGCGGAGACAATCTCCCTTGCGTCAGGGGTATTCAGCGAAGGGCTTCCAGCTCAAGGTCTCTGTGACACTTTGTCCTGCCGACCCACACTGCTAGCCTGTCACCAGGATAACGCAGCGGTTTTGCAGATCATTGAAGCCGGATACAGCCCGAAGCTTCGTCATGTATCTAAAACTCATCGTCTCGACTTAGGTTCCCTATACGAAGTCTTTGAGTCACCTGATGCCAGAATAGGGTATATCGCCACGGACAAACAAAGGGCCGATCCTCTGACAAAGAATTTGCCTCCTTGTCATTGGAGCCATGCACTTGGCCTGTTAGGTATCACTTCTTGAAGCATCCAACGCCAAGCTCCGCAGTTCGGTAAGCCATGCCGTAGTAAGAAGGGGGAGAAGAAGTGCACCATGGAACAGTAACCCTAGAATGCTGGTCCGGTTTCACATGAGCAGCGCAGGACTGTTTCCCTCTCGTGCTAGGGAATCACCAGTCAACCAAAAGGTTTCTGGTCATGAACAGACTTGCGTGCGGATATTTGGCTCAAGGCCACCAGTGAGAAAAAGGCGCGCGTGGGCGTCGGGTCTCGCGTTTTTGTATACAAATACATATAATTGACCATTTACAATTACCCCCTACGCTATACCTTGTCCTGCTTTTCAGATCTTCTACCTGTTCCTGCTTGTCAGCCGCTTTTCTGTACTGGGCTAACCCCCTGTGTGGAATATATGCGTTTGCAATACTTTGATAATATTAATAAGGGAGCTAAAAAGAAATCAACTAAAGAGGTTAAAACGTAATCAGTTTAAATCAACAGGAGTTCAAAGGATATCAACAGAAACCAAATTCAGTTCAATAGGTAATCAATAACGCCCACAAGGAATTTCAAGAATAGAAGGCGTAGGTGTGATTGCCGGTGATGTTATTATTAAAGCCAAAACAGGGCAGACATTATTTTAGCTGAGTATGTTTCATGTTTCAAGATGTTTAGTGTAAATATATGGTTGTGAATAGATTGTCTGTTTTACAATAGGTTGACAAGACTTTGACCTTAAAAGGTAATCAACAGAAATCAGCACCATTTCAAAGGAAATCAATAAGAACCAAAAGGATTTCAATAGGCAATTAACAAAAGCCACAAGGGATTTTCAATAAGAGTTCACAAGTATATAAAGCAATGAAAAATGAAAAGCATTGACATCATAGCAGGGGGCGTCATTTTTCGTAAACGTCATACCCGAGCAAAGTGCAGACAATATTTGAGGGGTAGTAATACTATTGAAAAATTGAAAAGCGTAGACATAAATCCAGGGGGTGCGATTGTTCAAGCGAAAAGGGACAGAGATTAATGTAGGGTTTTCTTGTTCAAGGTTTCTAGTGTACTGGGCTAACCCCTTTGTCTAATACTAATAATAATAGTTGTTTGCGATTTTTGATCAGATACAACAAGGGTGCTAAAAGAAATTGAGTAAAGAATTTAAACAGGAAATCAAAGGAATTCAATAGGTAATTAATGGCCAAAAGGAACTTTAACAAGGGATTTCTCACATAAAGATAATCAATAATGAATAGTGTAGACGTGATTGCAGGGGATGTTATAAGCCAAACTGGGCAGACATTATCTTAGGGGGTTAAGTTAAGTTGTATTATTCAAGGTTTCTAGTGTAGTGGGCTAATCCAAACTGATTTCTGTAATATTAAAGGAATCAAGATGAATCAAAAGAAATTTACTGGAAATCAATTGGAATCAAAAAGACTATAAAATTGAAATCATTTAATTCAAACGGATTGAAAAGTAGGGAGTCAGTAGGAACTTTCAGGGACATCAATAATTAGGAATTAAAAAACAGAATTCACACTATGCGACCGCGGGCCCCACCAGCTATACTTTTTGTTCCCAGCACAATGAACTCGGAAGGAACTCAGTATTTGCTCTTTCCAATGTGCCACCTGTGGAATAGACCTTGCGTGAAGGCATTGGTAAAATAGACGCAAAAAAAGACAAAACCGAAACAACAAAAGATTTGGGAAGTCAGGGTTCAGTTATTTGGTTGTGTTTGCTTTTGTTTGTTTTAATGGTTCATGTTTTTTGGTCGATAAAAAAAGGAAGTCAAAAATAACTGTACTTTGAAAACAACAACAACAACCACGACGACGACGACAACAACAACAACACAAAAGCCAAAAAGCAATACCGGAACGCATAGTTTGGTTCTTGTTTCCTGTCCAAATGTGCTAAAGTAGTTTGTTTTTAGCGTGCGTATATATATATATATATATATCCAGACGGTTTTATTTAAGAATGTGAGTGTTTTAACTTCACGCGTACTTTCATACGTCATTTGCGCGTTTTTGGGTCGCGGCAAATACGCGTCTTTACTGCGCGTGTTTTCGTCGGTCGATTAAAACACACTGTAACTTCGACTTCAGAACTGTTCCACGATTCCAAGGATTTTTGTCAGATGGCGCGTTTGCGTTCTGTTCATTTTGCACACCCATACAGACCATACAGAAGGAACCTTTTTTCGCTACGCTACGTACACAATGCGAGTGACTGAGGTTGGGGCGGGGTGGGTTGAGATGTTAACGTTCGGCTCAAATTGCACACCCATACAGAAGAAGCCCTTCTACCCTACGCTACGCTACGTACACAATGCGGGTGACTGAGAGTGGGGTGGGGTGGGTTGGGATGTTAACGTTCGGTTCAAATTGCACACCCATACAGAAGAAACCCTTCTATGCTACGCTACGTACACAATGCGAGTGACTGAGGGTGGGGTGGGGTGGGGTGGGATGCTACCGTTCGGTCTAAATTTCACACCCATACAAAAGAACTCTGCGCTCTGCACACCAATATGCATACGCCACACACCAGTATGTTTACCCAATACGGGGATAGTTGGCTTTTGTACAGACGTCTTCTTTTAGCTTTGCTATTTGTCTTCTTAAAAACGTAAAACCGTTTATAAGTCGTTGCGTTTTTCACAAACGTGCCACAGTCTTAAGTAAGCCCGTGAGTATAATTAATAAAAACCCTTAACAACACGTTTTTAGCACGTTTTTGAAAATGCATTCTGGTTCATGGCGGGGTCCATATAGTTATACTTACAGTATATATTGCATGACTTCATCTTTACTCTGTGCGTTGGAAAGTAGTAGCAATGCCCAGCAAAGCAGTCGCAGCAGTCCTGTGCACTTGCCCGAGCCTCTGGCAGGCTCTTCACTTGGTTTGTGAGCTGGTTGATAGAGAGAACTTCAGCAACTCGTGGAGAATTCTGGTGGGCCCGCCAGAGCAATTGAGATTGATCCGCTTGCGGAGTTGGCAAGGTACAAGATTGACTCGGAGCTTCGTGATATGCATTCACTGCCGTTTGCACATGGATCGAGTCGCACCCGCACCCTTTTGTAAAGAGTAACTTTGATATGGTTTGATAGCACGCATCGCCCAGCACCAACTCCCCACGACCCATACATACAATATCCACACACCCGTAAAGATTACGCACCGGGATCCCTGTTGCCCGAAAAGAAAGGCATGAGCCCTCTCGAAAACGAATCGATTTGCCCGCAGAAAACGCTCAAAGAGGGGAATGCCTTCGGAGCGATCGACATCAACACACCTCGCAGCAGTGATGGGGCGCGCTACTCAGAATTTGACACAGCCAGTGGTGCTTGCGTTGGATTTTCATATGGCCTCTTTGCATGGGGCATTGAACATGGCAACGTAGTGTCACCTGGTCATGCACCTTCCACCAATGTTGGGCCTTTCAACAATAAGATTTGATTGAAATGTCGGAAAGGCTTTGATTTGACGGCGATTAATTTTAGGGCCCTTGCGCAGACAAATCTGACACGATGCCGCGGCTAAGTGGACCCCGCTCTGCATTGCTTGCGCAGATGCTTGTTTGCCCTTGGCATTCAAGCTCCTAGAGTCAACCTGGCATTTTTGATGGTTTGCTAAACTTCAGAAACGGCTAAACTGCTAGGAATTCTCAAGTATCAGGGTTAAAACAAGTATGGACGTTTGCCTGGTCTTCCAGCGGTGTGTTCCGCAGTCTTCCCATCCCTCCTTTTGGTGGGTTTCACGAGGCAAGTTACTTAAGAAATCAGGTGGCAATAGACTGTGCAGACCAAGCAAACACCAGTGTACCAGTCCAGTTCTTCTACAGCAACAGTTTGATGTTGGGTTCGGGTTGATAGTTGATGAGTTAAAAGTCTGACTAGCCTGGTCCGACCCCAGCTGATGCTGCAAGTGTTTGGGCCGTTTCCGTACGTTCCCCTATTGCAAGAAAGTATGAGTAGTTGCGTGATATGTTTGCTGGGTGTTCAGGTAGCTAGTTCTTTACTCAGCATCGTGGCAATCAGCAATGCAAAAATTTTGGCACGTGGAGAGCACATGGTACTGGTACTGCGGTTAAGCATGATTCAGTATGATTATATATATATATTAGACAGTTAGACAATTTGTTTGCCGTTCCGAGCAAAGCCAGGCAAGCGAAACCAGACTGTGCACTGCATTGCAAGAAAACAAATGAAGCATCAGTTCACGTGCAAACCAAGCCTATTCAAACCCACTCGTAGCGGGCCAAGCTGACAGCAAACCTAGAGGTTGAAGAACCTACTCTGGCAGGTGTGCTTTATCCAGCTGCTTTCATCCTGTGGCGAGTATGTCGCGAGTAGACTCCGAGTAGATGCAAGTAAAGTGATATGTCTACGTGTTTGCCAAAGATGTCAGAGCGAGAGACCACGACATGTAATACAAACCGAAGACTTTGGAGCCCAGCCAATTGCAGCACCACCATCTGATTGGTTTACAAGTCAATAACCGTTTGGTGATCCAACATAGAATCTCGGAAACAAAAGGTCCGCCAAACAATGTGTCGTTCGATGTTTTGCTTTATAACGAAGTAGGTAACCGGCATGTATTGAATACATTGAAGCTTAAGTTTTAAAATGGGCCCTCCCTTAAATATTTATTCCAGGGGGGCATGTCGCATAGTGGAATATTTTTTGTGGAATAATTAGACGGTAGAATATTTATTTAAATAATCCTAAAGGGGGTCTCTTGATGCTGAGACTCAGGAGGAATAATTTCATGCCAACTATCCCTGGAATAATTTACATAATCGAAGCTACTATCGAAGCTTTTCGAGCCTGTGTTGATCTGTCTTGGATCTGTTCCACGAGTTGATATTTCTAATGACAGAAAATATTCCTGCATCAGGTGCACATCTGGAATAATTATCCTGAAATTATGTTCAAGGCCCCAGGAATAATTGCTAATTATTCCTAGGTATGTGGAGATAGGGGGGGTCTAAGGTAGGGGCCATGTTTTAAATAAATAATCAGATAACCAAGTAAACTGAATGCATCAAAGGGCTGATATTCCTTGATTCTATGCTCGACTTATTTCCAGCAGCATGAAATCAAAGGTCCCTTGGATGCCGCTGGGAGGTGGAGGTGATCGCGTGGAAAGGCTACCAAATGAATCCAAATAACCTGGGAGAGCTCCTTTCAAGTCCTCACAAATCCCTTTCTAGTTTTTCCGTAAACCTGTTGTCTTTTCTGTTTAGTGAAGACCAGAACACATGGAGGGTAGCAGGAATAGAATAGAACTAACAACCCCCAGGCATGGCATATCTACCTGCCATCACAAAAACTGCAGCAGGGACAGGCGTTGGTGCCAGCAAGACAATGGCATAATAAAACAGCAACGGCAAAAAGCTACTTTAGGCCAGCTGCAATCATTTCTAGGTTTTGTTCTAAATGTACTGTAAGTTCTTTCCAACTTCAACTACATAACATATTTTGTTGTTTGCAAACCCTTTAATTCACAGATTCTAGACAGTTCCGAGTGGACTCAAAAGATTCGCAAGCAGAAGACACAGACAAGTGCTAGCAGGCTAACCGGTTGATGCGTCTCTTAGACTTTACTTTGCAGTATACACAATCTTAATCTTGAAAGCACAGCGTCTCTACAGTACTGGTAATTACCAGTTCTTTTTGTTTGGTCTCAAGATCAAGGCGAGCAAGGAGTCAAGGAACCAACGTCCAACAACTAGGCTTTCAGGGTTGGAGCCATGCGTGTCATGTTCATGTATAAGCTCGTTCCTGGAACCATGGTTTATGTTATATAGTAAAAACTTTAATCGTTGGCCAAGCCGACTATTTTTTCAAGGATTATGCAGATATGTCAGGGGAAGTTAATAATGTTGCTACATTGAACAACATCGTGACATGACATTGGACAGTCGTGACAGATTTTGAAGGCTTCAAATCTATGGCCCATGGCCAGCTGCAACATGCCTCTTGGTTTTGTTTCCATGTTGGGTTTAGGTTTGTGAAGCTGTGAGGAGGGAACGACTGGTAGACATGAAAAGATTGTTTTAGCATATGTTTGCAAAATAAAATAAGTGCTAAATGAATTGGTGAGAGAAACAGCACCTTCAAAAGTGTAGGAAACCTAAATAGAGAGGTCATATGTATGTTGAAGATGTTTGAAATGAAATTGAACCGAGACTTTGTTAGTCATAGTGGCAACTTGGCACCAATTTGTTGCAAAGGGTTGTGGGACAGTGGAGAGGTGTTCTTTCTGCGGCTCGAGATTGGGTAGTGGTAGTACGTCTTTGGAGCACTTAGACTGAGACCACTTGCCATGAATCGAGATGAGGGAGAGTCAGATGATCTTCTCGACAACTTATTTCATCAACACGCCCAGCGTCAGGCACCAGTTGTTGATACTGATACACATGGGACCCTACAGATTATCACGAAAGGTAGCGGTTACGCTACCTGAGTTGCCTTGCTTTAGCAATGTATTGGGGGCGGTCACGAGTTCCTGTGCTTGATTTCGGTCGTTTAAGAGTTGGTTTTAAATGTCGGGGGGGCCCCATTCGACTCCACCCTGCGCCGCGGAGAATTTGGTAGTGATCTGAGCAGAAACAAGCAGCCAGCAGCAGCAGCAGCAGCAAACCAGCAATGCAGCAGCAGCAACCAGCAAGAAGTAGCAACAGCAACAGCCAAACAGCAGCAGCAACCAGCAGGAGCAGCAACCAGCAGGAGCAGCAGCAGCAACCAGCATGAGCAGCAACCAGCAGCAGCAGCAACCAGCAGCAGCAGCAGCAACCAGCAGCAGCAGTAACCAGCAGCAACAGCAACCAGCAGCAGCAAGCAGCAGCAGCAGCAACCACCAGCAGCAGCAGCAACCAGCAGCAGCAGCAGCAGCAGCAACCAGCAGCAGCAACCAGCAGCAGCAACAACCAGCAACCAGCAGCAGCAGCAACCAGCAGCAGCAGCAACCAGCAACCAGCAGCCGCAGACATGCTACCTTTCGTCCACCCCCGTCTCCTCAAGTATTTTAACATTTTCAGAATTCACTCTCCTGACCCTTCTTTGGGTTCCACTTGCCCCTCTCACCACATGTGTGTCACAACTGTCTCAGGGTTCCTCCCTCTCTCTCTCTCTCTCTCTCTTTCTCTCTCTCTTTCTCTCTCTCTTTCTCTCTCTCTCTCTCTCTCTCTTTGGCATCTCCGGATATCTCATGTCTCAGATATCTCAGGACTTGCCTCAGACCGCTTTCCCCACCCTAGTATCTTTCACTAATGTGGTAACCAAGGCTCGTTGGGCCGGATTATTAGGGTGAGGAACTAAAATCCAATCTGGTTGCCGTCGATTATGGCGCGAACCCACTCTAAATAAAACTGCAACATGTTTGGGCAATATTTAAATCACAATTTCAATGGTTGGCTAAAGCCAGACTTCACAAGTTTAGGTGGGTTTGTGTCATGTTGGATCTGAGCAAAAGCAGGTGCACACCTGTTGCAGACTGCTGGGCAGAGTCTTGAGGGTTCTCCGAGCTTTGCACACCTCCCAACCACGACATCATCGCTTTTTATGCACGGGCTCAACTTAAATCAACACTGCCTGCATGGCAGGCTGAATGCGGACCCAAACGTGATCACGCGGAGCAATGATACTCCGTTGCTGGGGGCTTTGCAGGGAGCCATTTGAAGGGTGCTTGTCGGACGTGAGATTTTCGGGTCTAACCAAGTGCAGCCTTTTTCAGGACCGCAGAATACCTGTCACACTAGTCACTAGTGTAAAATTAGGAAGCACCGTTTGAGTCAGTCTTGTTATGTCTAGTTAGGATTGTTGCCATTCAGGTCCTTGGCCAAGCGCGGGCAGCCGGAAGACAATGAAGAGCAAAGGGAGGTGCCACAACAAGGGTGGATGGTCCGGTCCATTCACTCACAGAACAGATCTGTGTAGCCTCAGGTGATCTCATTACAGTATGGTACATGCGCTGTATTTGTTGTGGGCCGTGATGGTTTCCAGTTTACAGAAATTTTTGGCGACCTTTAGCAACGTGTGTAGTTCCTAGCCGATGTGGTGTGTGACGCATTTGATGGTTATTTGGATGTTTTACGCGCAATGAGTCGACAACTCTTGAGAAAGAAGCACGCTGGCATCACCCTAGAACGCTGTACTCTTGCAAGTCAGGGCTTTATTGAACTGTTGTCAGGCAACCTTCGCGAGGACGACTTTCACAAACTCATACGGATTGCCGACTATATATATTTTAATATAACATATAAATAGATCAACCGAAATCGCCCACACAACACGACCTAAACCTATTGGATCCAAAGTCACCGCAGCTTCAAAAGCATGACAAACACAGATAGACTCTGATAGACGCTGTTGTGCGATGCGATAGTGTTCCCTCCTTGACAAAACGTCATTGCATCGCTGCCGATCCTTTGAGACTGCACGTGGACTCGCTGCAGACCGCCACCATCAGCTCAATCCAGCAACTATTTAGCGAGATGGCCCAAGTCTTTAGGGGTCCTTGTATAGCAAACCGATAGGGCCAACGCGTTACTCTATTTCTTGGAGGATCTGGTCATCAGGTTGCCAAATTTGTATATATTTGTCGCGTTGTTTTTTTGAGTGTGTCGATTGAAAGAAACAGCTGCCCCAGTAGGCACGGCACTAGAAACGTGAGCAGTGTGATATGGTTTATGACACTGTGACGACCTGCCTACTGACTTGAAAGGATTTGAAAGGTGATACATAAGACGCCTCAATACGGTATTTTGTGGCTTTCAGCTTGCAAGATCCACGCTGACATGACGCAGCTCGCACCTTCCTTTGGCCCTCCAAACGCTTGCCAGCCACTTGCTTGAAGCACCCGACTGTCCATACAAAGTCGAAGGCGCGCGGAATCATCTCCAACATGCTCCGGTCGTATGGTGCGCAGGATTCTTGGCTAAAAACGAAGCAGGCGCAAGTACAAGACTCTTTGCAGTCGCTTGTCACATGAGCAGCATTCCTTGGCTACAACATTCCTCAGCCATACAGGTTTATATATAGAAATGGTTTGAATATTTGAACGCTCGGTGAGGACAGCTACAAAGATGTCCTGCGCATTTCGCGGAAGCAATCCACAGCTGGGAAAACCAGGTGGAAGGCCGAGTGATGGGAAGGCGAGGGGTTGGAATCGCAGTCACACCATGTCTCCCTTTTCCCATCTTCCCCCAGGCCCCACACCGGTTAGGAAACATGTTTGCGAAGCAAACACTTTCAGCAGCATAACAAGTGCCAAGGCAGTCTCAGTACATTTCACAAAACTATTGTGAATATTCCCTGTTGTTGGTATCTTGTGTACAGCCGAGTTCTGTCCACGGTACATTCTGCTGCCATTTGGGTTTACAGGGCCCTTGAGCTTACCCGCGCTTACGCCTGCGTGAAAACGCCGTTGGACGTCGCGGTCGGGGCCAAATTCAGATTGGTAGCGGAGCAGGTTCGGGTAAATCCGCCGATCCAGGATTCGTTCGCGCATGTTCGTGCCGAGAATTTACAAGCAAGTGTTCTTGAAATTGCCCGTTGAGGCCAGACAGACAGGAAATGTCGGTCGCAGGACTTCGCTTTAATCCCGACAAGAATTCAGCAGGCGGTACTCACTTGGAGACCAAATCTGCAGATCTGGTTCGTACATCTACTATGGTGGCGCCGCATCGTTTCATGACTGGGAATTTCGCACCCGCCTTCGCATTCGCTTGTGGAAAGAAGGCAGCAAACATAAGAGCAATTCCAGAAAGAGCACACCAGCGACAACACCAAAGAGGAGTGACATGCCCAATGGAGGTACTGAGGGGGACGCTGAGCTCCCAGGTTTCACCCCTGTCGAACCAGAAGGAGAAGAGGAAGTAGTCATCACCAGGCCAGACATCAGCACAATCTTTTACAAGATCCTCGAAGGCTTGCGTGGAGATGCCGTTTTGCTCGCCAGGGACGTCGGTCTTGATGCCCTGACTAGTGAGGAAGGAATGGAAGACCTATTGCAAAAGATGAAGGCTTTCGTTTTCCCACGTGCCAATCAGGAGGCGAAGGAGTTGTTCCGTGCTGGCCAGAAGCACGGAGGCCCTTTGTCTCGCCAATCTGGAGAGTCCATGCTGTCGTATACACCAACCAACGCGTTGGTGGTCTGTGCTGCAGGAATTGGATTCGACCATGATGCTGAGTGACAGTCTTCGCGCCGAACTGTTGCTCGAATTGTCTGGTTTGTCGCGTCAGGAGATCCTTGTGACCAAAGCGTGTGCCACTCCCAAGAACTTCGAAGGATATTGCAAGGTTCTCGTTGATCACTACTCAGGAGTTCACCGCAGAGAAGGTGGCAAGACATGGCAAGGCCGCTCTTCACCTATGACTGGGAAGGGCAAGAGCTATTCGAACCATCCAGGAAAAGGCAAATCATTTCGTTCTGCATATGTCTCATACCCTCAAGTGGATGAGCATTCGTCGTCAGCATGGGAAACCATGGAAGAAACCTTTGAGACCAACTTCGATGAAGGCGACTCCCACGCCGGGTTGGGAGATGGATTTGATGAAGGGGAAGAAGTGCAGGAGCAAGAGTTTGATTATCTTGAAGATGAAGAAGAAGCAATTGCCTTGAACGCAATGTTGGACCTCGAAGAGGCCGATGATAGTCAAGCAGGAGAAGCTATCCAGCTTCAGCTCGCTGCGTTCAATGCATTCGGCAAGGCCAAAGGCAAAGGCAAAGGTTTTGGCAAGAAAGGATTCAAAGGTAAAGGCAAAGGCAAGGTTGTCCGCAGCCAGATGAGCAGTGAGCAACGCCGGCAACGCCGCGCCAAGCTTCGTGACTTGAAGGCCAAGTCAAAGTGTCTTCGTTGTGGAGGCATCGGACATTGGGCCGGTGACCCCGGTTGCAAGTTTGCGAACAAGCCACAACCCCCGAAGCCTACTGCCAACCTAGCCTATGAGAGTGAATCATCAGATGATGAAGAAGGGTTTTTTATGTAGGTGCAGCCACATCTACTGAGCAGACCAATGCAGCCATGATGGCATTTCGATCAGGAGCATCCGGTAAGGGTTCACGTCTCCGTCCGTCGCAGGCACAGTCGTCCATGGTTCATGCAAATGATGCCACATCGTCCGACTCAGGCGCCCGAGTGACTCCGTCGTCAGTCGAGCGCCCCATGGGATTCGACAATGTGTTTCAGCTTGGACAATTCAAGGGAAAGACCTATTGGGATGTTCTGCATCGACAACCCCAATTCTATGTATGGGCAAAGAAGGAAGGTTTGTGCAATGGGTTGGCCAGTTCTTTGAGTTCAGGGGCTCCGGCGTCTTCACTGATGTCTTCTCCTTCTATTGTAATGGCTGCGGCACGGAAGTTGGCAGAGTGTGTTTGTGCGCTACTGCCATTGTGATTTGCACAGCCAGGGCAATCAATGCCTGCGAATCGCATTGTAAATGCTGCGGCGAGGGTGTTGGTGAAGCCTGTCTCTGCGCTACTGCCATTGTGATTTGCAGTTCTCTAGTTTAGCCCGCACGACCGTTCTGAATCTTGTTTTGAAAGTTCTCTGGCCATGGTTG
>CAXAMN010006380.1:0-76520 GCA_963970005.1 Durusdinium trenchii
ATATCATATGCATAATTTGCCATATGTAAAAGATATCTGATTTTTTTTCGAGGTCGCATGTAGTTGGCACGAAAGGAAAATCCGTCACTCTAATTAGGGCAGTTCCGAAAGTACCACGACAGGCCGGCTATAGGACGCCAAACAAGGGACACTTATTGGGCAGCACATGCACGTGCATAAGGATTTTGGCAAAGATGGTAATCCAGGGTGATTCAGAGCTTCCAAGGTTAACCGTTGCACCGCTTGAGGAGTGGCCGACACATTTGCATATCATTGCGACTGGGCCAAGTTTTTTGCCGCACCCAGCCGCACAAAGGACTCAATCATGGAAGGTTTGCACAAGTAGACTAAGTAAACTTCAAGTGAATGAGCAAAAGCAAAAGGACTGAGTGGGAACCGAATCTCATGGATGTTGGTGAGTTCCTGCTAGGAGCCACGCAGATCCTGGCACATCACTGCAAGGCATCAAGTCTTTGAAATTGCACCATTGAAGCATTACTTGAGCGTGAGGAGGGAGAAGACAAGGGATGGTTTGTTTTGGTCTTGGTCACAAGGACGCAGCTGTCGTACTCAAACATTTTTACCTACCTTGACAGTTGGTGTCAAGGCATAGACTATCCTTTTGCTGCAAAATGTGCGGCAATCCGAGCTTCCTTGCATGAAGCGGAGGTCAATTTGGCCAGTTTCTTTCCGGATGCGCAGACGGATGAAAGCTGGATGCAGACTCAATGGGAGGGTGACACTGTGAAAGATGTGTTTCGCACAAGAAGCTCGGCAGCATACCCAATGGTGTTTGCCAGCTTCACCCGCACACCACTGCCCAGACACAATAAGCAGGACTTGAAGAGAATTGGCATGCGGCATGTATCAACACTGAAAATCGTGCTTGTGAAGAGGGGACAAAGAGCAGAATCGAGAACCAATACTCAATGAGCAGAAGCAACTTCAACTCAGGTGATTCGGTTTTACATGGTTTTACTTGACACGTTGCGTATGGGCGTTTGTGAAGCCTTGCTTAGACGATGGCATTTGACCAGCACCACCTATGCTCGTAGAATCAAGCTGACTCATAGATACGCTTGCCACGAGTTTGCACGTATTTGCAACCATTACTAACATGTTGAAAGGTCTGCATGGAATGTCGACATGGCGGCATGCGTGATTCCCAGGATTGTATTCTGGCAACACGGTGGCAAAGCCGAACGCCCTAGAAATCTGAATTTTCCAGCTTTCTGTTACACTTGAAAGCATCCTTGGTCGAAGGTCAACAAATGTCATCGGTTCCTTTCATGTTGCATTAATTTCCTCTCAATTTCCTTCTAAAGGCGATATGCTCAAATGGGTATCCTCCCAAGCGCTCGCATTTTTGTCATATTTCGTTATCGTTTGTTATCGTTTTGGAGGCGTGTGCAGGTTGCCATCTTCAGGGTTCATGAACATGTACATGTATAAGCTCGTTATCGTTCTTCTTTTACTCTTACCGTTTTCTGGGCCAGCAATGCATTAGTAGTGTTAAGGTGCAGGCCAATACTAAACTGCTGAACGCGGGGTTATTTCATCAGCCCACCTTTTGCCTTCTTTTTGCCCCGCCAAAAAAACTGCTCCCCCCCTCTCGTTTCTATCTGGTGAACTCGTGGGGACGACTAACAAGAAAACAGATGATTTCGAGATGATTTCGAGGTATTGCACAAGGCACGGGTTTTTTTCAATACCCCAGGTATGCTGGCATTGGGGACATGGCCAAAGTCCCATGATACACGTTCCGGCTGTATGTCGCCTCGGGTTGTTCTAAGTCGTCTCGGATCGGTGTGCCCATGAGTTCTTTTGATGTGATTCTTGAAAGGATTTAGTTTTGTAGTTGTGCCCATGTTTGGGTGCGTTGCAAATTGTTGGGTGTTTAATCTCTACGAATCACTGCGTGTAACTCACAGTTTGCTTATTTGGACACTGGTTCTGTGCAGTTGTATTCTGCTTGGTCGCGCGGACCTCGGGCAGGGTCGTGCGGACCTCACGTGGTAGGCTATAGGATACGTAGAGAGTTCTCATATATAGAAAAGCCGACAGACACCAAAGGTGCTGTAATCTCAAGATGATGCAAAGTGAGTCCAAGTCCACGTCATTGATTTTTGAACATGTGCGTGCAGTGTGCGAATGATTTGCAAGTTGTTGAATCGATGTCCTCCCAGTCAGTAGTGTGCGCATTGTGTTTTGAAACATCAGAGTTGACTTAAACCGCATGGGTCGACTTAGAGCGAATGCACCTAGTTCCATGCAAACAGGTCGACTATGGTTCACTATATTAAGGGAGTTGATCTAAAACCCCGTGTAAGGAGTTTTATGTCAAACATCCTTTCAGATGTTGTTAAAACCATCCGCGAAAGATTCGCGATGAGGTTCGCGAAGTCATTTTTCCGCGCACGATTTATGGAAGGTCTTCGCTTACACGTGTTTTCCCTACTACCGACCGCAAATGGTAGAAATACAAGGTAATCCTCCGGCAGAGCTGGTGGGCGGAAGTTTCCCCGCATGCCCCCATTATCACAAAGCCTCAACTTTTCTTTGCCAGACGTGCAGCTGCTCTGACGGGCTGCGCAGATGTTTGCAAATGCTATGCCTTCCCGGGAAAATCACCAGTGAAATTTCGTGAAAGATCCGCGAAAGTTTCGCGAATGTGCGGCTAAAGCCCAGGTTCAGGTTCCCAGCTTGAGGCCCCCCAACATTCCCCCCAGCTGCATCACCCTGTGTTAGGTAGCTGGCACGAGGATTGGGTTGAGTTGTGCCTGAGTCTGTTCATATGTCTACTCTAAGCCTCAGCCAGGACTGGGGGTACCGTTTGTCGCACAGATGCTGCAAGTGACCCTGGGAAGCTGTGAAAACTCATAATAGCTAGACATGGTTGTAGGACCATGCTTCACAATGAGGCCGGGAAAGATTTCCCCACCTGTCAGGTGAAGGTTGTTAGATTTTATGTCAGCTGCCTTGCTCCTCCTCCTCCTCCTTTGCCTCCTCCTCCACTCCTTTCCTTGGCCTCCTCAACTGCGAGCTCCGGATGGCAGTGTTCCCTGCCGGACCTCAACCGCCGGCTCCGGATGGCCGGACCTCAACCGCGAGTCAGAAGATATGCAGGATAGAATGCCAGAAGATATGCACAAGATGTGCCGGAGAAAATGTCAAAAGATGTCAAAAGAGATGCCAGAAAGAATGCCAGAAGATATGCCAGAGAGAGTCAGAAGATACGCTAGAAAAAATGTCAGAAGATATGCCAGAAAGAATGTTAGTTAGCAGATATGCCAGAAAGAATGTCGAAGATATGCCGGAAACAATGCCAAAAAGAATGTGAGATGAAAGAATGTCAGAAGATGTGCCACAAAGAACCACAGAAAATATAGCAGAAAAATGTCAACAATAATGTCGGAAGATATGCCAGAAATAATGCCGAAATAATACGAAATAATGTTTCAAGACATGCCAGACCGTTTGTCAGATTGAAATGTCATGGTGGGGGTCGCCCGAAGTGAAGTACAGCATTTTTCCGCAAAGAGCTGCCATTCCAGGATGAAAGAATATTGATCAACCACCATATACATCATATAACTATAACAGTAACGCTGTTCTTGGGAGCTGCGCCCGTGGGAATGTGGAACTGAAAAGGTTTTTATCAACTGTTGTGCTGAAAGTTTCATGGTGAAGTGGCAGGCGATCGCGTTAACCTTTGGGTAGCATCCTTGCCTATTGTTCGCACTTCTTGGTGTGGTACGTGGCACCACATTCCGTTTTCAGCTGAACCAAAAAATCATGTAGTATCATATAGTTTCAAGGTGTGCACGTATGCCAACCCGAGTTTGTTGAGTCACACTGCACTACACTGTATTACCATGCCTGTGGCCCAGGGCGCGTGGCACATTTTGCAACTTACTTAATTTCAGTGCAGGCAACACCATCCAGAAAAGCCTCCTTATGGCTGTCCATGTTGGTCGCCACCATTTGGACCAAGCAGAGCTGTTTTGCTGGCTGGAACTTGATAGTGCTCCTCAGCTCAATGTTGTGCCATCAGTGGGGGCCGGCTTCAATGAAAGGAACCAGACAGCCACAGCAAAGCCAGTTTTGATGAACTTGGTATGTCAAAAACTGTGTAACACATGTCCATCACTTGTGATAAAATTTGTGAGGCGTTCATTGCCGACAATCTTCGGGCCTTCGCGCGAGTACAAGGCCTCCATGCCAAGGACGTCTTGATTGATGGGGGGCACAACATCAGAAACGTACACCGTAGGTAGTATGGGCCAAACTTGAGCACAATTGAGCACCCAAAACAATTTTACTTTAGGTGGGCAGGCATGACGTGGACCTGACGTGCAGCCGTTAGAAAGACAGAAAGGACGCACCAGGGCCTCCGCAAATCTTTGCATTATGATTTCAATATACATCAATGCCATATATGAAATATATCGTAATATATCGTAATATGATGTAATATGTTATTTTAATGATACGCCGGTGGCAATACTACTGGTAGCATGAAATGAAGTGCCTTCAACATTTGCGACGACTACGATTGCACAGGAGCGTTGGATTACTATGCGGGGATGCTCCAAACCCTGGCGAACGATACTTAACACGGTTCCAAAACATGCGAAAACAATAGGGGACTCACAAATCTAAGTACAAAACAGCCGCGCATAATTAATCTTGACCGTACCTCATATGGAGTTTTGCACGGGAATCGTAGCCTTACAAACCACCATGACATAAGGTCATGCATAGCCATGTTCTTTGCTTTAAGCAGGGCAGAGGTCATCCGTGACCGTGGACTGAAGATTTGTTCCTCCAAGGCCAGAATCGGTTACTGCCGACGCCCCGACGCCCATAATGCAGCATGACATGTTACGCCACAGGCGTGTTCCCCTAAATATGACCACAGGTTCAGCATAATCCTTACATATGTTTTCGCGGAGTGCTAAAATCAGGAGCCGCACTTTGTTGCTGCTCTTCATTTGGGCCACTTGTCACGAGAATGTTGGCGCTTTAATTCCGCAACAATGATCAACAGCCGTTAACTTCCCCACCAAGCTTCGTAAGATGGAGCAGAGAATTAGCACCAAGGCATGAAGCTTCAAGTGGGAATATTCCCGCATACTGCTGGTGGAGTTTGTCTCACACAAGAAGCTTTGCGACGATTGTCGCAACACCTGGAGCTGTAGCGTGGATGGGTGAGTCATAATTTGGCAATATTTGGCAACAACGACATGCAGGGAATGTTCATTTGCAGGTATTTCGGTTGAGTTGCAGATGGTACTGTATCTCACCGAATCTCACCACAGCTTTGCGAGGCAGAAAATGGATGCAGTGAGATACGAGCATCCGAAGCGAGAATCTTTTTTGCATTTGAGCTAACTTATCCCTCAACTTTGTTGGCAGGATATCAGAATAATGACTTCAATTGCTGCATGAACATGTCAATCTCAGATTGCAGTGCCAGAAATTCATCGAATTTTAAGAATGTCTCAGACACCTTTGAGCAGCAAGGTCATGTTTTGGGCTCCTCAAGTAGTGTCAGCTTCGCGCGAAACAGCAGCCCGTGTACATGGGTGTGGCTTTGTTGCTGGACATTGGTACTTGAGCCTGACAGTTGGCAAATTTTAGAGGCACTGCATTCCAACGCACACTGCTTTGGCTTCGTTCAGTTTGGATATTTTTAAGTTTGGAAGTCTTCTGGTACAAAAAACATAGGGGCTGGCCTAATTAATTATTCCAGGGGTCATCTGACCTACTGGAATAATTTTGTTGGAATAATTTCGATGGAATAATATTTAAGATAGAGGTAGTGGCTTAAGGTACCACCCTGGAATTCAGAATAATTTAGGAATAATTTTGCAAGCCACCCTCAATTTGCATACCCTCAACTACAGAATGTATAGATTTTCTAAAGGGTTGTGATCACCAGAAAAACTAAGGAAAGAACTAAGGAGACTCAGGAATTAGCATCTTCGTCCTGCTGGCGTTCATGGGCCTTAGCTTGGGCACGCCCAGCCCACAAAATCACAAAGAAACACTACTTGTAACTAGTTCGCCGAAAGGTGTAAAATAGCGCCGAAAGGTGCAACTCATCTTCTGTTTCTTTAGGAATCGTTGGGCTCAACTTCCAGCGTCGGCTATTCAATTCCGACACTGGCTAAATAGGACTAAATAGGATTTTTGTGTGTGTTGCCAGTTCTGGTCTTTTCCAGAACTGAGTGTGTGTTGCGTGTATTACTTCCAGCGTCGGCTATTAAAATCCGACACTGGCTAAATAGGATTTTTTTTGTGTGTTGCCACTTCTGGTCTTTTCCAGAACTGGGCGTGTGTGTTGTGTGTATTACTTCCAGCGTCGGCTATTAAAATCGGACACTGGCTAAATAGGATTTTTTTGTGTGTTGCCAGTTCTGGTCTTTTCCAGAATTGGGTGTGTGTGTGTGTTGTGTGTATTACTTCCAGCGTCGGCTATTAAAATCCGACACTGGCTAAATAGGATTTTTGTGCGTGTTGCCAGTTCTGGTCTTTTCCAGAACTGGGTGTGTGTTGTGTGCATGGCGTGCGATGGGGTGGAGAAAAGTTTGCCGAATCTGCTGTCTCTCATGTGGCTTGATTTTTGAAGCCTTGATGGATGTGTCAGGTACAGCAGTCTGAAAATTATTCCTCAATGTGAATGACGTAGTGGGATAATATTCAGAACTTACCTGGATGGTGGTCAGAATAATACTTTTATTGTTCCAGGGGGGCTGTGAGAGGGGGGGGCCCTTAGGCCACCCCCTATCAAAAAACACTTTTTGTTCGGAGTAGTCGTGTTCAAGACCGTTCTTGCAAAGTAGGTTTCCAAAAATGCCAAGGTGGGACATCATGCTTGGCCGCTGCATGGTAGCTTCTAATGTGACCGCGCATCCGGCAGTGGAAGATGAGTTGGGCCGCTACTACTTTGCAACGGAGCCCTTGCCTTGTGTCCCGATGACAATGAATATAAAAGATCCCTAAAGGCCCTCCAATGGTGGTTACATGTCGTTACGATGAACAGGTTTGCAGGCAGCGGATTGGTGAATCAGGACGCTAGCTATGCGGGCTCGCCTGTTAGCTGCTAGAAGTAATATGGAGTCATACATTGTGTTCTGTGAAGTGTGTACACATGACGAGGTCAAGAGCATCTCAACAGCCGCCAATTGCCGCAATTGCGAAGCCCTCACATGGAGGGCTCACGTTTGCCGTGACTTGGCAGGGACCAAGGCTAGTAACACTTACCAGCTTGAAGATGAACTTGTTTGGGTTTTGCTTGCATGTCAACCTCCGCAGGAGGGTAGCCAATGCCCTTTGCGACATATATGGCTTCATGCCGGAGCTTCATCGTTATTTAATGTGTGAGCCGGAAGTAGCTGTGGCAGACTACTGGGTTTCTCCCTATGCAATAGGCTGGGCTCCAAAACCTTTGCAAGTGCTGAATCAATTCAATTGTGCAAGTTTCTTGGGCAAGGCTTCCACGGCTACAAGAATACATCTCTTTTGCTGCATGCCTACCGCCCCTGACCAATCAATTAGGCATCATTCATTGTCATTGCAGTGGGTATCACAGGGTTCTTTCATGTTCTTTCCTTTGCTCGGTCCCCAACATCAAAAGAAAAGGGAATTTGCCTGAATCTAAAAGGTCGTTCATGCACCATGCGCAATCGGATTCGACCCGCAGACCAGTTTTTTTTAAAGAACAATTGTTGGTTTTGACCTCTGACTCGAAGGCTACACTAGAATCCACACAAATTTTGTGGTGCACCGGTTGGTGAGCGGAATCTCCTGTGCTTGCTTCCACCCCCTTTAGCAGGAGACACAAGTAAACCTTGCCAAATCTGAGGAATACTCTATGGGAAGGCCAGTTGTGATTGGGTGCTCTCATTCCGGCCAAAGGTGGCGCGTTCCGCAAAGAGACTGTGGTTAATCTGAATCCGACCATACTGGCACTAATGTGCATAAACCGCAACAATGGTTCTATGCCAAATGACTTGACTGCAGATTGGGAAACGTTCAATTCTGAGGTTTTGCGGCGGGAGAAGCCCGGGCAACCACCAGTGCAGTAGATGCAAAAAAACGGTTCTGACACGAAACCCATGCAATGAGAGAGAAGGCAGACTTGAAGACGAGCAATGGCCCAACCATTTGAAGCTGTGGACTTACATATTGAAGCAGTTTCCAAGAATAGTGGAATTCGCACGTTCAAAGCGACCTCATGAGCTTGTCATTCATGACCGCGACTTCTACTTAAGGGAGTCCGGTCTAAAGTATCCATTGCAAAACTCCTGGATACACAGTTGACTTTTTCTTTTAATTGGGCACTATATAATGTTGAGAAGAGCTGTTTGTTTTTATTCTCACCGCAGTTTGCATTGCATATTTCATCTCCAGCTACGAAGACACCCAAGCATCCACATGCCCATAATCATTCACTGAGTTTGGGCATTCATGGGCATTCCACAGAGAAGAATTGACAAAAATTTGATGAACTAGTGGTGGGGGACACGTCCTGCACACCTCCACAATCCGCCATGGAACATGCAAAGAACTTTACTATGGCATGATCAAAGAGAACTCTGAGGGACAAGTTGGACAAGGGTTTTGGCCACTACTTCCACCAGAAGCCCCTGCGACCACCGGGATGGCAAGTTCTTCGAGTGGCGATTTTACAGGCTTGGTTGGCTTGTCTACCACAGTCGCAAACGAGAGGCTTATAGAGCAATTGGAAGAAATTGTGGGAGAATTCCTGGTTTTGGTGAAGGCAGTGACCTGGAGGTCCAGGCTAAGCTTCATACAATCACAGGAAGGTGCCATCGTTCCACTAGTGGTGCTTTTCTATATTGTGGCTGCAGCGCTGACCGGTGACATGTACCTGATAGGTGAGGTGCTTCTGATCCTGCCATTCCATTTCTTGGCATGGTACATTTCTTTCAGATTGCCCCGTGCTGAGCAGCTACGGGCCATTGCCAAAGTGCAAGACTGCATTCAACGTTTCGTCTCCAGCGATGATGCTTTTACCACTGCGAGTGACCTGACACACCAGGAAGCTGTGCCTCCAAGTGCTTTGTGCGTCAGTGTCCTTCGAGATCGTGTTTGGCGACAGCTGCCCTACAACATGGTGGTTGAGGGTGATGTCTTCAAGCTTCGAGAGGGTGAGACCTTCCCGTGCCATGCAGAGCGCTTGGCAGTCCGACTGCCTTATGGTGCCATTCCTTCAGGGCAGATGTTCCGTGCCCGAGAGGTGTTTGCACCTGCCCCACAGCTGGTGCAACCTGCCTCGCAGCCTGCCGAGGCATTTGGAGCTCGCGCGGCTGAGGTTCCGGCTGTGGCCTCCTTTCGTGCCAGAAGTACTGCATGCGTTCCGATGGTTCGCAAGTTTCTACAATCTGCCCAGAGAGAAGGCCGGACGGACACAGTGTTCTTCGAGGTCGCTGCATTAGTCAGAGACAGATTGAAGAAGATATCCATGGTTGCCTTTGTCTCCAGTACATGCGCATGCGGCCTTTGGCTGCTGCAGCCGGCTGTAAAGGAGCAAAGCTTGCAGTGGCACTTGCAGCGCTTCCTGCTGCCATTGCGGGTGATCCTTTGCTTGCTGCCGCTGCTGCCTGCAATTTTGCTGCAAGTCACGGACATTTGGGGCAATGCACGCATTCAATCACTGTTTCAGTGGCATGCTGGTCTCAGTGACGAGGATAAGGAACTTGAGAAAAGCGACGAGCAGAGCCTCAGTGGTGAGATCGACGCATCCAGGGTGCCACTGCAGTGGCAGCTAAAGGAGCTGTTTGGCATCCTGTGGCAAGGTCTTGAAGGACATGCGAACCTAATGCACACCTTGAATTCAACTACCGTGGTATGTTTTTGTGATCGGGAGGGCCTTCTCACGGATACCTGCACTACAGTGGCGGAGCTGTGCCTGTGCGGTTCCAAGCGACAAAGGAAGAACAGCGTGTTCAGTGATGCGGGCACTCACAGTGTGCCAGCTTCTGAAGCTGGGAATGAGGAGCATCAACGAAGCCACAGCTATCGCAGTGGACGCAGCCCTAGCAAGAAGACGCCGGATGAGTCTCAGCCAAGCCCAGACAGAGAAGAATCCAAAGAGGAGGAAGTGATGGAAGAATCTAACTTCACTACAGTGGTATTAGATGTGCAATCGGACCATCATGCCCCAAGTGGCTTGCGGTTTGAAGAGGCAGATTGGCGTCAGCATTTGTCAAGTTTGAAGCCCTTGTGCTTGAGCATGGCTGTGTCACGACAGCCCCGAGAGCTTTTCTCTCAGAAAGAGGGGCCTATGCTTTTTGACCTCATGGCAGGGGATTTGTTGCAAGCGATGCATCGTGGCACCTCGGCCGCCATGCACGACTGCACATGCACTATGTCCCAGCTGATCGGTTTCCGGGAAGATGTGGTTGCTGGATTTACCGATGTGAAGTTTTGCATGGAGCTTTGTCGACCCTTGAAGCTGCAAGCTCCACCGAAGCAACGCTCTGAAGCATCAATCCCACCTGAACAGAGAATTGCAGAAGCGTCGCCCAACACTGTTGCGACCCATGCTCAACCTCACATGGCATGGCGTGCTGCTCCATCTCCTCAAAGTGACGTTCCCAGTGAAGCGATGCCTTCGCCTTTGGACAGGGAGGAGGCAATGCCACAGTTCAGCAATGCTTGTGGTCTTGAGTCTCCTGAGGATGATTCTGGCCACAGTTCTGCACCAGGAGGGCACACAAATTTTTCACAGACACTCCTGACCTGGTTTGTGGAAGATCCTCGTGATGGATCGTACCAGATGTTTTGCAAGGGCAAGCCGAAGCGTTTGTTGCCTCGTTGCACGCATTATTTCGATGGTCATGAGGTACTACCACTCCATGAAGAAGACAGACATTGCTTGACCCGGCTCGTGTTGCAGTGGAAAGCTTCTGGTTTGACGGCTTTGGCTTATTCATTCCGGCCTCTCACTTCACCAGCTGAGCGTGATATCCCTACGCAGCTTGACAAGAACACCTTTTTTTGTGCTACCGAAGGTGAAGATGGAGAGTACACGGTAGCCCAGGCTGGAAAAGGAGAGGGTGTGTCCACTGGGGCTGCGCGACTAGCTCAAGCATGGAAGGAGCTTCAAGGTGCACAAGTTTTGTTGGGCATGGCTGGGGTGAAGCTTTGTGCATCAGTCCGAATGCCTTCCTACGCTGAGGCCCTTCAGACGGCAGGTATTCGCTTCCAAGTCTACTCTGCTGAAGGGGAGAAGCGTACCAGAACCCTCGGTTCACAGCTTGGATTGGAGACAGGCTGGAACTGCCTGATAAATCTGGAGCCTTCTGCCAAAGTCGTGAAGAACATGATGGGTCAGGTCGTGTTACCCTCGGGTATTTCGAAGATCCGGCGACACACAAAGGAGGTGGACAACGTCCCACTCTTGGTGTCCTTGTACTCCAAAGCAACTCCATGGAGGGCACAACAGATGATCAGCATCATGCAGGAGCATGCAGAGTGTGTAACATGCGTAGGCTCAGCTTTGAGGCCCAACTTTGAGATCTTCCGCCAGGCCAGCCTGTCGGTGTCTGTCTTGGTGAATTCCGTGCCACAGTGCCGGCGGTGCTTTGGACGCAGAGCTCCGCGACAGCAGAGTGCTAGTGATCGAGGTCCTGATGACCTTTTAGTGAACAATATGGTTAATCGTGCTGAATTTCAGCTGTCCGCAGATTTGACTTCACTTCCTTGCGCACTGCAAGCCAGACATTCCTTCTCCAATGGTGAACAACGCACACTTGAAGTGCTCTTCAATGCCATCAAAGAAGCACGCCGCTGCGTTGATTGCATTCTGATGGTCTTGATTCATTACCTTTGTGGTGCTGTAGAGCTTGCCGTTGTGGTTGGGTTGCAAGCCCTTCTGTGTCTACCAGCACCACTGGAAGGCTTTCATGTCATGGCTTTGCTATTGCTTTTTTTTGCCGGCACTTTCCACAGGCTTGCTCTTCAATGCAGCCTCCCCACAAATCATGAAGGAGCTACCGTTAAAAAAAGGCTGATGAAAAGACATTGGCCCAACCTGGCCGCCTCATGCTGCTGTATGCCCTAAGATCTGTGCCTTCAGCGTTGGTGGTGGTTGTCGCCTTCATCCATGACTTGCATCGGGTGTTTTCCTGGCGCTTGGGGCGAATTATGCACAGTGACCGAAAAAACTCCCATTTTGGAGAAGGCTTGTGAGGGCTTTAGTTGGCATTTTTGGCTTACAGGCCAATGGGTGCCCTGTGTCCGGGAACTGCACCAAATTGAAGCACCAAACAGGCCACCCTGGTCTCCATGGAGCACAGGAAGCGATGAGGGTCGATGCGCAGTGTCCCATGCACAGCAATGGTGCGCCTTGCTCTTTGTCATTTACCAAGTTGTTCTGTCATTCACATTCTTGGACAGATACGATTCCTTGGTCACGCGTGGTCCTGCCAGCAACAAGGTTCTGTACACTGTTGCAATCCTGGGTTTGGTGCTTCATGCTGCCATAAGTGCGTGCATAGTATATTTCGAGTGCAAGCAGGATTTGTCCGAAGTACTGCTACCTTCATGGCAGTACTGGCTGGGCTACATGTTCCTTTGGCCATTTTTGGCTGTGCTCATCTCAGAAGGTGCAAAGCGGCGTGACAGGCGATACCACACGCATCTACAGAAGACCTTGCGCGTGCTCTTCAATACACGGCTGGGAATGTGGAGTCCAAAGTGAGCAGACCACAAAATGGTTTCACAAGATTGCTCAAAATCTCAGAGTGCCAGTGCTGCACTGGTGCCACTTTCACCATCTTTCACGCATTTCAATTTTGATGGTGGGAGGACAAGGCTTGGGGCCAAACATTGCAAAAAGAACAGAAAAGGCGGGATTGATTGTACTTCATCTTTCCGCTGAGCCATCTGCTTGCACTCGAAATGAGCATGCGACATGTACAAGTGACACATGCATTGTGCGATGCTTTGCACTTTTTCTTGAAGCTAAGAACTGAACGCAGCCCATTTCCCAATGCCTACGAGTAGTCGCTCTTTGATCAAAATTACGATCAGGAGGCTTGGAACTTGGAACTCGACCTCAATTTGTGACGCACTTCATTTGCGGCAATTGGAACAAAAAACAAGACGTGTCCACCTTTTTGCCACTCCGCTTCAGGCGGCTGCCGAGGCTTGGTGCTTCAGTTGGACAAGAAGAGAACCCATAGCTGTTGGCTGTTTTCTGCAGGCACAGGGGTCCAATGCCACGGCCGGGTCGTGCTCGAGCTCCACAATCGTCTTTTGAGGCATCACAAACGGTGATTCCAAGACTTCAAGACTTTGCATAACTTTGCAGCTGTTACACACGATTTCAGATGCAAGGCTGCTAGACCTTCGAAGCACAATCGCAGCAAAACGGAGGAGTGAACAAATTCATCAGGACCCATTGGAGGACTTCTTTGTTCCCACTGCCAGTTCGCGAGGTGCCTCTGCGACAATGCAGTTTTCAAGTCAAAAGAGCGTTTCATTGAAAGGGGAAAGGGCTTCCGAAGGTTCAGTTCCGTTCTGGAGCCGCAGGTGCTGTGCAAGCGGAAGATCCCTTTGAGAAGCGAGCTTCACCAGAAGTCGGAGGTCATGAGCTTGTTGAGAATCCATTGGGTGCTTCAAGCATCATTTTAGAGCTTCTGCAGCCAGTGGTGTGATGCTTTGCCAGGCATTAGATCCTTGGCTTCGGATCCAAATGCTCAGTCTCAAGAGGCACTCAAAGGCAGAGCCTTCGGGGCAGCTGTGTCATAGCCATGATAGGGCCGCATCATTCATCAGAAGTTAAGTCCAAGCTGATTTTGCATGGTTTTGCATTTGGGCTTGGTCTTCCAATCTTAAGATTGCGCTGTTTGATACCGAAGGAGATTCAGCTACCAACGCTGACAATGGCACGGTGAGAGCAATAACACCACCGGACGGCCCTGCCCCAACAGCAGATACACTCAGAGCAGGTGTTGGTCGATGCAAAGATACAAAATGATACAAAGGTAGCAAAATGTAGCAAAAAGAGTATACAGTATACAGGCATGAGGATAGAAGATAATAAAAGAAGAAACGGGACAGTGTTTGGGTCTCTGCGATAGGCCGCTGGGCCTTTTGTAGATTAAAGGCTTAAAGGAGCCTACAGTAAATACCTCTTTGTTCCAAGGAAAGAGGTCCCAGAGAGCGGAGATTGGAGAATGAGCTCTCAAGCAGGACATTGCAGGTAATCACTTATGCTTTAATAAGTTGTAGTGACCAGTGGTGATGCAGCTCACTGTAACATCTATATTATATTGTAGTTGCATTGTGCTAATCAATTGTGTTGTTGAGAGTGTTGCTAGACACTGGTTTCGATTTCACCGCAGGACTGTGCCCCAGTCACCAGCTGACGAGGCATTTGTACAAACACTCGCAGAAGGCGTTGAAGTCAATTTGATGCAGGTGCAGCCCTTCAAGATAGAGGATCCAGAGGAGGACCGTTGTGCTTTTATTTTTGCAATCAAGTTGAGATCGTGCCGGAGGGAACAAGAGCTGGCCCAGGACCTAGGGATACAGCATCGCGCGAAGGAAGAAGAAAGAGTGGAGCATGTGCGGGCCCCAAGACGATGAAACTTGATATTTGTCCTTTGCGCTTGTGCCATGCAACACGAGTGCAGATGAACATGTGCAGAGTGACTAAAACTATGCTGGCCGTTTGTTGTAAACTGTTTCAGACGATTTCTTCAACTCAGCACAATATCCACGGTTCCTTTTGCTATTATATAGGTTGGAGGCCATTGCTTCTAGGTTACCAGGTTGGAGGCCATTCCTATTAGGTTGGAGGCCATCGCTAGTAGGTAGGAGGCCATTGCTATTGGGTTCCTTTTGCTAGTAGGTTACAGCCACAACTCATCACAATATCCACTTGTCAGTCAGGTGCAGCCACTTGCGACAAGATCAGCCCAGGTGTAGCTCGGAGGGAGGGTGGCAATCAGAGTTACCTTCCTCCAGTGATTGCAAGCTTCTTCGCAGCTCTCATTTAGAGCGGACCCCTTTTGTTTACAAAAAGGCTTGTTGTGAGTTGCGCAAAATCGCTTCCGTTGAACGATATTGGGATATCTTTGGTTGATTGATATTGCGCGCTCACAACAAGCCCCAACCAACCATATTTCCGACTTATTTGACGGCAATGCTGTTGAAGTACACCCAAAAACGGAAAGAAAAAAAAAGAACAGCACTCACAACAACCCCCATACCAACCATATCAATGCTGTTGAAGTACATAAAGGCCAAAAACCGAACAGAAAATAACAAAAGAACGATTTCCACACTAGTCCAAAGCTGAACTCAAAGTAGTGTCAAAATCATTGTTTTTTCTATTTGTCCTTCGATTGTCAGGCATTTGCAGTATTAATCCAGATTAATCCTATTCATTTGAGATGAAACAACCTTGTGTCTATCTCCCCACGAAGCAAGATGTCCGATTCATTACTGTGTTGATTATGTAATTTCGATATGGATACGTATGTTGATGGCATCATCATATACAATGACCACGAACCAGAGGACACAACCTTAAGGAATGCTGAACATATACCGTGGAAGTTTATCACAGGATATCACAGGTATGTTCAAGTCGAATTCGGCACTGACTATGCCACCTTTGAAGAAGCCATTTGCCAGCCATGTGCTTGAAATACATTGAATGATTCTTTATGGCAATGCCCCAGAATGAAGAAGATGACCAGAGAAAAATGTTTGAAGCATTCAGTAACGCATCTGGAGCATCAATTAATGATAGCAATCAGGTGCTCAAAGAATGCAATGCATCAGCCACAATCTTTGATTGTATGGTAGCCTGTTGTACTTTTTACGAGCCAGCAGACTTTCACATCAACACCAGAAGTGACCCAATTGAATGTAGAACACACCCTGTACAAAGGTAATGATTTATCAACATATCAAAAATATCAAAACAAATTGACAGGATACAATCCTGACATCAAGTATCATTCAGGTATTACGGTAGTACTATATATATATTTCAGAATTGGTATTCAGGTTCAAATTTTAAAAATAAAAGGGAACTCAAATATGAGGTGAACACCCAACATCTAGCAGACTCCATCAATTCCAAGAAACAATTGAGGCACAGAAGGCCTATATCAAAAACAATGTTTATGTTCAACCAAAGCTGCTAATCCGTTCCATCATTCTTATTATACATATCATTGAAGTTGATATTGAAATCCTTGCCTAGTGTAGAACAACCCACCCGCTGGAAAGTTTCATATCTTTCTTTATAACAGGGGGCGCACTTGGAAATAGACAAGAACAAGGCTTACACTCACTGTTTAGGGGAAACAATAAAAATACCCATCTTCAATGATTTTGATGCATGGAGAGCCTACAATTATATATTAGCTAGGAGAATCATGTTTGTTCTTGCTGCGGGTAGTTATATAATGAAACTGTTTTGACGGTTAAAAAAAACACAGCCAATTAATGTATGATATGTGTTCAAGAGAATTTGCGGATAATGTTAACTTGTTTACCAAAAAAAAACATTTCAGACAAACAGCATTGAAACACCAACATGTCAGGCAAACCGCATGACATGAGGATACACAGGCAAAAAATGATTGCACATGTTAATGTAGGGATGTTGGAAAAGCCGTGTACTATCAATCTGATGGGAGGCAGGGTAGGGTGGGTTTTATGATGTTGAGGAATTATTCGAAATGATTGATGCATACACAGAGGAATCAGAAAAAGAACAGCGGGACGATAAACTAATCAGGTGGAATGCTTATACGTATGAGGGTGATGCAGGACAATGTGATGTTGAAGGAAGTTATACTCACGGACACTTTAAGATTAAGGATGGCATTTGATAACCAGAACTTGACCAATGGTTTTAGATACAAACAGGAATTAGTCTTACCAAGGCAATCCAAGGCATAACTAGAAGACTATCAAAATCAGAGTCAGAGTGTTCAAATTGATGCCTTCATCATTGATAACTTCTGATTGACTTTAACTTGTGGATTAATTGATTAATATATATATATATAGTTTGATTTTACACTAATTTTTGCATCTCACAACAAGCCCCTTTGTTTAAGGTCTAAAGGTCTATAGGTACAATTCAAAATTATACAAACATTACCTTTGAGATGGTATGTGTTTTTTCTTAGGGCTGCGTTACCCAACTTGATGCTTATGAGCGAAATATTTGGAGGGGCAATAAATAAAATGAGATGCACGCTATGCAGCTGCACTCAAATGTGCAAACACCATATTGTAGCTGTGATTCGGCGTGGGCTTTCCATGCAGCTGGTGTTGTGAGTGAAGCTGGGCATGCCTGTTGTTGTGTTTCTGAATTCCTCAGCGTGGGCAACGTTCTGTCGCAGATAGCTTAATTCAAACACTCCACCAGTGCTTAATTGGCAAAGGTTTCGGAACTTGTATTCCCATTTTGGTTCAAGAGCGAACTTTCATTGATAGCACCGCAAGTTTTCTTCCTGCGACTTCCTTGTGGCGCGCAAAGTCGCAATATGAAGCTGCTTCTTTTTGATTATTATGTCACATTTCAATATGAAATCCTTTGCTTGAATCTTGCCACCTGACATACTTTGCGACATGCAGACGAGCCAAATGATTCAAGTGGCTGAGTTAGTTTTTCCATGTTTTTCCAAA
Organism: Durusdinium trenchii; assembly: GCA_963970005.1. Classification (NCBI taxonomy): domain Eukaryota; class Dinophyceae; order Suessiales; family Symbiodiniaceae; genus Durusdinium; species Durusdinium trenchii. The sequence goes on from CAXAMN010006380.1 coordinate 17,698, forward strand.
GACGCCACTGGCAGAAGAAGGGACGTGGAGTAGCTGAGTAGCTACACTACTAGGGTCATGACCATCCTTATGTCCTTACATAAACACTAAATGTGTACGAACGTTTCAAGAAGCATGTGCCAAGGAATATGTTGTCCAGAAGGTGGCAAGGTGGCAATGGCAGCGCTTTCGGCTGTTGCCTGTGGAGTGCGGTCGGGTTGCGTGAGATGCATCCGGATGGGACCAGTTGGAGGGCCTTCATCGTAACACTCCACAAACTGCGTCAAGGCGCCATACCTTGGCAAAGCTGGACTCGTCGTTGTTCACTTGAACATGCGCGGGTCGAGTTTTGCAAGGGTAAAGCCGCCTCAAAATAGTTTGCGGCGAAGTCATTGCGATTTGGTATTGGAGCCTGATTATGCAGATGGACGTTTTCAGAAGTTTCTTCCTTGTTGAATTTCAGAAGAAGCATGGGACTGCGGCCTGCAGTGTTGTTTCTGAACGCATGGAGCAAAGGTTTAAAAGATAGGCGCGGCTTTGGGCTGTATAGAATTGAGATAGCAATTGAGATGAATTGAGACATGGCACGCATCCGGCACCCCGTGCGCTGCAGAGCGACTGTATCTATTGGCTTGTCAGACACCATGTTGTTTAACTCTGCAGCGGATTACTTACTCCCGAGACCAAGGAGGACTTTTGACACTTGGAGTGGTGCCGAGATAAGCCCAAACATAGAGATTTGTCCAGCACTATCAATACTACTGGAGGCATCCATCAGGGTTGAGCGGATTCACCCCCTGAGTGGAATGTCGAACAACTTGTGCATAACACGGGCCGTGATTTCCGTTGGCTGCGCGCTCATGTTCTCGCGTTTGAAGATGATATCATCGCCAGATGGGAGTCAGTATGAGTCGGTTGAAGCAGTCTTTACCCACTGAAATGGGTGCAATCCTTAACATTTTGGACGTATTGACCGTATTGACGTAAAAAGCAACTTGACCTGACTAAGCAAGTCTTATTGCCGGTTGGCTTAAAAGTCAAGAGGCCTTTTGCAGCATGACCTTGGCGGGACCAATTCCCATTCAAACGCAGCACACCCTTTTGGGGGTCGCAAAGCATTTGTGGGGAACTTGCGCTCATATTTGCCCAACTCTGTGGGGTCACGACAGGTACTTCCCGTCGTCATGATTCTATTCTATTCTTTGTTAGTTGGTGTTATTTGGTGTTTGTTGATGTTTGACTTTTTTACTTTGTGAGTTTGCCATTGTTGTTCACATGATCGTGTGTGTGTGTGTGCATGTGTGTCTGTGTGGGTGGGTGGTTTGAAGAGAATGAGTGCTGTTCAGGTCTTGTGCTTGGTTGTTACACTGGCCTTCGTGCAACCAAGCCAAGCCCACCCAAAGAAGCAAAGCAACGCCCGGTCAGCAGCATCCAATTGCAAACGCTTCAATTGTGCTGCAGGCTAGCCAACAACCTGGACATGATTCACCACAGGTGCAAGCCAAGTACAGTTGGTTGAACAAAAGGGGGCAACTAGAGTCTTTACCTTACTCGAGACATCTCGAGACCTTTAGCTCTCAAATGAGCCTGAAAGTTGACGCAGGCAGGTGATTTATTGACACATAGACGGTCATGGCTTTGGTTTGGAGGTGCAGCCGATCTCCACCCTGGATCAGCCCAAACCAACTGCAGGACACGCAGCAAACCTGGCTCAAGAGGCTGGAACAGTTACTGTAAATACTCTGCAATACAAATCAATTGCATCAATTTGCTCATACATACACATTATACATATATATATTAAATATATAACTGTGCAACTCAATATGCATATACATATACAGTATAACATTTAGTATATACAAATGCCGTCTCCCCCGGGGTGGAAATCTGTGAACTAAAGATATTCCGGCAGCTCCGTGACCAGGTTGAGCAACAAGAGCCAGCAGTGCAGCCATCGACCTTACCAGCAGAGCGTGGAGATGCTTCCCACGAGGCAACCATTATGTCATAAATTGTGTGTCCTCCTGCTATGCTGAACCATGAATGTCCTGCACTTTTGTTTTGATCATGTTGTGCCACTTGGAATGCAGCTGCGCCAGGATCTTCGGCCAAATGAGTCATCGACTGTGGAAGCATTTTACATCGAGGTGTGCCAAAAAATGCTATGAGTTTCGGGCTGCCTTTGGCATATCATGAATGGATGTGACCGTGTCTTCCAGCACCCCTGCCCCTTGAGCCGAAATGTCCAGTGTCCGAAGGATGATGAGCAGATAGATCCGTTCGAAGAAGAATCTTTAGAGAGTGAGGGCGAGGCAAGCGCTGGATGGAAACATGTGTTGAATCTTAACCGTGCCATTTGCACAAGACCGTGTTCAGGAAGTGGAGCACTTCTTTTCTCACATGCAGGCAGTTCATACTTTGGAGTGTGAGTTCTGGATTCTGGAGAAAGCAGGGAAGGACAAGTAAGCTTAATCACAGTCATATCACATTCATATATGGTTTGCCAATCCTTTGTTGGAACGTGTGTGCCCAACTCTATCCGATTCATTCAGCAAGCACATTCCTAGCGATCCGTTTGCACGGTGAACTTGTTTTTGCTTTCAAACGCAATTTGTTCTTGATTGTTTCGGTCTCCAGCTGCCGTTTATGTATGGGGCCCCATATGGTTGCAGCCTTCCACAAGTGACACGAGCGCCTCGTTGCTATGTCTTATCTATGCTTGTAGCCCAGCTTTTGCACACCGATGCATTCTATGGCAATCCTATCGCAATGTATTTGCTTTTGTGGCACCAAAGTTTCTGCACTGTGGCCAGCGCCAAGACATTGGATGTTTATATACAGTTTATATACATTGTAAGCCCTTCGCACAAATGACACAAGCACACTCAAGCACTAGCGGCTTCTTTGTTCATGCAGCTTCCAGCTGTCCCGAACTGAGTGGCCCATACTCGTCCATACTTGTTTGCCAAAGTTGCTTTTAGTTCACCTCTCAATTCCGGGTTTGTTCATGTTTATTCAACATCAACTCGCTAACCAGGCAAACCTTGTAAGGAGAAGTCTGTCTAGCTAATGAAAGTGAAAGGTAACCGATGGCGACAAGGAAAAGGTCTGAGAGCTTTGCGGGGACCTGTGGGTGTGTGCTCCAAGGCTAGAATCTACTAGAAAGGTGCACAAAATAATAGCGTCCTTGCTCCTAGTAGCGATGCCAGGAGCCCCTACTAGCGTCCTTGCTCCTAGTAGCGATGCCAGGAGCCCCTAGTAGCGTCCTTGCTCCTAGTAGCGATGCCAGGGAGCCCCTAGTAGCGTCCTTGCTCCTAGTAGCGATGCCAGGAGCCCCTAGTAGCGTCCTTGCTCCTAGTAGCGGTGCCAGGAGCCCCTAGTAGCGTCCTTGCTCCTAGTAGCGATGCCAGGAGCCCCTAGTAGCGTCCTTGCTCCTAGTAGCGATGCCAGGAGCCCCTAGTAGCGTCCTTGTTACTACTAGTAAGGCACTTGTTTCTACTAGCTTCTTGTTACTACTAGTAGGGCACCTGTTACTACATCCAGGAAATGTGGGCCCGAAACATCGAACCCGTACGGTAATATGCACTGTTGGCTGGGACACCACCGACCACAGCATGAATGAACTGTCACAAGCCTAAGCCCAAATGATAAATGGTCCACTACAAGAGCAGGGGAAACACGTCAAAATAGATTCAGTATGATTCAGTGCTTATCATGAGCCCTTCCTCGGTTTCTTCTTGTAACAGAGCCATGGTGGACTGTAGGTTGTATCACGAGCCTTCTGCCGTTGGTGTCACGTTGGGATTTTTGTGGGCAAGCCCGCCAAGGATGTCAAAGGATGTCATGGTCCTTGGTCATAATGGAAATACTGAAGTACTTCCTTGCTGCGCTGCAGGCTAGCCAACAACCTGGACATGATTCACCACAGGTGCAAGCCAAGTACAGTTGGTTGAAAAAACGGGGGCAACTAGAGTCTTTACCTTACTCGAGACATCTCGAGACCTTTAGCTCTCAAATGAGCCTGAAAGTTGACGCAGGCACGTGATTTATTGACACATAGACGGTCATGTCTTTGGTTTGGAGGTGCAACCGATCTCCACCCTGGATCAGCCCAAACCAACTGCAGGACACGCAGCAAACCTGGCTCAAGAGGCTGGAACAGTTACTGTAAATACTCTGCGATACAAATCAATTGCATCAATTTGCTCATACATACACATTATACATATACATATGTATATATATTATATAAATATATAACTGTGCAACTCTATATGCATATATACCTAATATATTTAGTATAAAACAACAATTGCCGTCTCCCCGGGGTGGAAATCTATGAACTAAACATATTCCGGCAGCTCCGTGACCAGGTTGAGCAACAAGAGCCAGCAGTGCAGCCATCGACCTTACCAGCAGAGCGTGGAGATGCTTCCCACGAGGCAACACATGTATGATTTTGTTTGTTTGACCAGGGCCTGAACAGATGTACAGTATGGGGCTCACAGATGGTTTGTTGTTTTATGCGCCATGAGTATCTTCAAAAGAGGCTCCAATGATGGTCCCAGGCACCTCACTTTTTGGACTCATTGCACCATATAGAGGACGCTACTAGTAACAAGGGCATCGCCCACTATTAGTAACAAAGGGCATCGCTACTAGTAGCAAGGACCCTACTAATAGCTCCTGGCCTTTACTACTAGGAGCAAGAAGCTACTGGTAACAAAGGTCATCGCTACTTGTTAAGTTTCCCTAAAAATCTAGGAACCAAATCATTAGTACGAGCGCTTCTTCAAGGAACCTACCCCACCCTTTTTTTTGCAGGACCCTGGACTCCCTGGACCCAACGAGTCGTCAACGGTGGAAGCATTCTACATTGAGGCGGGCCCAAGAAGTTGGGCTGCGGCGCTTGTGGTTTGTATGGAAGGGAAGTGGCAGGTACAGGGAAGTACGTGTTTACAATCAATGCCAATCATACAGGGTGCCAGTGCTGCAATATATTGCATTTGTTTTTGGGTCACCACCCAGCGAAAGTGCGGCTTTTTTTTGCGTCATGGACAGCACATCATCAACCACACAAAGACACATAATTACGCGTACTCTCGCGTACTCCATTTTGCGTTGCTTAGACTCAGACCACTTAAATTGGACTTGTTCCACACTTGAGATCGAATGAAGGTGTGTAATTTTGCAAGCAGCACCTGTAGCCTGGAATACATTTCTCCAGGATCGGTCTTGCAAAACAAACAAAGGGGTGCATTAAGACAAGCCCCACATCCACTAAAAGTTCTGAGACAATATTGGTATGCCCCTTTGCGATTGGAACCGTCGGTATAAAAAGATGTGAAAGCCCGACATAGCAACCGGCTCATTGCACCGGGCGGCTCATACAGCTCAGCAACTCCAAGCGGCCAAATCCAACCTGGACCTAGTGGCTTCTTGATTTCTTGTTACTAGTAGTAATAGTCTCCACCCTGGTAGCGTAACTCAAGAGATTTTCCTGTTGCATGTCTGGGAGGTCTTTCACCTTAGCATTGCGAGAGAGTTGGCGCGCCATTCAATCTGGGACAGTTCTCGAGCATGGACTCCTGATCTGATGTAAGCACATAATAAGACTTTGTTTACCCCTCCCTTAGCTGGTTAAGTCGGCCTGAATCTTTGGGCATGTCGAGACGCCTGCCGGGTATGGTATGGATGGCCTGTGATGTTGCTGCCAAGGCAACCTCTTCCAATTTCTTCTCTTGTACCCAGCGTGGGAAGTTTCCAGACGGCAAGAAGCCAGACATGGGAAGCTCCCAGCCTAGGCTCCACGCGACCTTAGCCAGCCATCTTAGCCCATCATAGCAAAACTAGTTCCAGTTTTTGAAACGCATTGAGGCAGGATGAAACAGGCGTGGAAGCCAGCCAATCCTATTGCTACAGCCTTAGGGGAACTAGTTCTGCGCGCAAAATGGCTGAGAAGGGCAGCGGAGCTGTGAAAATTAGCCAGAAAAAAACCTGTCACCACGTCCTTAGCCCATATACTTCTGCGCAAAGCAGCCGGGAAGGGTGGCAGACAGCACTGTCGAAAGCCACAGCCTGGGCCAAAGGGTGCAGTTGCAACCGTTGGTATCCCTGGCGCCGCCTAGGGAAAATAATGTGGCTTCTGCATGCATGATAGTGTGGAATGCCATAAGGAATCGACTGGTCGCTGGTCCGTAGATTCTTATGTTTCTTGCTGCAGGCACGTAGGTGCACATGAGTGACATGTTGAGAAGCGCGCAATTCCACGCCGGAGTACAGTACAGACTAGTTTGTCGAGTTGTCATTCTTGGCTAGATTTGCATTGTACCCCGGTTTTTCAGGCAAAGGCCACACAGACTTTGTTTATTTCTGGGTCCGTTTATCCAAGACAGTCTATCCAAATGTATTAGTATACAAGCACATCAATGTGCTACTATTTAATCGGCAAAGACTTGGCATCACAGTTGCGGATTGAATCGTTGAGCGGACGAAGGACGAAAGTCAGATCGCCTCCTTCAATGAAGAACACATAGAGACTCTGTTAGAGTCTGATGAGGAGGCCAGGCGGCCATTTCCAAGACTTGAGCTTCTTGGTGCACGAAGTTGTAAGCTTGCTCAACTATAGCTTCGCCGAACCAATGACATAGTATCAATGTGACCTCCAGCTATTGACTGAGGGACAGCTTACAGATTATTTGCCTATAGATTATATAAGTACCTTTTGCTTGCTGATTGCACCCTTCACCTTGCATGCAGTGCCGCCATTTCTGATGCATGACCAAGTGCACCGCACAGCACCAACCAGTCGAAAGTGCAGATGTTCGACTTCCTTTTGACACATTGTTCCATTGTTGCGAAAATTTCCTGCACACTGCGGAGAGAGCGAGAGAGAGAGAGAGAGAGCTTGGCAACACGCAAACGCAACTGCTGTACTCACCTTGAGCCAAACAAAGAGGACTTTATTGGGAATGCAACTTTTCGCTGCCATGGAGCCAAGTCTCCTGACATCAAGTCACCTCACTGCACTTTCCTCCTGCACTCCGCGAAGGAGGTTGCCTGGTACTGAAATTTTCTCGAACCTTGGCTTAGCTTCCTGCAGCAGTGAGATATGCTTGGATGAATGTGTGTATTTTGAATAAAAGTTGTGAGTGAATTAGGCCACGTTTGGCTACAAAGTCTACTGCCTTTTGGCTGCCTGCCGTGCCTGCAGCCGCAGCCGGCTTCAGAAAGAAAGTGCGGCTGCATGCGCAGCGGCAAAGGCCTTCCAAGCCTCTAGCTCAGCCGATTGCAAAGTCCACCAAGGCACTGGTGGCCAGGGTGACAGTTTTTACCCAGCCTGTTGCGATCTTGTGAACGGTGCAGTGCAGAGCACCTGTAGGGGAAGGACGATAAAGCTGGACCAAAAGGCCTCGACGAAGGCGGCAACTCCAATTTGAGAGAAGAGGACCAAGGAGTCTCCAACAGAGCCATCATTGTGTGCGTTTTGCAGTGACAATGTGAACCCTGGGGCTTGAAGGGGGTTGAACACAGCTTTTTCCACACCCATGCGGTATCAATATCATTGAAGTTTGGTGTTGTTACGTGTTTGTGTTGTGCCCCATGTTTACAGAGTTGTTTTTACTGGATGAGGCTCAGGAGAATCACAGGAGCGAAGTCAGAAAAAAGAAAGAAGAATGAAGGGGCTGCGCCACGCCGAGCTCAACCCTAAGGACGAAGTACGACAGAGCGGTCTTCAATGCTCCTCGATTTGGGTCAGAGAGATTCATTCTATAGATAATGAGAAGAAGTGAAAGTCGGAGATAGATACTGTAAGTATAAGTTCACCATACAACCCTGGTCGAGGGCATAATCCTGTTTGCAGGAGACGCCACGGATTGTCCCTGCTGTGATTGTTGACAAGGACTGTTGGGTGTGCCAACTTGCATCCTTGAGTCATAAGGAATCAGTCTGGTCCGTAGAAGTGAAGTGAGCTGCTTCACTTGTTCAATTGATGCACGTAAACTAAAATGTACTGTTTATAACATCACTCTCCAGCTGCTGTAGACTAGGCTAAACGTGCTTGTTTTTGCGGTCTAGGTGAGATGGACACCGGCAGTCAAAGGTGGTGGTGAGCATGGGAAAACTACGATCAAGGAGGCGTAGAAACAGAAAGGCTTGTTGAGCTAAAGTTTAAAGAGTTTTAATTACTTCAGTACTTAGGGAGGCTGCTTGGGGAAAAGGGCGGTATGAGCAATGGGCTGCAAACAGAGAGAGGGACCGGGAGACAGGGCGTGCAAGCAGAAGATGAAGCAGCGGACGAAAGATGACAGATGATGCGAAGAACATGCTGAAAAAAGAGATATCTACTGTAAAAACCGGAAATAGAAAGCAGATGGTATTCTCAAATGTTTTCACGCTTTTCTTGCAAGCGCATGCTGCTGAGTGCTGAAGCTGGAGGTGCTGGAGTCCGTGAGCTGGAGTGTCCATCGCGGGCAGAAGGCATTTGGTTGCTGGTTGTTTGCCTTTCTTATGGTTGGGAATGGAAGCCGCTGAACCAGTCGCATTCTCTACGTTAAATTAGGAGCAAGGATGTTGCCTTTAGGGATGTTTTGAAGGCAGAGTAGCAGAGTTTTTGACACTTCAGGTGGGCCTCATAGGGCCAAATGGCTGTGGAAAGAGCACTCAGTTGCTAATGCTTATGCAAGAGATCGAGCCCGGGAGTGGACGGACTCCCACCAGCATCTTTCACTTTTGCGTCTTCAGATTGCTCAAGAAATCGAAATCCCATATCTTGACCCTTGGCTCTCATCATTTGGGATACGCTTCTTCGAATTCCGTGAGGATCCTGAAATTCCCAGAGGACATGAAGATTGCATATATGCAGCAAGAGGCGGACTTGGACAACTCCAGGACTGCCTTCGAGGAGCTATTGGTGTGCCGCTTTCCTAACCCAAGCTTTGCAGTTACCTGAAATGCCCTTGCTGAACCAAAGATTGGAAGTCTTTGCCTATGCTTTGCTCAGAACATCGGAGGAGCTTTGTGCAGCCTTCAATATGCGACGCCTGGCCGACATTGACGCAGACATTGAGGCTTGCGCATCGGCGGAGGATTATTCAGATGAAGAGATGGCAAAGTACATCGAAGAGCGGACCGACACAGAAGAAGGCCTTGAAAAAGCCGAAACCATGGTGTCGGAGCTTGGACTGGACTCTTGACCACATTTGGATCAGGTTTTGTCTCGTTTTTCTTCTCAACCACGAATGAAATCTAGGTATTCGGTGGCTTTAGAGAGGTTATGGGAAGGTTCAGTTCATTGGTCCCGCAAGGATGCTTTTCGAGACACCTTAGTGCCGGAGCTATCTGGCGGATGGCAGATGAGGGTTGCACTTGGAAAGATCATTCTGTCCAAACCTGACATTATTTTGCTAGACGAGCCCACCAATCACGTTGACCTGGAGACGGTGGAGTTCATGGAAGATTTGCTGCAAAAGCAAGATGCTGCGATGGTCGTTGTTTCCCATGATAGATACTTTTTGAACCAGGTGTGCAATCGGATTGTAGAAATGTCTGACGGCACTTGCAAGACCTACTTGGGCAACTATGTCGCATACCTACAGGCTCGCGACGACGCTTTTGCCCTTGAGTGGAAGAGATACAATTTGCACAGGGACCGGGTGAAGGCCTTGAAAAAGAGGATAAAAAGATTGGAAGAGAGATTCTTGTTGGACGTCCTTGCTCAAAAGAAACAGGACTGAATTTGGTTGAAGCTAGCTTGGGTTGCTGGAGCGATATGTATATATATATATACATATATATATAATCATATATTATGTGTATATATATATAATCAATGCGTAAATAACAGCTTTGTTGAATCATGTCGAATCACTTCAGTCAGCACATGTCCTCAGCAGAATCTTCGCTCAATTGTTCCAGGATTTGGAAAAATTGCTTGCCACGGCTCCACCAAAGCCTCAGGTGCAAAGCGCTGAGAACTCATCCACACCTATTGAGTTTGAGAATGTTCCTCCCAAGATGGGAGATGATGGGAGCAGAGAAAGGCCCCAAGGTATCATGAGGTGGTAGCCCGGTTTTCCAGTTGCTTGTTCGCTGACACTTTGCACTGCGCCTTCATCACGGTAAACGCCAGGTAAAAGTCGTCAAAAACTTCCGTTTTCCTTGTTGCTTGCCCACTACTGATGACGAAGATGAGGCTCGAGCTTGCACATGCGCGACAAACACTAACACTACGATCAGGTCGCGTTCCAATGATCTCCACTTGCTCTCTGTACAGTAACCCTTGTTTAATGGTGCACCCATCCATTCGGCGGTTGATCAGCGCTTCTCGGCCAGAACCTGTGGGAAGACCAAGCCGAATTGCCCATCCTGCTCAAGGTTCAGAATTTGGGAGTTCGATTCGCTGACCACGCATTTGGGCTGCATTGACTCCATGGGTGCGAGTAGAGTTGCTAGTTGATCCAGGCTGATATAGTTTGGAGTGTCGAGTTGGTTTTGCAGAACATGTTTCAGATGTTTCAGCTTCCGTGAACCATGTTGGCCAAGGTTGTATTGGAAAAGATCAGCTTCTTGCTGAGACAAGGGGAGAAAGTGGCCATTGTAGGCCGAAATGGCTGTGGGAAGAGCACACTGGTGCGCGCTCTCGTAAAAGACTTGGACACCAGCGCGGCAGTGGACGGTGATGCGGCAATTACATCAGCTGGGGCTGCGTATTTCCCCCAGCGTGCCTTGGCCAGTCTGCCCAATGCACAAGCAGTCACGACCTTGCAAGCTCCCTTTGAACCTGGCTTTGAAATCCTTTAAACATGTTTCCTGTACAATTAATTACGTATTATATAATATATGTGTGTGTGATAGTGTCTCAGGGTTCAGCGATCCAGAAGGCTTCACATCAGGGCGCATCTAACGCCCTTCATACCCTCTTGGACCTTTAGCATTTGCTCAAGCATGTCCGGAGCCCAAGGACTGGCAGAGGCATTTAATTCAGATGACGGGACTGTGAAGGATGCCCTATATATGTCATGCACCTCAGCCACGAAGGGCTTTATTCAGTGACATTGCACAAGATTGAACAAGGACCAAACTATTCTGGCTGAAGTGCATGTCGGAGAGGAAGAGTTGAAAGTTGAAACATGTGCGGCGTTTGAAATGTGGAGTGGCACAGCGTTTCATTCTGTGTTTTGTTGAGACCATGTGTGCCCGGGACAGGCAAACCGGATGACATTAACAGGGCTGGTGGCATTGATGCTGTTTTGGATCGCTTGCGTCTAGATGGCGTAACGCAAGAGCAGCCGGTTTCAAGCCTCAGCGGCGGTGAGAAGGTCAGAGACCCCAGAGCTCAAGCGGACCTGAAGCCAATTGTTGTCAAAGCCTCCTTCCTTCATCCGTCAAAACTTTCTTGCATGGTTTTTTTGTCCCTTTGTGACAGCATGGCTTGTACTTCGAGGCTCGTGTTGCCTTTGCCCAGTTCTTGCTGAATCCTGTTGCATTGCTGGTCCTCGACGAGCCAACAAATCACCTGGACATCCCAACACGGGAACTCCTGGAAGATGCGCTGAAAGCCTTTCGAGGACTTCCAGTACGGCCTTTGCCCTCCACACTCAATGAACTCGACTCAAAAATCGCCCCAAAGCAATTTGTTCACAACCCCTCACTGGGGCCTTTGAGTTTGCTAAGCAAACAAGAGAGAAAGAGACAAAAGCCAGAAGGTAAGGGCGTTTTCAATAAGGACAGGTCCTCGCTAAATAGTATGTTTGTGTTCAATTCCTTTCCTGAGGAGCTGCTTTGGTGGTGAGTCATGATCGGTTCTTTCTGCGGGAGTTTGCTACACGTGTCCTTGAGATTTCGGATGGCATGCTCAAAGACTATGACAGTTGGGATGCATACGAGGTCAAAGTGATAGTTTGCACTCGCGCACACTATTATATAATATTATGAATTGCTCAATGATCAATCATTTTGGCTGCTAAACGAGGCAGCGGCCCCACCACAATGGAAGAGTGCACAGGATGCTGAGGACCGGCTACGATCACTGATAGGGGCAAACGCTGAAACACTGGCCACTTGTTCCGGGTTTGCCAGCCAGACCGCTACATCCATGTTCAATATACATCAATATACACTATGTTCAGTCATGCTCTACAATTCTGCCTTATCAAATGAGATCCCCGTTGAAGCAGGTTAGCCCGAAGCCTGATCGAAGACTGTATCAGCTTTTGAACGCTATTCAAATGTGCTTGAGGGTCATTGAGAGACGGATGAGTCGCTGATCACATGTCAGACAACTTGCAACCTACCTTTCAAGCACAAGTTTATGTATTATTATATAAATAGATTTGCAGACTTGGATGAATGCTTTCAACCTTGGACCACCAGGTGGACTTCATCAAACAAGACGCGGTGGTGAAAAAGGTATGGTCTGGACATTTGGCAGCTTAACTCTTTGTCAGCGGCGAACATCACTGCAATAAGCCAAGACCGACAATCCAAGGAAAGAAGATGTCTCGTCTTCAAAAACGTGAGGGCAAGGCTATTGGCTTGAGACGCTTGTCTTCGAGAACGGAGGCGGAGATTTAGAGAGGGTAGAGGGCTGGTTCAATGCATTGCATCGCTGATCATCAGCGATATCATCCTTGATTTTCCGCAGGAGTTTATGGAGCCTGACAGAAGATCGTCGCTTCACACCACCCCATAGTGAGCAGACGATCAAAGCAGTGCTGTGCCAAAGGCATAGCATAGCATCAAGCAACTATACATACAGGTCTTCTATTGAAAGGTAGCGAGCAGGGACGCAAAGTTCGTACTGTGCTTTCCAGGTCCTGTGGGTCAAAATGACCAGTTCAGAAGTCAGTTTCTAGGCGACAATTTTCCAGCAGTAAGATGCAGCTACTCAGAAAAGGCATGCAAAGAGGTGTGCAAAGCATCGATTCAAGCCAGTAACTCAGTATCTCGGAGATTTTTGAGCACCTGCTGAGGCATGAAACACTTGATGTGTTGTAGATGAAGTTGAAGAGAATGACCGTGCCAGGGGCGCTCAACCTCACGAACAAAGGATTGCTTTGATTGTTGTATGTTTGCACAGCTCCTAATCGATCCTTTGTGACAGGAGTTGCCACGGTGCGTACATGTGCATATATGTGCATACCACAACTTTATTACAACACCTTTGCAGCACTTCACAGCTAACGATATTCATTCACAATGGCTTCTTTGAACCTTTGTGTTAATGGAACGGTTCATGGCACAGGCTCACCACTCAATAGGTTGATATTCTCGGTCGCTTTACAGTATGTCTTCCTCCCAATTCACTCACTAGTGACGCGTTTGTTTGCGTCACTCCAGGAGCAGAAGGAAGACCAGCAGGCAATTTTGCCACAGGCAAGGCAGCAGCGCTGTATTACAATAAACTGTTCTTAGTTTCAGTTGATTTCAGTTGCGCCAATCACAGCCACCACAAAGCAACTGTACTACTGGCTCATCGACTCATGACTTTGTATACAACATTATACAACATGTCGCATGCAAACATGCAAACATGCATGTGAATCGAATCCACTTGCTTACAGAAACTTGGATACGAATTTAGTTTTCAAAATTTGTCCCAAGAAAGGTCTGTGAGGAGAATCCGCCAGCTCCTGCCAAACACAGCGCCGCCCCTACCCCAACCGTTGCGCGGGCCTACTTTAGTTAAGTTTCAGGGCCGCTTTGCCCTATACTATACGTATACTGTATAGTACCAAGCAAGAAAGTTCGGAATAATTGCTTTCCATAATAATTAGCATAGCCCATGGGAGTGCAGAGGGAGTTCCGGAAAAGAATTATATAATTACAAAAGATATCCGAGGTGGCAAATGAGTCAGGACAGATCTACAGAGTAAGAACATGTGAGATCGCTGGGCGCTAGCATGCCATTCTGAAACGAAGGTTTCATGCAATCAGCACAGGTGAGTGCGTCTTGCACTGCAAACCACTGCAAGCACCAAATCGCCATAGAAGCCCCACAGATCTCTCCAAATCACCACAGCTTCACCAAGCATAACGACCAACTACCACAGATGCCAGCCCCTAACTTCTTGCATCCCATGATCAGTTGTCTAATTTTGAGAGGGTTCAGAGAGTTGTTACAAGAGGGTGTTCAGGTGTTGCTTTCTGAGTTTAAAGGTTTTGCACACGTATTCACCACACTTAAATCCAAAGCCATTGTGAAATGTTATTGAGAATATGCAGGAGTTCTCTCTCAGAGATGTATACCGTAGCTGCTGTCAGTACTGAACGTGTTTATACAGAAGTCTTCCATTGTTTTTCAAAAATATACCCATTATGACTTGGCTGGCTGTGGGAAGCACAACTTCAGGATTCGGGATTGAGCAAAGTTGACACAACGGCCCATTTCTATCCACTTGGGCTTTGCATTCAGAAGCATGTCATCAGGCCACACCATGTCAGACATCAGGCGAACATTTCAGACTAACAGTGTAGCATGAAAGCAACATGGGTTTCAATGTCCGCTTGGTCACAATCATAGTAGCCAGTAGTCAGTAGTCGTTGTCACCTCAACAGATTTCTGGTGACCAAGGTGGGTTGTGCACTCATTTGCTGCACAAAGCTTGGAAAACTTGTTTTGCAATAGCTGCTGCTTTAGGCTGTCCGTGTGAAGCCAACTGCAGAGGTGCAGTGGCGAAAATGTAGAAGATTGTGCGGAAAGGGGTCGTCAATCAAGATGAGCACAAGAGTTGCACGGCCATGCTTGATGTGCAAACCTATGTATGAGCCATTGTGCGAATCCTTCACAACATACCGCAACACACCCCTTGCGGAGGTGCACTGCAGCGTCACTGTTCTTTAACTAGTATTCCGAATAGTTTACAGGAGCATAATGAAAGGAAGTTTTGAGCAGAAAATTCATGCAAAATTATGAGTTACGGAAAGTTGTGGATGAGTGTGCCAGGTGAATTACGGTAGTGGACGGAGGCATGAGGTTTGCTAAGCCGGTCCGTGCGCTTTGTTTGGTGAGGGGTACCCGCTCGCTCCTTTAGTACAAAAATGATCACAGACTCCTACAAAACGGTAAAACATCGTCTTTTTGACGTATAGCGTTTGCGAAAAAAAGGGCGACTCACCCGGGAAAAGACACGGTTTTAAAACATTGCTCATGCCCTAAGTAGTTTTTCTGGACTATATAATTCTTGTAGAGTAATTAATTTCATTGAATAATTTTAAGTGAGCGGCGGGTAGACGGTCCCTTTACCTTTTTTACCACGGAAGTGCATCGGGGGAACCCTGTAGCCCGAGCAACACTGCTAAACCGGCACAGTCTATGGCGAGCCGTGTTCAGGTGCGGAACAATTGCAAAAAACAGCACTCAACGGATTTCAACGACAAATATATAATTAATTACAGTAATTATCGACAATATCACCTCACCAAATCTCGCCGTATCGCATCACAGCACGCCACGACAGGTGATGAGCATGCCATCATCGCATCAAAAATGAACTCCAGTGGCAACACATCAAAGCACGACATCGCAATGCATCACAGATCATCGCAGCAATTACAATGCAGAATCATGTCGCACCACATCAAATCAAACAACTTCAATATGAGAAATTGTATGACGGAGCATCTCCAACACAAACACCTACAGTAGGGCCGGGCTTATTGAACGCTGGCACAGGGGAATCACTGACATCGAACACCAACACTTCCTGTTACTTATTTGTGAAGCTTGTGGCCATGCAGTAGGTGGACAAATCATCAATCTAACCCGGCAAGATTGTCTCCATCCAATCCTCGCAGCCTCATTCCACCTTGGGCATCGCTGACCTGTGACTGGTGACTGTGCTGACCTCCACACAAGGTGCATTGTCATCCCCCATCGAGGCAACACGTCAAGTAGTGGTCAGATTGTGCTTGGGAGTTTTGGAGACGGGCGCATGGAGCAGCCAGCAGAAGATCACACAAATTACACTGGCATAGACCCCACATAGCGGGTGTATAGGGAAAAAGCTCTCAGTGCCTGAGGTAGAAAATCCCAATATCTAAAGGCTTTCGTTGTCAATGAGCGGTGCCAAGGTCATTTTTCACCTTCCCAGTGCTTGCAGTGCAGCAACCGTTTTCCATGCACCCCGGCAAGAAATTCCATGTTGCGAGTCTTTGACACATTGCTGCTTCAATGACCGCAGTGTTTTTTTCACATTTCCGCACCAGCACCAGCACCCATGCACCAGCATGCCCCAAACAAACGCCGATCCAGCGCCAGCACCCGCGCCAGCACCCAGCACCAGCACTTGCACCGCACCTGCACCAGCACGCCGAAACAAAACGCCTGCACCAGCGCCTGCACCAGCACGGCAAAACGAAATGCCGATCCAGGTCCACACCAGTGAGAAGTAAGAACCCCTTTAGCTGGCAGCTATCTGAGCAAAAACCAAGAGGCAGACGCGAACGAACAAATCGTTTCCCGATGTTTGCTGCAATTTCTGTTGTAACAGGCGTTTACAGACAGAGAACTCAGATGTGTAGTGCTCTTTTTGCCAGGATTCCCGTGCAGAGACTGCACAACAAAGCGCTGCACCAACTGTCACGCAGGCGCATCGCACTTGTATGTATACATGTATGTTAATATAGAACCTTGTAAAGTGTATTGGACCTTACCCTAGGTGATTTGAAAGCTCCAGCAGCCGCGGTAATTATATAGTAATCATGATCAACCACGATGATGTTTTTGTTTTGCGCCGAGTTGCAAGCCTGTCAGCTTTTGGGCCTAACACACAGTTTAGCATTCTGCTGGGAATGCCAGGCAGTCCATACGGAGTCGGTTGCAGAGGTGCAGCAGGAGTGGGGTGCAATGAACAATTGTTCACGGTACATTCCATTGTTGATCCAAGACGAACATATATAGACGAACCTGTATTTTCACTCCATGTAATATGTACACTTTGTACCTTGCACATAGTAGGATGTCATGTAGACTTACCTTCGCAGCTCGCGGCCCAAAACAGGAGTTGCAGCTTAACGGCTGTTTCTATAGGTTATCAGCCGTAGTGCTCTAACCACAGCCATGGACGCTCTTGCTATTCCTGGGAACGGCACATCATCGGTAGCAGTCCCAGCCGGTCTCATGACTGAGCCCACGGTGGATCTAGATGACCCCATGGGTTCAGCTCCTGTCACAGCTTACTTTCAGTTCGTGCAGCAAAACATCCAACAAGTGTACAACGGAAACGAAGACGCTATCATTGCTGAGGCAGAGAGAAGGCACAAAGAGATAATGGGACAATGGCTGGACATGGTAAAAACCAAGTTTCGTCAAGCAATCGATGAGGTAGCGAGCAAGCATCATGAGGAACTCAGTTCGGTAAGGCAACAAGCTCAATCTAGCTACAACCAAGTGCAAGGGGAACTTAGTGCTGCAAAAGCGCGGATCCTAAAGCTAGAGAGTGAAAGGTCCATTGAGGCTGAAGCCAGAAAAGCAGAACTGGACTCCTTGCGCATTCAGCTTATGCACGATTGTCAGCAAACTGTCACTGCCATCACCAGTGGTGCCGAGCAAGGTGTGGCAACGCTTCGTGCAGAGTTCGATGAGCGGGAAACTCAGCTTCGACGTGAGCTACGCGACGCAGAAAATGAAAACTATAGCCTGCAGCAAATGCTCGATGACCTTAAAGCCAAAATGCATGCTGGACCCGAGCTAGAGTACCATCCAACAAGTGTCATGAACACACCAGTGTCTACCCCTAGGCATGATGACACAAAGAGGAAAAATCCTCTGGAGACCATTGCAGCAGAGGCTACTGCACGTTTGAGTGGACTGTTCGCACCCAAAGCGCCGACGGCCACCATCATCGGTGATGCCCCACCAGGGGCAGCTGCTCCTATCAAGCCCGTGCTTCCAGTTTACGGAGGCACAGCAGCGGATGGGGGCAAAACACCGACAAATTTGTTCCATAGCCCTGCACCTTCAATTCGCGAACCCCATAAGCCAGCGTCATCAGGTGCTATCACCTCTGAGCAGGTGATTGAATTGGTCAAGTCACTCACTCAAAGAGAGTCAGATGAGAAGCCAAAGGTAAAGGAGGCAGATCATATCAAGTTGAATGACATGCCAACCCCTGAAACCTATCGGCAATGGAAACATCATGTGAGGGACGAAATCAAGTCATGTTCTGACAAACCAGATGCTGCCTGGGACTGGTTAATGGAGGTTTACAACACTGTTGATGAGAGAAAAGTTCTGGAAGAGCGGTTGTCTAACCCTGGGAAGTTCACAACGTTGGATACCAAGTTGGCAGCTGCGCTGACCAGAAGTGCAAAGGGTGATCTAGCAAACCGAATCATCAATTACAAAGAAGAGAAGGCAAAGCTAGGCATCCAGGTTCGAGGAAGGATGATTCTTCTCATGTTCGATGACTATTTCAAGACCTCGGAAGAAGCGGGTAGCCTCTATAGGGTTGAAGATCTCCTCAATGTGGTAAAGGTAGGCGATACTGTAGCGGACTTGAAGCGTTTCATCAACCGCTGGGACGCTACCATCGCTGGTATGCCCGAACCACCGCACGAAAACGTGCTTCGAGACATCCTTTTAAGGCAGATCCGCACTAGCACAATCCTGAGGTACGACATCGATCTCTTCGATCGTGCAAAAGAAGGTGACCATCATCGGTCTTACAAGTTCCTACTGCAAAGCATCAAGGATCTGATAGATCGGGAACGCCTTCGTGAGAATCGATCACGTATCGCGGAGCGAAATCGGCTCAAGCCAGGTGATCGACATGAGAAGAACGCAGCCCCTACTGTTGATCCTCGGCGAAAGCGTTCGCCGTCGCGCGGACGATCTACTTCTCGGGAGAAGGGCATTTGTTGGGCCTTTTTGGAGGGAAAGTGTGCAAAAGGGAAAGATTGCAAGTTCAAGCATGAAAAGCCCAAGCGTGATCCTTCCAAGAAGCGCCAACCATCCCGGGAGCGGAATGAGTCGAGGGACAAAAGCACAGATAAGGAAAAGAAGCGGATGACTAAGGAGGAGATGGCAAAGACCCCATGCAGGTACGATCAACAAGGTACATGCAGAAGAGGGGACAAGTGCTTTTTCAAACATGGAGAAAAGGCAGCACCGGCTCCGAAAACGAAGCCAAGAAAGGACTCCCCAAAGCCAAAGGCAAAAGGGGATACCAAGAAGGCTGCCATTTGTCTGAGCAATCGGTTTGCATGTCTTGCGACTGGGGTGCCCGGACGGTCATGTCTCAAGAAGTCCTGTCTTCCTCCAGCGAGAAAGAGGTCTAAGTCGTCTGTCCGAAGGACTACATTCGTTATGAAACCTGAAATTCGCACCATCCCTGCTCGCGGGGAACATTGCAAGATGGTCAAGCGTGAGCGCAAGTACAGTGTGCATTTTGCCACGAGCGATCGCGTGCCCAAGAGCGACCCAAAGGCAGCCCACATGGCCAAAGTAAAAGCTAGGCAGTTGGCTGAAGTTGTTCGAAGCTTCGATAGCGCAACAGTGCCCTCATGTCGTTTTCTGTGCACCGAATCGTCGCTTACTTGTCGTGAGCGCCGAAGCTTGATCAAGTTGAAAACATGTCCTACTACCATCCCGACTATCGTTGCTGGTCCAGCACCAAGGGAAGGCAGGTTCTCATGGCTTGTCGATTCTGGGAGTGAGCAAGACCTCCTCAGCAGGAAAGTTATGGATGCTGCTGGTGCGGAGAACCCAAGACGGGCTCCTCACACCATCAGTCTGATTACTGCGAATGGGTCGACTGAAGCCAGTGAGGTAGCTGACGTCAAGATGAAGCAGCTACTGGAGCCTTGCACGCCGTATTTGCTGGATGAATGCCCTGCTGTGCTCTCAGTTGGCATCAAATGCCTTGACCAAGGGTATAGTTTCGTGTGGCCAGCAAACGGTACTCCGATCCTTGTGCGACCAGATGAGAAAATCGTTCAACTTCGTGTTGATGGTCATGCCCCAGTCCCCGACTCCGAGTGCAAAGTCTTTGGAAAGGGCAAGTTCAAGAAGGACAAGCCTCTGAAGAAGCTGTTTGCTATGCCGGGAGCAATCTCGAGCCCGTCGGATAAGAAAGAGGATGAGGGCATTGACGAGGAAGTGCCAGACGACGAAGAGAGCCGTTTGGTGCGATCAAGAAAAGTTGGAGACTTGATGCGTGAAGCACAGTCCGCAAAACACCAGTATCACCACTTCCCCAAGAACCCATTCTGCAAAGTGTGCCAGCGAGCAAGGATGCTTGCACCACAGGCACGAAAGAAAGGGGGTGAGAGCCGCATTCAGACTAAGGCTTTTGGTGATCATCTGATCGCCGACCACGTCGTCGTGCGCGCGAACATCGAAGAAGGGAGCCGTGGTGAACGGGTAGCTTTGGTAATGAAAGACCTGCATACAAAGTTCCGGAGTATCTACCCATCTCAGTCCAAGAGTTCGGATGAGGTAGTGATTGCTCTTCAGCATTTTGTTGCCCCGGATGATGCAGTCGAGGTCATTTACACCGACAATTCCCGTGAGCTGATAGCTGGTATCAAGGAGTTAGGGTATCGCCACCAAACCTCCGTTGAATACGTGGACTCCTCCAAGAGCTTCATCGAAAGGGAAGTTAGGAACATGCTTGAGGGAGCACGCACCAATCTTGTTCAGTCCGGAATGCCCCTCCAGTACTGGCCACTCGCCATTCAACATTTTGCAATGGCAACAAACACGAGTGATCAGCTGGACTCATCTCCAAGCCCATGGGAACTGCGTTTTGGAGAAATGTTCGAAGGCATGGCCATTCCGTTTGGTGCAAAAGTCCTGTTCTGGAATAACCCCAATCGAGCCGACAATACAGCAGGAAAGCTGTCGCCCACTTCGGTGGAAGGTGTGTTTCTTGGTTATCATGTACAGCCAGGACACAAGTGGCGTGGGGAGTATCTAGTTGCTAAGTTGGAAGCACTAGACTACCATGTTGAACACAACAGTTTGACGATCCAGAGGACAAAGAAAATTGAGCTCCTTCCAGGTGGTTTTAGTTTCCCGTTGCGTGTCAAACAAGATCGTAAGGAAGCTATCCCTGATGACCCAAAGCTCAACCTCATCGAGTCTCCCAATCCGATTCCGCTTGCGGATGCTGACCTTGCAGAGTACACACCATCCGAAGCTCCAGAAGGTGTACTTGAACAGGGGGGGTATTGAACCCGAAATCGAAGTCACGGCAGCTGACAAAGCCGAGGACTACAAGCCCGACACTACGCCGGCCGGGGTCCCTATTCCTGAAGGTTACCATTGGGATGGTCTTCGAGTGGTGAAGACGTACAAAGGCAGCAAACGCCCCAAGGACATCCCATCGGATTATTGGAAAACGCTCGGCCCAAAAGATCGAGCAAAGTTGCTGAAAGAAATGGACGAAGCAAAGTCATCCTCCAGCAAAGGTTCAAAGACCACAAGTCCAGCGACTTCTTCTCAGCTCGGTTCATGCCGAAGCCCTTGTGTTACGGACACAAGTGCCAGCTGGGAAGCCGTGCCCACGCCGCAGATGAGGTTTGGAGCACCTGCAATGCCGCGGAAAGTGCTTGATCAACCTGAGCCGCATCGGCTTCCGATTCGGGAGCTTATCGCACAGCGCATCAAGCAAATCGAATTCCAAGTCGCTTTCGAGCTCTTCTGTGCAGTTGCCAGGCTCGTCCCTCGCGATGAGGTTTCTCGAACTCCGAAGGCCAAAGCAGCGTTGGACGCTGAGTGGGAGCGACTAAGAGCCAAGGGAACATGGGATGAAGCCCGTGTTCAGGAGTGCCGAAAGGTCGTCAGTGAGGCCCACCGTAAGGGAGAGACTGTCCATCTCGGCCGCATTTTTGAAGCGTGCTACGAGAAGGGCAGTGAGCTTGAAGCGTGGAACCCTTTGAGAAAATTCAAAGGACGGACGGTTTTCGAAGGCAACAATGTCAGAGATCAGAACTCTGACCATGCATTGTTTGGC
The DNA here is from genome assembly GCA_963970005.1 of Durusdinium trenchii. Classification (NCBI taxonomy): domain Eukaryota; class Dinophyceae; order Suessiales; family Symbiodiniaceae; genus Durusdinium; species Durusdinium trenchii. The sequence goes on from CAXAMN010006380.1 coordinate 39,639, forward strand.
GAGTTGGGCTCAAGCCCCGCGTCAATGGAAGCCGCCAAGGTTCTCGACGCCTATGGTAGTCAGCCAGGTTTTGGCAAACAGCAGGCAGACGCTGTTCAAGCTTATGTCCAGGCCCTCTTCACTGGGGTGCCCACATGGATATCTCTTCCGCGAAACCGGTGGCCGAAGACCTGGGAGGGCAAATATCAAAATCCCGTGGTACCCCTTGTGTTGGCACTATACGGACATCCCGACAGCGGCGGAATTTGGGAAAAGCACCTCAACAGTCGGCTTCACTCCAAAGGTTGGGAACAGATCCTGCCCGATGTTTGGCAGAGTATGTTCTACCACCAAGAACTTCGACTTCTTTTGGTTGTATACGTGGATGATTTCAAATTGGCCGGGCCAAAGGAGCACCTTTCCAAGGGATGGGAGCTTATCAAATCAGCCGTCGACATTGGCGAGCCCGAAGCCTACGATCGGTACTTTGGTTGCCATCACAAAGAGTTTTCCCACGTACGTCTCCCCAAAACTGCACATCCTTTTGCTCATGTTTTCGATCCCAAACTTGCAACAGCATGCCAACAGCATCGAACGCGAGACTATTGGCACCATGACCCTGAAACTCGCACTTGGACTCGGTTTCATTTGCAGCCTCGCAAGAAGCTCTACGACCCTGCGAATGAGGGGGGGGGGAGTTCAGTAGGCAAATTTCGGGTCAAAGGATTACACGTTTCGATCATGATGTTACCTTTCATGGTTGCCCATCGATTCAAGCCGTTAGTGGTGATGAGGGTGCAACATTGGTAATGGATTCATGGTCAGACAACCCCAAATTGCAAACGGAAGGCTTTTGGACGGGTTCGACTATTTTTACCTATGGTGAAGAGGTTGACCTCAGCGCGTTCGCAGCGGCTTCAAAGAATAGGCCTGGACCTCACCGAAATAAACGCGAGGCAAAGAACAAAGCCAAGCAAAAGAGGTTCAAGCCAATCGAGGACGTAGTGAAATCCACGGCTGGCGTCATGGCTAAGCCCGTTAGCATCGTTCGCTATGACATGTCGAGTTTTCTTGAATCGTGTGTGGAAGCGTACTGCGAGCTAGCGAAAGTGGATGTATCCTCATTGAAGCCAGCCCCGACACCGTTCACGGATGCAGGTATTGCCAGGCCGACGTTGAGTGAGTCCGAACCAAACGGTCGACTTCAACCCATTGCCAGCAAGGTCCTTATGAAAACCCTTTTTGCGGCTAGAATGGCTAGGTTCGACCTACTCCGTGCAACTCAGAGTTTGGCATCCCGGGTCACGAAATGGTCGACGGAATGCGACGTCGCGCTCCACAGGTTGGTGGCGTACATCCACCATACCAAAGACAGATTCTTGGACGCCTTCATCGGCGATCCCTTGTCCGAATGCCAGATTTGGCTGTTCGCCGACGCGGACTGGGCAGGGGATGAAGAGGCCAAGAGTACCTCCGGGTGCACCACTGTCATTGTGGGTCCAAACACGTATTTCCCAATCAACTCATTTTCAAAGAAACAAACAGTGATTTCCACTAGCTCCACCGAAGCTGAGGTGGTCGCTGCCAACCAAGCTCTTAGAGCAGAGGGTCTTCCCGTGTTAGCGCTATTTGAGAAACTCGCCTATGGCAAAGTAGCTACGAAACTTGCCCCAAAGGGAAAGTATGCTGATGAAGAAGTGTTCACTCGCATCGACCCCGAAATCAACGAAATTCGGAATGGCAATGTCGATTCTGGACTGGATGTCTCAAATATTCAGGGTTTGAAGGTCCATTTTCCAGACTTTTGCCAAGTCAAGTTCATGGAGGACAATCAGGCGACCATCACAATCTTGAAGTCTGGGAACTCGTCATCCATGAAGCACGTGAACAGAACGCAAAACGTGAGTTTCAAATGGCTAAAGCAACAGTTCGAACGGGAGCAATTCGATTTGGTGAATGTAGGAACCCTCTACCAAACAGCAGACATCCTCACAAAGGCGTTCACCAACGCTGCCAAGTGGGAACACGCCCTTAGGCTGATTGGCATTGGGCAAAAGCTTGCTGACAGCCCGGTGCAGGCCGGAGCCCCAACGAGAACGGTGGTTTCCAAAGTCTTGCAGCAGGGGGTGTTGCACATGCGAACACACATGATAGGTTGCTTATTGAATTTTGCTGTTCTGCTGATTCTAAGCTCGGGCAAATGCGCAGCGAATCGAAAGGATGTAAAGTCCTCCGCGTCACAATCAACGAAGATGCAACCACAAGCAAGTGTATGAGGTGGCTTGACAAAGAAATCAACACCTTCAAACAACAGCACCCAAAAGCAAAGGTTCTGCTGTACGGCAGTTTGCCCTGCACAGGCGGGAGCCCATGGGGAAACGTCAACAAGCAAACTGAGGAAGGATTGGAACGCATCAAAGAGCAACAAAAGGAGTTCACCAAACTCTTCAAGAGCTTCGCCAAGCTCGTGCGTGACCACCTTGACTCAAGAACGTTTGTTGCCTTTGAGCTTTCCCGTCGCTGTCGCTATTGGCATTGGCCGTCGGTGTTGGCTTTCATCAAACGCCACAACTTGCAAGGATACAACTTCGATGGATGCATGTTTGGCGTGCGCGATAATCACGGTAATCTTATGCGTAAGAGTTGGCACATATGCACAAATCTTCATGAGCTTGCATGTCTTGAGCAATACATGTGCACACGTGATCACACTCATGGGCAAAGCAGAGGCAAGTCATTGAAGAGTGCTGAAGGTTACACGTTTGAGTACACTGATCTTGTTCACCGCTGCTTCAAGCATAGCAGCTCAAGTCATTCTGCCGCCGTCGCGCAGCGCGCCCTGCCAGCGATCATTGTTGATCACACCATGTCGGCTGACCAAGACATGCGCAGGGAAACCTTGGACATCTTCGAGTCGCACTTTCGGCAGATTGTGGCCTCTGGCTACTACCTCGAAGACGGATATTCTGAGGATGTGGACGCGGTGCTGAATGGCGTCCTTGGCCAGCACACAGCACATTCCGTGCTGGCGGGCCTGGTCGAGAAGAACCGATGGCTAGAGCCGGAGTTGGGCCCGTTGATTCGGACCTCACGGTATGATCTAGCCGCCTTCACAGGTGTGCCCACGAGCCAAGACTACCAAACGGTACACATCTTGATCTCTGATTCCACCTTGTGTTTGGTTAGCGGTTCGAAACGCAAACCCCAGAGGTTCGATCTGGCCGATCACTTCCAGGCCTATCGTCCGACTTACTGCAAGCATTTTCATCACGAATGCCTCTGGGGCGCAGAGTTGCCATTGTTGCTGAAACGAGCCCGTATTGCCGTGAGGAGCCTCAAGCGCCAGTTCCCAGGCTGCATGCTGCTGGTTGGCGTGGTATGGGCCGGCAACGAGCTCATTGGCAAGAAAGGAATTGAAGCTCAGACTTCATGGCCCTTCGATCATCCTGACGGCGACCACTACATGGAGCTACAGGAGAAGGTGCAAGAAGAGCTGGTTGGGTTTGCCGCCGATATGTTCCGATACGGTGTGCACTCGGCCGCTCTCATCAGCGCGCCCGATCCTGAGACCTACAACTTCACGCGGCAGGGACCCTACAGCGACTGGTACAACTGGCTGAGTCAGTGGTTCCAAGATGAGGTGTATGGTTCTCAGATCGGCAAGTGTCGCTTCCAGCAGAGGCTGAGGAGCCTCAAAGACGATCTTTACGTCAACAGACCATATAGACGAAGTTGGCTCTATAGGGCCTACACTCCTGCATAAACAAGCTGCGCCAACTTGGCTTGAGCAAGACTTGAGCCAGGGGAAATTTGACGCACAAACACACACAAAAGCTTAAACTAGACTCAAGCCGAGGCAAAAATAGGTGTAAAGGTCGACATGCACACACACACACACACGAAAAAAAAACAAATCAATCCGCGCGCCCCTTCGAAAACATTCTTCCCGGTTAGGACCTAGACCTCGAGCACTTGCCAGTTTTTGCGGTGCTCAGCCAGCGCCTTTTCACTCCAACAAAACGTCACCACCGATCCACAGCAAGCATGCCATTATGGCATACTGTTCCATGGCCCTCAGGCCCAGTGTCATAGGATGACAGCTGGCACAAATTTTCCTCAGGCACAGCGGGGCAAACAGGCAAACAGGTGGCAAAGCCACCACCAATTCCAAGAGAAACAAATTAAGCTACTAGGAGACAAGTCTCTTAACCTTTCCGACGATATCTTCGTCCAGGGTGCAGGAAATATACCGGGGGTTGATCCAAGACATGTCGATAAACCTCAGCTCTTGTTTTTCAAGGTCGACATTGTTCCACCACAGTTGCGAATGTTTCAAATTACCAAGGCACAAATGTTCGCTGGCGTGGATTTTGGGGTAGATGGGCCACAGAAGCGCAGCTTGTTGCAAGCACGTCGACGCTAGGTCTCAGCAAGTGTTCACATGTTTTGTTGGTTCGGTGGTTGCGTGTGGTAATTTTTAGGTCAAGCCAAGCTGCAATTGTAGCTTGAGCGGAAAGCCAAATACTGCTGCATCAACCGGAGCTGTTCGTAGAGAGATGGAAATTTCCCACATTCAGCCACGATTGTGTAAATGTTCGCTAAGGACATCGCAACATTTGCTCGGTGCCTTATTTCGCAAAAGTTTTTGCTCACCCAGACAGGTTAGGCTAGAGCTGTAAGAGTGGCACGCGCCCCAGCAAGTTAACGCACAGAGTTTCAGTTGACGAGGCGCACAGCATAAGCACCGCCATCCGCAAGAGCCACGCTATGCAGCAAGGGGCGCAACCAATAAATCACAAAGCGGGCTGCAACACCCTTCAAGACCTTCTGCGAGATGTGCGTGTAGCTCGTAGTCGATGGTCGCAAAATTTTCTTGGAGAATAGTTTGTGTGAAGCCCTTGATGCATGCGGCACGCCTCCAAAGGGGACCCGAAGAACCATATTTAATATATATATATAAATGTGTGTGTCCAATTTTTCGAGTTGCAGTGAAGCTTTGGGGCGCCTGTGGTAGAACACCAGTTGGCATAGTTGTTCCACAGAGTGTTGAGGTTGTGCCCCTCTTGTTGGAGTTCGAGTAGACTTGACCAGACCACGTCTGGGGCAATTTGGAGGTCCACAATGTGGAGCAAATCACAATAGATCCCTCAGTGTCTTTGATGACAAAAGGATTGCTTTCACTTAGCCTTTTTTGGGTGACTCTTGTAGGGCCTATAGGCCAGCCAAGGTTCGCCAGGGATTAAAGCCTTCCAGTCTTGTCAACGGACTTTCCCCATGGATGGCTACAAATTCATCCCTTCCACTGAGCAGCCTCATGTGGGCAGACCATGTTTTCTCAACTTTGCAAATTTAAGTGCGCATGTGAAACGCAAATGAGAAGCGTTCTTCGGTGCGCGGCTTCGGGTCCAAAAGCCGTGTACAAGAGGGTCTCATCCTCCCCTTCATCTAGATAGGCTACAGCCGAGCAATATGGACACATGTACTTGCGCTTCGCGTGCCAAGATCCTCAAAAAAGTTCAGGGTTTCGTGCCAAGATCCTAAAACACAACCACTTTATTGCACTGCGCTATCCATGCACTTAAGAGCCATGGGTCGCTGCAAAGCAAAGACTTCATGCAGCCATGCTTGATCGCCCTGGATTCCGTCCAGGATGCCCCGCCATCCGCCTGCAAGAAGTTGCCCTTGAAGCTGAAACCATTTGGGGTAATGGTCAGGGCTGAAAGGTCGGCCATCAGGGTCTTCGCATGGCCAGGTCCCAAAGCCTTTCCGCGGTGAGAGTCTTTCCCGGTTCCAAGCACATAGAAAGACATGTGAGAAAACACAGCTAAAGTACTATTGCAAGGGAGCCACACATTGCGTTGAAGCTCCACACGATCCACTTGAGGATGGTCTCTTTTGCAACCTTTAGGCGACGCTGGATGCCCGAATCGAAAATTGATCTTTGGGTAAAGTGGCAACACCAGACACCAGCCTTGGCAGAATAGAGCGGGTTCCTCACCGACAGCCTAGGCGAGCTCTACATCCAGCAGAGGACCGGCCGATCGAGTCTCGCATGCATCAAAGGGACACTATCCGGCTGAATTTGGAATTCGAAGAGGTTGAGCACGGGCATATCATGGAGATGATCTCAAAGTGCTGCAAACCTCCAAGTTCCCATCAGATTTCTTTGTAGTCACATTGAAATTCGGAAAAGAGAATGAGTGACCCTCAAAGGCTGAGATCTTGAGGGGGCATGGGGTTGCTTCTAGCCAGGCTGCTCATCACTTCTGCACCGTCACCATACAGACGTAGCGGAACAGCTCGGCCAACTAGATCTGAAGAAGCCTGACCCGGCATGTTTCACCCCTCCAAGTTGTTTGGAACCCACGGCTGTTTTGATTATTCTTGGCCTCACCCCACCGCCGACAAAGAATGTCTGCAAGATCTCTGTTGTTCTGCCAGTACGTAGACAATTCCTCCATGGACTGGAACCGAGGTTGCAAAAGCAGTTTGTTGCGGTTCAATTTGTTTTGCATGCTGCTGAGTCTCGGAAGGGGTACCAGTCATCAAAGAATGGAAAAGAACTCCTGACTCGTAATGGTATAAAGCTGAGAAAATTTCGTGCGGAAGCAAGAGCCCCAGCTTCACAGATTCCATACGTGAATGCTCCGTCACTCTTTCCTTGGGTGGCGGGTGAATTGTCAAGAAGACCTTGAGTTCAACACTCATCAATCGTCCCACCCGATCAGCCAAGCAACGTTGGGGAGATTCAGCCTTATATTTGCAGGCCACAGGGCAGTGCAGATAGTTTGGGTTCCCCAATTCTACAAAAACACCCTGCGCGACAAGGAACAAAAACACCTCTGGAAGGCATTGCCTCCACCGTTGCTTGGCAGCCCATTTGGCGAAGGTTTCTGAGGTTGCCCAGCCGCCCTTGCTGTCCAGCATCTCCATCAACTTGTGAATGGATGGCCTCGCAAAATCTAAACGTGTTTGCAATTCACCAAACCCTCACCCAAAGGACTTGCTACAAGCGGTGGGTAGAAGCACGGTGATGTTGCATGATGTTGCTGAGTCACGGTATCAGGTATTCAGGCAGCTTTGATAATCTCGCAATATGGTCCCGAAGCCGAGTCATAGAAGCCTGCGCAAGCAGTAGTCAATTTGGAGGTTGAGTGTTGGAACTGTATTTGGGTCCACCCTTTTTAAAAAAATCTTAGGACCCAAAATGTGCACGTTTTCTTGCTGTGAGTGATGTGACCGATGTTACCCGAAGAAGATTCCAAAACCGGACCCCATACATTGCGCCCACGCCTCCCCTCTCATCACCATATCCACAAAGTCTTTCGCAATCTCCGAGACGGCCGCCCAGGATTGCTTGCGCTTTCTCTGCTGCCCTGCCGATGGCGCTGCACAGATTATGGAGGACTGGACTGAAGAGCGCGGGCGACCGAGACAAAAGGCAAGTCACACCTAACAACCTATTTTCCCCACGCTTGGTTCCCAAGCTGCGTTCAAAAGATGTGTCACCGCCCGGCGATGCACACACACAGCACTACTTGATTTTCAGGGGTAGTGCTTTGCACCCACAATGGCCCCTTCCATTCTTCGACGAAGAGGTTGGTGATCAGCAAGATCAGTATAGCGTTCACTCACTTCGCACTTCCCTGTCCAAAAAAGAATTGGCAAGTAAGTTTCACCTCAGATTAGCTCTTTGCATTTGGGATTGTTCTGTTTCGGGATGGTGCCTTGTTCTCAGCCTTTTCCTTCTCCTTCTGTAGCTTCTTCTCCCCTAAATGCATCGGCGCATTACAAAAAAAACCCTGCCAATCAGAGCTCTGAGAGAAAGACTTGATTTGAAGGACCTCACGACGGCCTTCGCGCTGTCCACCAAAGCTTCAAGATCCTGGGATGGCAATCAATGGATTGGGGACCCGGGGTCCGTCTCCGGGCTGAACATGGAAGACCGGGATTCCTTTGCGCTGTAAGTAGCAAACAACATATGAGAAATAGGCCTCCAATTTGGGCCGGTTCTTGTCAATCAGCTGCTTCACGGCTTTGTGTTTCGCACCCTCAGCAAGCTCGGTCTCCAGCCTCGCGCGCTTGCATTTGTGTTGTTAAGAAATCAAAAGGATCTCACTGGGTTAAGAACTTGTCAGTGAGCTTTTTGCACCAGTTGAACTTGTTCAACAGGTTCTTTGACATTTCCTCAAGCCAAAAAGACCAGGTTGAGCAGCCGTTGATGTAACATGGCAAAACACCGCGCTATCTAAGGATCCTCGTGGCCTTTGATTTGGCGCACGTCTTGGCTGGTGGTCCGTGTCTTGGCGGCGAGATTTGTCAGCCTTAGAAAACTAAAGACTGATTCAACTAGATTAGAGCAAGCCACTTAGATCAGAACGCTTTGAGATCCTTTTGCACTTCTTCTTTTAGCAAATCTTCCTGGCAGAATTGTGAGTCTTATATCTACACAGTATTTAGATATGAAAAATGGGTTCTGATATAGGCCTCCGATTTCTCCTTTGACTGGCCGTTGTTGTTGTTGTTGTTGTTCTCGTCCTGACCTTTCCTTTTTGGCGTTTTCTCTGCGCCCTTGGAGTTCCTAAGCAAAGGCTTCATGGCATCCAGCGTGGCGCCCACTGCTTTTTTGGTGGCATCATCCTCCACTTGGAAGGAAGCTTGGCCCTGGATACGGGTACCGGCCTTGCTTTGTGTGCCACCTGCACCAAGCACGCTCAACCACCCCTCTATTGTCTATGACTTTGTTTGAGACATGCAAACGCAATCAAGTAGCTCCGGTGCTCACGGTTCTTGAAAACCTTGTAGAGTTTGTAGTCATCGAGCTTGGACAACTCAGTTGGCGCAAGTTGTTGACCGTTGGCCATTGTCAGCCAACTACCGGCGCAGAACCCTGAAACTACCCATAAGGCCAGCGCTCCTTTCATGGGGTTTGGCTTACCTTTTTGGCTTTTCTGCAGGTCTGCCAAGAATTGCCTGGAGCGACGCCCCAAAAGAAACAACCTAAAACAATGATGGAGCCCCGGTCCTCCCAGCTTCGGTTCCCTCATAGCGAGCTTTGAGATCCATAAGAGTCACCTCTTCGAACACCTCCTGGTTCTTTTCGATATCAGTCCTTGCTGGTAGCAAGGTCTCAAAACCAGATCAGACCGCGCGACTTCCAAGATCCAAGGCTCTTATCCACGTAAACGGTCATATCCATGCTGTTCCTGGAACGAGGAGATCACGCCATTGTTTTTGTGGGAAGGGATGCAATGTTTTCGGTGTTCACAGTCATACAGTGGCTTCAGCCAGGTTGCAGTTCATCGCTGAGTAGGAACTCTTTCAGAAGCTCGAACCTCAAGAAGCATGTCCGGGCACAAGTTTAATCATGGAGCAGGTCGCAAGTCGATAGTGTGTCACACAAGATTTGGCCAAGAATCTTCTTGGAATGACTCCCGGCAGCTTCGTGGTACTTCTGCAGGAGCGCCGGCGGGATGTCTGGGACCAAGCAAATCCAGAGCTATTTGGAAGCAAGAAAACCTTCATTGGGCCTTGCTGTTGGAACCGACGGTCAAGCGCGCCGTAAAGGCACCTCCGTTCCTGGAAACAACCCCAATTCTACTAAAATACCAGCGCTAGCCAACAGACCTTAAGGCAATTTTGGCGGTGTCCCTTTTGTCCCCCTTGTCAAACGCTGTAAAGAAAGAAATAGACACCACCAAGAATTGTCTTTCAGAGGTCTCTTGGAATCCTGTGGAACTGAGAAACACCAGGGTCATGGCTTTCAATTTTTGAGACCCCCACCTTGACATCCAAGTCTGAAGCCTGGGTGCACTCGGCAATGGCCGCTTTTTGCTCGTCAGACAGGTTCTTGACCTTGAGTCAAGATTGCTCCATCGAGCTAAGGAATCGAGACGCTGCAAGCCGTGGACCCTCTTGAGCTTGCCCGACGCATCTTTCACGGCAAGGCCGGTGACCTTTACCACGCCGACACCGTTCTCCTGGCAAAGAAAGGGTGGGAACGTTTCTGAATACAGAATATCTAAGCATGCCATAAACGGGCGCAGGACACGGTAGCTGATGTATCAGATCGACGCCTGCAGCACCAAAGGGTACGTTTTCTCACATTGTAGAAGGTGACCTGGAAGGCCCTTTTTTCTATCAAAAAAGGGGTTCCCAGGTCACTTTCTCATGAGGGCTGTACAACCCTTTAAGATCCAGACAAGTTTGAACCACTTGGCTGACCTGCGCACACCCAGGGTCACCCCTCCAAAATAGTAGTATAGGGAAACATTGCGCCTCCACCATTGTGCTGGGGCTCTCCTGGCTGGTTATATGGCAGCCCTCCAAACTTTGGAACAAACTTTACAGCAGGTAGGTCATGCAAACGAAGCTGACCTGGATCACTTTTGCTGGCTTTGGCTGGCTCTTCTGGCTGGCTCTTCATCCATCGTCTGATCTCCGGTGGGAGATCTGTCAAATGGTTCTGCAACATGTCTAGCAGTTGCTGCTGGTTGTCCTCGTTGGCTGCGAACGACGAAGCTGAAGGACATTGATTTTTGCCCTTCTCCTTCCTGCTCTTGTGCTGCGGCGCCTCTTCTTCGGTCTTCTTAGCCTTCTTTGCTTTACCTGTAGCCTTGCCTTCTTCTTCCACCTTCTTGGATTTCTTTGTCTCTTCTTCTGCTGCTTCCTCTTCTTCTGTCTCCTTTTTGCTCTTGCCCTTCTTCTTCTCTGCCTTCTTTTCTGCCTCTGCTCGAACCCTCTTGGCTTTCTTTGGTTGTTCTGCCTCTGGCTCTTCTTCTGCCGCCTTATCACTCTTGCGTTTTTTCTTCTCGCTACCTACCTTCTCTTCTGCGCCTTGTCGACCCTTCTTCACCTTCTTGGGTTCTTCTTCTTCTTCTTCTTCTGCTTCTTCTTCTTTGTCTGCCTTCTTCTTACTCTTGCCATTTCTTTTCTCAACCTCTGCCTGCTCTTCTGCCTCTTGATGAACCTTTCTGGCTTTCTTTGGCTGTTCTTCTACCTCTTCTTCCTTTTCTTCCGTCTTCTTACTCTTGCTCTTTGCCTTCTGCTTCTTGTTCTTGAGTTGCTCAGCCTCGACGTCATTTGGCAGCTTTAGAGAGTTCAACGGAGCGAGCCAACCTGAACTCTCGACCACATCTGGTCGCGCTCGGCGCGATGCAAGAAAGTCTCGGACCTCGTCTCTGGACATATGCTTGGTCTGCTCATACAGGTCATGCAGACCCCCACTCAACTTGGCTGAAGATTCTGGTGTTTTGCTTGTGCACCGGCGAAGGATCGACTTTCGAGGGGTGATGGGCGCTTCTCCAGGACTCCTTACAAACGAGAAAATGCAAGTTTGGGCAGGGAAGGTCAATTTGTTTCAGAAATGCTGCCCAGACACGACATATTTTGCTATCAACTTAGTTTCAAGTGGGCGTTTGTGAATTTCACGGATCTTCACGAATACCAATGCATATAGACGATCTATGTGTTCATCTTCACGGTATTTCACGAAATTTCACGGAGACGGTATTTTCTACACTCACTCAAAAAGCCTGATATCTTAGAACAATGGTCGTTTGGCTTCATGAATTTCATGAAATTCATGAAAATTCATGAAATTCATGTTCTGAAATTCATGAGGCTTCAGGAAGTGAGGTTCGGAAATGGAGATTGCTTTGACCACCAATCTGGTTAGGTTCCTCTCTATACAGCCAAGCAGCGCCTCTAAGGAGGATAGGTCCAACCCCAAATGAAGCCAAAACAGCTCGTGGCAGGGCTTGATATGTAGTGTCTACTAGTGCCATAAAGGATGAAGGCTCGCACACATAACTCTTTCAGTTAAGACGGTTCTTTTTGAGGCACGATCATGTGCACTGGTGGTGAGTTACCCTAGGATGCCCTCTAGCCCCGAGTCGGACTGGTCATCTGCCGAGTCATCATGAAGTGAAACCTTTTCGTTTTCCGAGTCAGAGTCAGATTTGTTGGACTCCTTGCGATCTTTCCTTGGCACGAACGCAGCCCCGAGCATTTGACCACCATTCGGTCGACATCAAGATTGAAACTGGCAATTTTCCTCTTGGCCTGGTCCCACAGGAAAGCTTCAGCAGCTTTTGGAAATCTGGCCAGTAACCGCTTCCCATGGGGCCATTGGTCATAAATAAGGATCCCTTCAAAAGAATCCAACCCCCCCTAGACAGAGAGCGCGGATATAGCATATGCTATTTGCAACGAGCTCCCCACATAGACCCACTCTAGAAAGTTGATTTATATAGCAGCTCGGTGGAAGATTGTGACACATGTTTATGAATTTCTGGCATCGAGGGTGGGTTGCGAACGTTGACCGCCCGCGTCCAGCCACGGAGAGGCAGATCGATCTTGGCAAGCTGCATGCGCTGGTTCATCAACTGGCCAACCTGGTGTGCATCTCGATTTGAACTCTGGGCGGTCGTCTCGCAGTTGGTTGGGATTCTTGAGCCCCGCCTTCAACCCAAGACCAATGGGGTACTCACTTGACGCTTTGAGGTGCTTCCCTCCCACCTTGGAGAGATTCAAAGCATCGAGTCACCAACTATTGATGTTCAATTTGGAGTGGCCCCGAAAATAGACCCCCCAAGTCAAGCAGAATAATTGAAAGGTTAAATGGGGGGCACCTAACTTGGGGGTATCTTTTTTCGGGCCCAGCCTGAGGATCCAGAAGTGGAAGACATGAGTTTGAAAGATGGAAGAGCAATATCGTTTCGAGGGCTCCACCAATTTTGCTTCCCCGGCTCGGTTCGTATAGCGGCGGACCATCTCTATATCCAATGTGCTTTTCAATCTCGCCAATCGATCCCTGGGACACGCGTGGAAAGGAGAGGCGCTCCAGGAGCTTCAAGATACCAAACGAACAAACCCTAAAAGGTCTTTTTTGGGGTTGCCTTCTACTGTCGTTTGCAAGCCTTTTGGCGCCCAAAAAGGCAAACTCGAAAAACTATCTTTTAGGGTCTGTTGGCTTACATGGGTCAACCTGAGTCAACCTCCCGTTTGTTGAAGAAGAGGGGTTGTTTGTATATGTCCTTTTGACCTCTCTGGGTTTATCTTTTCACTCAGCAGGGTGAAGTTGGTTTCCATGTAATTGCAAAACTCATCTGGCATGTTGTGAGTCCCAGCCTTTGCAGCATGTCCATCTTCACACCCAATGGGTGAAGCCACTCACAATTTGTATAGAGCGTCACTCGCTTCCTCACGTCAGTCACGCTGAGTGGCGCAATCAACAACTTTGAACTTGGAGCAGCCCTTGTAAGTTCTGACCCCCACAACTCCATTGAAAACCCTTGTAACTTTCAGCTTTAGGACTTGGTTTGCGGGGGTCAGGTTTGGGGTCCGGACGAGCCCAAAACGGTTTGGTGATCCACATGTTTAAAAAATCAGACCTCGTTGCTCTCAGCTAAAGTACTCTGTGGCTGCTCCATATGCACCTAAAGGCACACTGAGCTGAACTGCACGATGACGTCGAAGTGCTTTCTGGCACCCAGAAAAAGCATGTAACACATAAACACATATACATATATATATATGTATGTATAAGCTTTCATGTGTGTTGCTGTGACTGGAAACAGCTGTGCGCACACACAAACACAAACCAAGCCTCCATCGGCTTGTAATTCCAAAGGAGGGAGCTGGTAGGGTTCTCAATGCAATAAGCCAGGCCACGCTTGTGGCAGTACTCCATCCTCAAAAGTTCTTTGTCCCAACATTGCGCGTTCCTTTTTGCAACGCGCATGACGGGTTGACAGGAAACAAGTTTGGGCTGAGGGTCAGATACAGCATACGACGCACTAGCCTGTTTGCACGCTTGACCTTCTTATATTTCCCCTTTCGTCCTCAAAACACAGTGCACAGATTTCACTGACAACAAGAAAACCGTCCACCAAGTACAATCCTCCGCACGGCTTGAACCGTGATCGCTTGGTGGAGCCGCGGGAAAGAAATACCCATGCGCTGCATGGCGGAGCACACCACCACAGCCCAGTGTGCCGTAGCGTTCTCAACTCAGCACCACAGCACGGTCGGGCAAAACAAGGTCCGTTAGAAGAATTTCCAAAGCCTATAGGGGAGGGTAACTGATTGTTGATTCGACGACCTTCAGTGTGGACAAGGCGCTGCCTGGAGTGTAGTAAGGAATCCAAGCCCAAAGAGAAGATTATGGCCAGGGTGAATGCAGATCTCGGCGCACGGACGCTGAAACCAAATGCCCCTTGCAAGTTGCAAGCTGGTTTGCTTTGTTTACTGAAGACATTGCGCAGTGTATACTACCTTTGACTTTAGACGAGAGGCATCCCGCCGTTGACAGCGAAGGCCCCAAAGTGACACTCCAGAACTCAGCAGGGCCTTGCCTGCGCAGTCTTCCTGAAAATCAGTCAGGTGGTCCTCCCTGACTCGTCCAAAGCTTGCCATGAGCCCCACCAGGAGGCATGCCAAATGACTGTACTTCATGGTACAGCCAGGCGCCAAAAAAAGGGACGTGAATCGTGAACAGTTCAGCAACACGGCTGCGGGCACGACATGGAGGCTTCCAATCAAACCCTTTGAACTCTCGCGAAAGTGCCCACCAAGAAGAATGACGGAATGGGCACGCCTTGATCAGTGTCATCCGGCCCTCCACGATCGCCCATTTCAGCTTGACAAGGGCCTGCCAATAGGCGACAAAGGGCAATCAACCGCAGACCTCTGTTCATGGTTGGGTAGCAGTGAATTTCTGCCCTGTCACCTAAAAAAAAGCAAATTGATCGCCGTTGACGACCATGCGGGCCACAAAAACATTTATGCGCTCTTGACCTCTACAAGGGGGATTGATCAAGCAGGCCTTGATTCTGACGGGACCAAGCTCACATGCTGAGCACCTCAGGATTCTGCGCGTATTTGTTTTGCACATCAAACTGCCCAGCCCAGACAGCTTTTCAGGGCCATTTAGCAAAGCAGAAAACTCAAAAGTCGAGGTCGGCCAAGTCGTCAATATTGCACAATGTATATGAGTCACACGTCTTTTTGGCAAAGCTGGCAGCACTATACCCCTACTGCCACACCCCTCGAGCTTGCCCTAGAGTCATGGGCAGATAGGTTTGGAATGAAACCAACAATGGCACCAGGCTTTATATACATCAGCAGTGTAGCGCTATGTCATCAGTCGTCAGCATGACTGGAACGGGCCCCAAACCAGTTTCCAAAAACAAACTTAGTCAAACCGACGCCTTTTGCGTTCGGCTGGACTCATGGTCGAGATCAAAGCCTGCCGCTCTTCCGACACCTTCCACAGCTTTAAAGCCTTCGGGTGTTTGACTCCAGCCTCCCTTTGGGCGGCCATGAATCGGTGGAAAGTGCTCTGGACTGGCCCGTTCTGGGCCTTTCTCTTTTTCTTGCTGTTTTGCTTGGCAGCCTTCCCTTTGCCAACTTTTGTTTTCGGTGTTTTGGCAACTTTCTCACAGTCACCATCGAGATCGTTCTCACCCCTCTTGCCAGATTTTTTTTCAACTCAGCCTGCATCCTTTTGGCAGCGACTAGTTGTGCTTTGGCAGTCGGCCGTGGTAAAGGTGGTGGAGTATGCTCTGCAGGGATTTTCAGCAGTTTCGCTTCGGGGGTAGCAAAACTCACTTTCCTGGAAAGGCGTGGCTGGTCTGATTCCGGAGAGGAAGTGAAGGCCTCCCCCGCAAACTCTGCGAGCCAACCTTCCAAGTCCCATGCCTCGCCACCTGCAACTCCATCAAAGTGAAGCGACAACAGTCCCAAGTAATGACGATCAGCGTGAATCAGTTTGCAAGCAACAGTTGGGAACCTGGATGATCCAGCGCCTCCTTTGGCACGCTCGCCTGGCCAAACGCGCGCCGCAAGGTTTCGCCGCCCCGCGCTATTACCCACTGAAATGGAAGAACCACTAACGCAGGACCTCTGTTGGGCAATCCAAATTCACAGATGGAGGAGATGAAGGCAGCTGAAGTTCATCGACTGTCTTCATAGTTGAGCAAACACTTTTGATATTCTCGATCAACTCCTGCACCATTTCCAAGAAAGCACACTGAAACACACCAGCGTGCAGATTGCGTAGCCCCCTACTTGCAAGAATGTCTCCTTGACATTTTCCTTTGTAGGTAGCCTTCTGTCCCCAGGGTGAGGTGTGAGGAGAAAAAGTGCTATGTCGGTCGCCTCCGGGTGGGAGTCAGCCAACTCCTGCCCACATCACAAAAGAAACAGTTAATGACCCTGGCCCAATCACTCGTCGTCCACTGAAGCCCAGCCTCCTGAAGGTTGACCTCCTCAACACATTGGATAACCTGGCTCAATCTTGGACACGTCACTCCACAAGTTGGCAGGGACTATATAAGATCTATAAGTCTATAAGCAAGACTTGAGAACAATGAGGCACGCACAGCTTCGGGTCTTTGCCGGGGACGATTGCCAACCGTCTCCGGTTCCTGCAGCAAATGCCAGGAACTGCAATCTGGGAAAAAACGAATCTCACCAGTATTCGCCAACCAAAAAAAAGAGTTCTTTAAAACTACCTCGGCCAGCCTGATGGTGCTCGAGGTCGCCACATTGTCCAGAACTTGACTGGTTTTCTTCAACCTCGACGCGCCAAAGTTCAACGCTTCAGCAAACTTAGGGTGAAGAAAAACAGCACGACCGCATCCAGCTCAATCTGGAACAGTGCAACCGTTGCGACTGAGTTCTCATGAGGACATGGCATCATCACGCCAAGCCTCTTCATATTCCAATTCCTGGCCAGGAAGACCGTGGGCCAACCGCACTGTGGAACAATGAGCTGACGATGTCCTCCAACAAATCCTGACACCATCCGCTTTCATTCCACCAGGCCTCCTGGGCGCACTAAACAGTTCAGATGAAGGGTATACGCCAACCCGGAGTTAGGTGCAACCATGACATCTCTGAGCAATCAGCATAGTCGCGCTCCCAATTATCAAATTCCTGGCCGGGCAACCATCAAGCTAAAATATCCAAGGCCAGCCAGGTAATTTGCAGAACAGGTCCCCAGCATGCCTCAAACATCCTAACCATTGAAGTCCTGCAACAAATCCCAGCACCACCAATCTTCAGCCGGAAAATCCTGTCCGAGTTTGACAAATTGAGCGATCACTGAAATAGGGCCAACAGGTCACCGCCAAAGACCTCGTAGTCTTTCCAGGAAGATGCCACAGAGCAGCCATCCTTTCAAGCAGATGGCAGGATTGAAATCTGATAGGCCGAAGACTGGAACTTGAACCCTACAGTATATGCCACAAAGAAAAATCAAGGTCTCGAGATCTTGCCTTGTCATCGATGCTTGTGGAATCGCACTGGGTGCCCAGATCCTGCACAGTTCTCCAAACGGGATAGCATGCATGAACTGTGTGTCCCACCAGAGCTTTCAAAATTAATGCGTGTATATATGCATCTGTAAGAATATATATCGTGTATATTTTGAACTTTGCATTGAATAGTCTTGACGCGGGCACTCATGAATGCGTGCACATCCCGTATTTCCACTGTTTGACAGGCGGTGTTAATCTTTATAGTTCGGGTCCGAGAAATGCAAGGCGCCCCTACCACGCGCGAGCATCGATCAATGCAAGGCAGATCTGACCTCGGCATGGTCGCTGCTGTGGTGCGCTGCTGCCAAACCGTCCTTGGCCGGGATTGCGCAACAAAAGCTTGCGCTACTGATGGATGAGAGGAATCACGAGGAATCACTGCGTTCATCTTAAAACCACCAAATGTGTACATACACGTCCAAGGTTCCTCGTGAGATCCATAGGGCTGCGTGTCCAGCAAGTCCTGGGGAATTTCCTCAGATCACGGTCATTCGAGAAGGTTGGTCACAAACCTCCACATAAGTGTTTACAAAGATGGTGCTCATGCCTTTAGGCTGTACACTTGAATTTGGAAGCACAAGGGTTTTCGGAATGCTCAAGTTTTCAACAACGTTTGATTGTAGTGGCCATTGACCCAAATGGTTGAATATTTCCGGGGCAAATTGAAAACTTGAGCGCAATAAGACTGTATCGGCCAAAAGTCATATGGCAGCGTCTCATCTTCATCCATGTGTTTTTTGCGGGGCTGCTGACGCTTGCTTTTTCGCGCAAGCAGCTTCAACCTCTTAGCTTGAGCCTTTACAAGGTCGTCCATCGTGCTTCTAGGGTCTCGGGCCAACTGGAAAGGAAGTCCATCGATCACTCCCCGAACAGCAGCAATGCATACCTTTTCGGTGAATATCCTTCCTTTCAAGTGTTGGAGAAATAAGAATCTCTTGTTCCGACGCTTCTTCAAATCAACTCGCCTTGGGAAGATTGCCCCCGTAGACTCAACCGCTTCCAAATCCAAGGCGTCCAAAATTTGAGAACTGAGAGCGCCGGCCAGTTCAAGGCGGCGCTTTCTCTGTAGAGCCTGTTTGCCCTCACCGTACGCTTTCCGGCATGGTTTCTGAAAGTACCCCCGCGCCATTCCCCTAGCCCAGGTTGTTGAGCCTAAAGCTCTATAAAAAAAAAAGCTCACCTGGAATTGCGCTGCCCAAATTTGCGGTACCGGCTGAGCACGGCACGCATCAGAGCGAGGCCAACCATCCGCTCTTCCCAAAAAGATCCAAAAAGTATCCATAAGATTTGCTAATCTTTTCCAGTGGTGGAATAGGGGCGCCGACTTGTATCGTGGTTCTGTTGTGTTTTCTTTGCTTAAAACGATTGCCCCTCACAACGAGCTCCCCCTCTAGGCGCAAGCTTGATCACGGCAGTGAAGCGGGCAAATGTAAGAGCTTGCCCAACAAAAGACCGTACAAGTCCTGACATAAAACAACACTTTTTTGAACAAGCTTCCCGCAAGCCTTTCTAACATGGAAAAAACACATGGAAAAGGATGTTGGATTATGGCAACACCCCAAGAAGGAGCTAGAAGAACAGTTTTCTTCTTGAATTCTCTTTTCCTTGAGCCCAGAACTTTTTTTGTGCGCATTGCGATGCGTGCGTTTCGCGATGCACGCATCGCACATATAGAAAATGGCTCACGTGTTTCAACGCAGCATTGTCTGGCAAAGGCTTGGCACTTGTTGGTGAACTCCAACTGCTGGTGCTTTTCTTGGGCTTGAGGCATCTAATCAAACAGATACACATAGACGATCTATGTGGCCATGTGGTTAGGATGAGCTATAAGTCCGCTTAGCCTGTGCTGGTTCCGCCTAGTCAACATCAACGTCCTCAACATCCGCATGGACTTGCGTGACCAATGGCATTGCGAAAAATCGGACGAGAATGCAAATCATATGTTCTCCTTTTGTCAGAGTGTATTTCACCTGCTTATGAGACTCTACGTTCTCGGAGATATCGCATTGGAAGTAGCTGCCACCAGCCCGATGAACCGTCCGCTCGGTGGGCTGGAGCTTCGTGATGATCGCCTCCCTCCACATCAGCGATACGAAGAGCTACTCCGAAATCTTGCCGATGTCCGCCACAAAAGGGCAATCGCCGCAGCCGAGCTCACCGCTCGCGCCCTTACCAAGAAGGACGTTGCTGCGGAGCAGCCAAACCGAGCTGCGCCGATTACCGAGGCAGACATGGCCGTCATCGATGATGAGCCCGAAGGGGAGGAAAATGATCCAGACCTTTCGGAGATTTTCGTCGCAAATGATGCCACGGCAGAAAAGATCCTCCAGCAACGCCTAGATGTCATGGAGGAAGACCAGGAGAAGATCGCTGCAGAGCTGGACATCAGCCGAGAAACCTATGAGGGCCGGCTCCAGACGCTTGAGGAACTCAGCCATCGTGTCGAAACTGGTGAGAACCCGGCAGCATGGCTCGACATCGATGCCATCGATGATGAGGAGGTATCGCCATATGAAGAGGTTGTGCCAGAAGAACCTGAAGATGAAAGTGCACCTCATGGCGAAGAAGGCTCGGCCGCCGTCACTGGTGAGCCCGAGCCTGAAGCACCCTCTTCGCCGCCGGCTGCTGCTGAAGGCCACGTTGTGTGCCCTCAGTATCTTGCAGATCAATACCCCGAGTACACGTACAAGATGGCCGAGATCGATGGCGCTTTCCAGCAAGTGGTCCAGCTTGGTGACAAGCAATTGCCGCTCCACCTTGCGAGCGGATGGGAGCTCAATGGCGGGCACCTTTTCTTCGCGAAACCCCTCAAGGATTGGCTCGCCCAGCTATCCAAGGTCGTTCGACAACATGACCAATACCTGGGACTTGAGGTTGACGAAGATGGCTACGCAGACTTGGATGAAGTAGCCACCGTTAGAATCCAAAGTTGTCCTAAGGACGCCTTCAATACAAAAGACAGCTGCGTGTGCCGTTTGTTGGCTTTAGCTCTGTCTATGCCATATTGCTATGACCATCGGTGCCCATCCCTCCCACCCAAAGAAGTTTCAGCTCCGCTGTACCAAAGCGCCAAGTTTCAGCAATGTCAGCCTGAGGGGTCCTGTATTGACTTCACAGCTGATGCTTCTACAGCAGGAGAGTTTATATTTGAACAGCATGAGCGCCAAAACGCTTGAGAAAGTATAGTTTATCTTTTGAAACTTCCGCCATATGTTTCTTTTGTGTTGTTTTATGTAAATAACTTGGAGGCCCGTTTTTTTTGGGCAAGTGAGTTTCGATGTTTGCAGGTGCATGATGGCTATACAGCCTCCTTTTTTTAAGAGGTGTGTGCTTCTTGTGTGTACTTTACAATCATGAGGGGAAAAAGAAGCGCACAAATTCCCAGGATAGCCCAACCATGTCTTCAAAAAAAAACTGGAGGTCCACCGGCCCGAGCTGCGACTTTGGGCGTGTCTATTGTTATAAAGGGGATGGTTGCACAAACCTTCTTTGCTGCAAAGCTCTAAACACCACAATGCGTAGGCACGCCCACAGTCAAAAAAACTCATCCCACGAGCGCTGGTTTCCACCAATCTTTCGGTCAGCGCCCTTTGGCGTCTCGCTTGTGGAGCTGCAGCTCCTTCGCAGACAAAGAGTCATGGTGTCACATGTCGCGCGTCCTTTGTTTGGTGCAGACCATTCTGGCTGGGTGTGAGCGCGCGTGCGTACTTTGTGCTGTGTGCCATCATGGATCTGGTACACGCGGGCCCTTGGAAGTCTTTGCGTGTCCAAGCTGCAAACACTAGTCAGCAGCGACAGGTCACAGCTGATCCAATCTTGAGTCTTGTCTCGATTTTGAGGCATGACATTCTATCCATCTCTTTTTTGTGTTTCAGGTCCAGGACGCATTGGCTGGACTGAGCAGGATGTGGAAACTTCATTTACGCACAACCGTTTTTTGGTGGTGGTGGTTTGGGTTTTGGGTTGTGTTTTGAACCAAGAGGGTGTGGTGGGACAACCAGCCCAGGACAATCTAGCTCAGCTTTGGAAGGACGAAATGCCAAACATTGCTTTGGACTTGGTTCGAAACAAGCGATTGGCTTCTGGTGCTGCCTTGGTCAAACTGACAGAGGAATATGGCAGGCCAACTGCGAAGGACAGTTGGTAGCGTTGTCACGTGAGAATAGATTGGTTCGATGAACTGAGTGTGATCTTGGAGTTCAATTTGTTTTTGAAGAATGTTTGAGTCCCGCGTGCTGCAGGAATTGTCGACCAATTTCATATGGATGAAGCCACTTTGCAAGTCTTTTCCATGCAAGGCGTGGCAAGTCTTTTTCCATTCCACTTGAATGCCAAGGTTTTCCAAAGCTCTCAGATTGGTCAAACAGATTCTCCAAAGCTTTCAGATTGGTCAACATGTTGAGCAGAACATTCTGTGTATCTGTAACTTGGTCAGCTGGAGGTGCCTAGCACTTTCCTGATGGGCGATGCGCTGATGAAGCTCGACAAGATGCTAGAGCATTTGCTGCTGATCCCCAATCGGGGGGGAAACCAAAGGCGAAGCCGCCCTTCGTGAGGCGAAGCGCATGAAGAAGCTTATGGGATCTATTCGACACCTTTTTCGAAACAGTGCCTCTTTTGCACAATGGACTTCTTGAGCGAACCAATAGTAGGTCAGAATCCAGGAGCCTCTCTGCTAAAGACTTCCCAAGCGTGGTAGAGGCTTTCATTTGTTAAACATGTTTTCTCTTCACAAACTTGTCAGCTGAGGCGTGAACTCCCATGACCCTGCGGTCCTGGAGTTGAAGGAATTCCTTGAGAGGAGCCCCAAACAGCGTCCGCCTGCCTCGGCTGTTGAGGATGGTGAGGAGTTTGCTGCTGAGAGCAGCGACGAGCCAGCTCCGATTGGTGATGACCCTGATGGTGAAGACGCTGATGCTGCGCCCGCTCCGGTCGCAGATGGTCCTGAGGATTCAGATGTTGAGATGCTGCTTGAGTCATCGTCAGTCAGCCCTGAGGAAGAGGCTCCACAAGAGCCAGAAGACCCGGCACTGGCAAAACGCAAAGCCTACTGGCAACGCTTTGTGGTTCCGAAGTTTGGAAAGCAACCCCAAACTGATGGGCCGCAGCCCTCCGGCAGTTCATCAGCTGATGCTGATACTGTGGAGCCCGGCAAGGAGGAGGATGACTGCTTCTCTCAGCAGGTTGATGATCTCTTGGCTTCACAATCTTCTGGCGTGGACCCTCGGTGGCATGGTACTGAACGGTGGACAGAAGTTCGCAATGGCCTCACCTACACATGCATTCCATCTGGGTACAAAGAATGCCAAGGTTGCAGCAAATGTTTGAACGTTTCATTACCTCCAACTCCAGACATTGAAGCTCATTGGGCTGAACTTTTCTCAGAGGCTGGCGCGATGTCTGATGTTGCCGAACGAGGTTCAGAATCAGATTCAGTGATTGGGCAGCATGTGGAATTTTGAGCTCTCACAGCTGCAGTTGTTGAACATTGAACGTTCGATCTTTTTGAACATTGTTCCCTTGTCTCAGGAACTATTCTCCAACGCCGACAAGGCCGAGGACATGCCCCCATGCGGCCGCTTCGGCATGGAACGGTTTTGCAGGGGTAAGGACTGCGAGGCATGCAAGCTTGCCTTGGACCCTGATGCGAAAGCATCTTTCGTTTCTGTTTGCCAATCGCACGTCAAGCCTGAGAGGAAGGCTCCCGTCGAGGACAAGACAGTCATGAGGACACCGCGGTGCAAAAGGCCATTGTTTGTGGAGACCCCAGAGCTGACTACGCCAGTGAAAGCTTTGGAGCGTGAGGCAAGCGTTGGGGTCTGTCTTCAAATGTGAGCAACCGCTCAACTTTTTTGTGTTCAATCAACGTTTTTTCATGCCAACTTTGAGACGCAGGGACTCTCTGTGTTTAGTGTTGGCTTCCTGTGTGCAATGCTTGCCAATGAATATGTCATTGTTCTTTATCCCGTCTCCATTTGTGCAGGATGCTTCCCGGAAGAAGCACAAGGAAAAGAAGGGGACCAACGGGAAGGCGACCTTCAAGGTGGCGCGTCCGAAGGTGGGTTTGAAGAAGGGCGCCAGTCCAAAGGATGGGTCGCCCACGAAGTATAGAGATTATGATCTTGTGGAACTGAAGGTGCCTAAGGCAGCGTATCCTGACAGTGCCAAGGAAAATTCCGGGCACCATTCATACACTCTATATTCCCCAAGCACCTCAGCCAGAATCGAAGTACTTTTACGGCACAAAGCCTTTTTTGTCAAACGTTGCAGTGATACAGCAGATGGTCCGATTGGACAAGTGTCCTGGGCAAAGCTTGGAGGGCCACAGGCTGCATGGACAGAAGCGGTCCGTCGGAGCGGCTTTTGAGATCTTAGGCTGAACGCACCTATGTTGGATTGCTGGGGTCTGCCGGCACGATCACCTCTGCCTTATTCACATGTGTTCAGCGCACTTACAAGTTTGAAGGGGTCTGTTTCGAGTGGAGGTGGTTGTGGTTCAGATGGGGTATAGCCAATTCCTTAAGGTGTAAAGCAGCGCAAGGCAGAGCTAAAAAACAGTCTGCTTATCACATATTTTTTTGCACTTGAGCCATGTTGAGCCAATGAGTCATGACAACACACCACCACGACAGACTTTGCCTGTGTCAAGGGTTCTCTCATGGTAGACTGTTTCTAAAGAACTTGCGCGCGCGGTTGTGTGCAGTCGTGTGCTGTGCATCGATGCCCCTGAAGCCTGTCTGTGAAGCTGGCCCAGAACAAGCTGGCCCTTCGAGTTGCCAGCGCTGTCATTTTGCACGCCACTCTTACAAAAATCAAAACATGCAGGAAAGGTTGAAACAGAGAAGTTCAAGTCTCACCGATGTTACTTATAGACCAAGATCTAACCTCAGAAACCTTTAAAGCTTCCCTTGTTCTCTGCAACCCGGCCGCCAGCTTTGATGAGAGGTTTGAAAGAGCCCATTGGATGAGAGTTCCAAACAACATGCATGCAGAATTGTAAAATGGCCCCCATGAACTTGCATGCTGTATCGAATGGAGCGAAAATGTCATTTGACTCTCAACAGCTTTTGAGTTTGATCTACCAACCCATGATCGCGAATGTGCCTTCGATGGCTTGAAAGCGACGTGGAGAAGGCGCTCTGCCAAACCGTTCAAACCTGTCAAACCCGGACCCCGGGCTCCTTCCAATCGTCGCAGGCTTTGTGGCCACCAGCATCTTCACCTTAAGGTCCAGCTGGCACAGTGTTTGCCCGGGAAGAATCCAGGTGTGCTTTTGAACTTTGTGGGAAAAGTCTATATGCATATACAAATAGCTGGGTGTGACATAAACATAAGACTTACGAGCATTGCGATTCAAGGTTTTCTGGATCTTGTAGCCTGCAGGGTTTGCAGACTTGCTAACAAACTGTTTGCATGGCCTAAAGTGATTTTGGCTGGCAAGTGCTGTTCGCCGTCGAACTCATGGGAAAGCCAAAGAGCTCAGGGTCTAAGCATCAGCGCATGGCTGACGCGAGGAGGGTCCCAGAATGCTTCCGAGCGGACCCATCGAACTCGGCCAAGAACAAAGAGCGGTCTTTCACTCTCCAAGGACTGCGAAGGATTGGAGCCCCTATGGTTTCTTATTGAAATGAATGCGGGTTTCTCATGTGCTTTAATTCAGTCACTTCAATCCACTGGTACAGGAAAAGGTTCAGGTTCAATAGCCCTTGTGTTTAGAAACCAAAGGAACACCTTTTTTGGATGTCACCTTTCCAGGCCACCTCTTAAACGTGCGGTCGCTTATATTTCCGGTGGTTTCCAAGATGGCAGGGGCCCTCCGCCAGCTTGTCCAAAGCCATCCAAGGCTGCGGCCATGCTTGCTGCTTTGGTTTACAGCATGCCGAACCTGAATTGGATGGATCCGAAGGACCACACAGAATTGTTCTCCGGCTGTGGCTCGGTCACCCGCGGCGAACTTCAGGCTTGGGATGGAGGGTCCAACCAAATAAAGAAATGAAGGGGCTGCGATAAGAGTTTCAATATGAGTGGAAGCGCAAACCAATTTCAGGGTGGCCTCAATTAGCCCTGTAGTAGCAACAAAAAAGCTATTTCAGGCCACCCCTCACATGTATGTTTTTTACTTGACACCGCTTGTATGTCCTTTGCGCTTCTCTTTGGAGGAAGGCAGATCTGTCTTTGCGTACGACATCGAGTACAACAGGGAGTTCATGGACATCATGTCACCTCAGGGGTATGCCCTTGCCATTTTTGCAGTTCTCAACACCAAGAGGGCAGGAGGCCTCACTCTGGCACCAGTCTGTTCGACTTGGGTGTTCATGATCCTGTAGCTTTGCGTTTATGACCTTTTGGGGTTTGCGTATGGGTTTTGATTTATAGTATGGTTCAGTAAAGTATGAAACCAACAACTATGCCCATATCGACCGCTCAGGAGTAGAGGAAGCACCCTGCGCAGCAGAGCCAGACCACTTGGATCTGGCAAAGGTTCCTGCAGAACCGGATCCATCATGGCCGCACGCTGCGCCATCTTGATTCTTTTGGCGGCAGCACGGGGGGTTGTTCTGGGTGTTGGAGCAACCCAAAGGGTCCTTGTTCCAATATCACCCCCTCATCCAGCATGTTTTGAGCCTCATCAAGGTTTCCAGGAAACATATTCGGATGGGAGACTATGGTGCGCCTTCGCAGAAACCAACTTGGCTGTATACAGGACCGATGAGTGGCCCAATCCCAACAGGCTTAGTTTGGGGGAACCAAAAACATTCTGGGTTTGTTCTTTGGAAGTCTTTCGACTTGAGAGTTTCAAATCATCGCATCTGTGGAGGGCGTGTTCTTGGTTGTGCTGGTTTGCAAAAATATTGATATTGGTATCCACGAAAAGGGTTTCTGGTGGAAGCGTTTTGGAATTGAGGCACGAGTCTGACTCAGGTTGGCCTAACACGCCAATGGGTCCACACAGGGTTGTTTCAACTTTGTTTGATTTGCGCGTCACCAACAAAATCGGCAGGACATGGTGACATTCTCGACAACCTTGACCGCTTCAAACCGCTCCGGGTGCCGATCCATGAGAAGAGCGAGTTGGTTGAGAAGTACATTGATGGGAAAGGGAAAGCCCGCATAAAGGGATCTGCTCAACTGAAATCTTCGCAGGCTTATCCAATACAGCTTTTTCCCTTTGATTAGCAAATGTTGCCCTCTGACTCTGAGTCAGGGTTGTTGCCAAATCTTTATACATATATATATATATATATAGTTATATAAATATACGATATATATATATATATACATTCCCAATCCACCACCCCACACGCTCAGGTTCGGCCGTGCCCTGGCAAAACTTAGAACCAGGCACACGCAGGATGTGAAGAAAGCAGCGAAGACCTTCTTGAAGAAGCAGCCTCAGCCAGCATCCCGGAAGAGATCCAGTTCTTTGACCAAATGGATTGAAATGGCGGATCTTCAGCCAGTGTTTGAATACTTAAGCTGACCTTTCCGTACAAGCACATACCACTGGAGTTTGTTCAAGCGCACAGTGTATAACAATGTGGTATAAAGCAACATAAAACAACAACGGTGTGTGTGGGGACGTGTGGTCAAGCCCGTGTGAAAAAACACGGTCCTTTTAGGAAACATAGTAATTCAGTGAGCTGTCGCGTCATGTTCCTAAACATGGCATTAGGCGGCGCCAGGTGCAATAATCACGCGGGCAAAAGTGAATTGCTGTGGACAAGTGTTTGCTGTCAGGGTTAGCTTCATTCCACTTCACCCAACCCAAGCGACATCGCACGACAAGTGAAGCTAAGTGGTCCTTTTCATGAATCTTCCCACTTCAGCTATCCCAATACGGCAGAACAAATGAAGCTAAGCACTCATGGTTGCCAGGTCATGCCCAGACTGGTCTTGAAGAGCATCAAGAGCTTTCAAGGCATCTGCAGCGTTGTCGATATTTTTTTTGGGAAATCATCAATTTGGCAGTGGTGAAAAATCGTAAGAAAGTGGTGAATTGTCGTAAAATGGCGTGAATGGTAGGGACCCTCCAACTGCAGTAGAATTCGACCGCCCACTTTAAATCAAGAATCTTGCAGTGTGATGTGAATGGGTAAAACATGATGTGTGGAGGTGATGAAAAGGTGTGAATTGTGTAAAAGGCGTGAACTGTATCTGGAGTCCATGAGGATGGTTTGAATTATATACCGCAGCCCATTTGCAGATACCCCCTGCCCAGTGAAGGGACACCATGGCTAAAACCAAGCCAGCGCAAATGGAGCAGCGGAGGTCTGCTTTGCGCAAGCCTTCTGGTCGAGACTCAGAGAGTGCTCGCAGCTCCTCTACTGTGGCATCGACCAGCGACATGAGGCGGGTGACAGGAAAGCAGCCAGACAAGATTGACAAGACTGCGAAGTTTGAGAGCAAGCCCAAAGAGGGTGGAGAGGGCAAAACAAGGAGGGAGGAGAAGGAGAAGGAAAAGAGTTCAAAGGAAGTTACAAAGCCGAAGAAAGATGGCAAGAAGCGCAAGAGAGATGATAGCCCGGAGATAGAGGCTTTGTTGGATGATGAAGCCAGCAGTGACGAAGTCCCCAGTGACAATGATTCAGAAACCACGCTTCAGCTGGGCGCCGAGGCAGGCCACAGCTCTGAGGAGGAGGGCGACGACGACGAGGTGGATGAGGATGAGGGAAGCGACTCAAATGAGTCTGACGATGAAGATGATCCTCAGGAGGAAGATGAGGAGGAAGACGAGGAGGAAGACGAGAAAGAGAAAGAGAAACAGAACCAGAAAGAGAAAGAGAAGGCGAAGAAAGAGAAGGAACGTGTGGAGAAAGAAAAGGAGAAGGCGAAGGAAGCGAAGAAGGGCAAGAGCAAGGAGGAGGCAGGAAAAGCTTTGGCGGCAGCAGCAGCAGGCGCAGACGGCGCAGACTTCAGCGAAGCAAATAGTGCCTGTCCCATTTAAACCAAACTGTTAGTGACTGCGGCGCATGGGTTTCCATAAAGACTGTTCTATAACTCAAATTTGCTGACTATAGCTAAGGTGTTTCCCACCCGAAGGAATGGGCAACTTTCACACGTCAATGCAACGACCGCAAACGATTCCCAGTGTCGCTGGCAAGCTACGCTGACAAGAAAAAGCTCGACCTTTTTCGATTGTGGCTGGAAAACAACAATGACTTGGAACAGCAGGGTCCTTATTTGATTTGAACACTTCACGATTTCATGCGTTAATGTCCTTGTCCTTCTTCTTTGGATCCCACCCCACCAACCGTTCATTCCTAAGGGTGGCAGTCATCGTTGAACGAACAGTTCAAAGGGATGTTGAAGCCAAGTCTGGGCGTATTGGAGTGAAAGCAAGAGATTTGGCCCCAAAGTATGTCACGCCCGACAAAGTACCCAGCTACATTAAGAAGTTGCGAGAGAAGGGACTTTGGTCTTGGGATGAAGATTGGCCAAATGATGAAGAGGACCATGGGCCCAAAGAGTTAGTTCATATAACTAATCGTTTGGAGGTGACCACAAATGAGTTACGCGGTAACCTCAAATGAGTTAACTGTTTCAGGGTGCACTTTTATGAGACAACTTTAAAGTCAAGCCTTGGGACCCTGAAGGAAATCTGGTACTACCCAGCTACCGGGAAAAAGTTTGTGCGTCGAGATCTCACATCTGAGAAGATGACTTTGAGGGGGGAATCCAAAGGCCCAGAGAACGTTGAACTCATCGATAACCTGACTGCCAGCGACGGCATCCTGCAAGCTGGGTGTATGCCGGCCTTGGAGATGGGCAATGAGGAGGGTATGAAATCCATGCGCGAAGCGCTGGCAGGCTCAGTGACAAAGACCAAAGCGCCCAAGAAACCCAAAGAGAAGACCGAGGAGCTGAAGCCTGCCACCTCGAAGGAGAGACTTAGACTCAGACTCTATTAATTGAAATCTTATGATATCCTTTTTGGACGACATCCCAACCAGACCCCATTCTTCAAGTGTACCAGGTAGCCACAGGTGGCTCTTAAGTTGACCAAGGTTTGATATAGGTTTTTCTATGCCCCCCCAAAACGGGCGCCGTCTTTCTTCTTTAGCTGGACCCAGCCAAGACTATGTCATTTGACCTGTGACCAAACTCAGGAGAGCGCAAGCCTTGATGGACGATGTGTTGAAGGAAGGCGTTGACGCCAGGAAGCTCGCTGTGTCGCTTCAGCATGTCCAGTACAGCGAGCAACTTGTCACTCAGCTCTTCAAGCACAGCGCCCACATGGAGAAATTGTTCGGTGTGTTTCAGAAGCTTACTACCGACAGCAAGACAAAGGACAAAAAGTATGAGGCTGCGATCGACTTGGCTACGGAGAAGATGAAATGGTTCGAGAAGAGCAAGGACAGTTGATCCCATTCATAACATCGCAAGTGATTTATCGCACTTCGCCACATTTGCAATGTAATGATTTGTGTGTACTTCCATATGTGCCATATGACATGTTTGAGTGTGCTTCACCACATCATACATCGCAATTGTTAGAGTTTAGGCGCGTAGCTTCTGAGTAGTAAGCTAAAACATTAAAACATCTTAGAAAAACCTCGCTGCATCCTTCGCCCTATCAGGAAGCCGCCAAAGGCTTGCTGTCCGGGCTGAACAAAAAGAAGAAGGTGGGCAAGGCGAAAGCCAAAGGTAAAAAGGCAAAGTCTGAAGGGCATGGGGGTAAGGGCGCTTAGGTGTGCCCTGCTAGAAAACAGCATCAAACAGTCCCGTAGGGGATGGCCTTTGGAGAGCAAGTTCAAACGTCTTTTATGAATTGTGTTTGTTCAAACGTCTTGTATCAAACGTCTACGCAACTATGTTTGTCAATGGCCCATTTTGGGGACTGGCGATGTTTGTCTGTCGCACTGGCTTTTGAAGATGCGAAGCATTCGCATTCGTAGGGTTTACAAGACCACTTCTCGCGATCGCTGAAAATATTGCCTTGCCCGTGCTTCGGCTTTGATTCTTAAAGCACAGTCACCAAAAAAGGGTGCCAATCAAGCTGCCCACTGATTTTCTATCACTAATGGTGGAAAGGTTTCAAAGCTTCTATGACCAATGTCATCTCGCATACTTTCCACTAACACCTGATGAATGCCACCGTGCAGGCGGCGATGATCCTACCAGATCAGCCCCTTCCTGTCCAGTTAGGCCAGGCGCCCGTGCCCAATCCATGGAGAGATCTTCAAGTCTTCCAACCTCATTTCGTTAGGTCAGGAGTTAGAGAGAGAAGTGTATCTTTCGAAAGCCTTCCAGAAAGTCACCAAGCAGAGGAATACATCAGTGTCTTGTTTTTGCAAACGCTTATGTTTCGCTTGAATGCATGAGCGTTCCAGTCAAGATGGCAACTTCTCTTGAAATCTATGTGATTCCCGTCGTCCTCTCACGCCCCCGTCTGAGGACTCATTGGAAGTGGCCAAGTGCATGTCCGAACAGTGGCTGGGTTAGCTCAGGCAGCCCTGCAGGATGGCGAACCATCGCCGGGGGTGAGGCTCTTCGCAAGCCTCGGATCGTTTGGCGCTTGTCCGGCAAACGAAGAGCGTGACCTACACCGATGGTTGAAAAATCTATACGGTATCTCATTGGAAATTTCCTATGTCCATTTGCGGCTTCATGTTCCTCCACAATGCAAAAAGAAACGAAAGTGGTTTATGTACTCTTTTCCAATTGTCTATTTTTATTGAAACCGTACCATTTGCAGCCAACCAGGTTGTAGATTCGACGGAGATTGAAGAAGTTGCTGTTCCATGTTTGCTACCTCACGAGATCTTCTTTGCTTTGGGCAATGCAGGTGAAGAACAGGAGATTTGTTGCAAACATGCTCTGACTCTGAAGGTCTGACATTAAAACACGCGTTGAACCTTTCGGAAACATGCTCTCTTGTCCGGTTTCCCTGCCAGTTTCAGAAGTCTATGCTGGGCGATTGGCAACGCTCTGACATTGCAAGCCTGTGGAGGCATTGCTCTGACTTTGAGGAGTGGGCCGATCATCCGCTATTCCATCAAGATCATGACCTAGGGAGAGCCGATCTTAGTGCCGTACTTCCACCAAGGTATTCAAAGTCTAATTTTGTCAGCAGGGTGCAGACTCCAAGGATTGCCCAACCCACAAAGCAGTTTTGCTTCCATCGTAAAAACATGTTCATGATTGGGGACAATTGCAACCGCTACCGAAACCAAACATCTGAGGATTTATCCCTGTAACCTTCCACTGTGATGGAGCGGAATTCTTCCGGAATAGTGAGTACATGGTCTGGAGCTTTGGAAGCTTGCTATCGTCTGGAGATGTCACTTACTGAAAATCAATTCCCTTGGTTTGTATTTGTATGGTTGTTGGCAGTTTGCCAGGAGTTCATTGGCCACACCATTTTCCATCTGAGGTGATGGAAGTCAAGTTTCCTGTGTGCATCATCCCCCATGAATGCATGAGGACACCAGCAGCTACTCGGCCCAACACGAGTGAAAACTGATTTCATCAATTGCTCTGGAACGTGTACTCAACCATTTCAAGTCAGTGAATCGAACTCTCGTTCCGCAATCCCATCCAAGACCGATACAGGTTCAACGGCAAGTTCATGAGCGAGTGGCGAAGCTCATGTCGTGGTCTATGGAATGCGCCTTGCAAGGGGTATGGCCGGATCGCGGGTTCGAGGGTGAGGTCTTGGCTGATTCATTGCGGTCCAGACTTGCTGGAACTGCGTTGTCTTTTTCAGGATGGAGGCCCATAGCGGTCCAAAGGTTTTGTATTGAATAGAGCCCTCAAGCAGTCTCGCTAGTGTAGCTATATGCCAACCTTGGGAGGCTGGCGTATTTTGGATGCCGGGCCGATGCAAAAGCAAGGGTCCAGATGAACATGTTCTCCAGGTGGTATCAATGCAAGTTTTTGTGTGAGCAGTGCATGAGCCAGAACCCAACCCACCAAACACCTTTGGTACTTCGACTTCAGGCCTGCTTCCCCGCGCTACATGACATACATCACACAGGAAACGTATTTGAACACATCCGACCCTGTGTCGCCGTGGGCAATCATGCCTGGGTGGTCGCTCCGTAGTGTCTTTCGGGATTGGATGCATTGCGTCTACTTGGGTATTGGGCGCGACATTGTGTCGAACCTCCTGGCAGACTTCGAAGACCTTGGTTTACTTGGGGAGGGGTCACTGGAAGAAAACCTCCGATCGTTCAGCATAGAGATGAACAACGAGTTCAAACGCATGAAGTAACTTGGTACTTTTTCAGTAGAACTATTCCGACTTGCCCCCCCATTCAAGGCTAGCTTTTCTTAACCTTTTTGCAATGAAAAACGAACGAATAAAACGTGTTTGAGCCCAAGGGTTCAATGGGTATCATGCGAGGATTTCCGTTCGAAGACTTAGCTTTACACCTTCGAATACAGGCCTCGGTGAGAATAAGTACCCGGAGTTGGGGTCAGCATGGAAGGCTACCCATGTGAAACTGGTCATGTGGTACGTTGCAAAAAAAGGCCTGCGAGCTTGCTCAAGAAAACCCTGTGTCTAGACATTGCCGAGTACTGCTTTACTCTATTTAAAGTCGTCTCAATTTCTGTGAGTACGGGGTCTTGTGAATATCAATTTAAAGAAAAGGTTCACTCTCGCTTCCCACTTTGAAACCTGCATGTGGTCTGCCCAAGGACCCAGTGCTTGAGTGTGGCGCCTCCTGTGGATGGGCCCTCATCTCCGCCATCCAA
This sequence comes from Durusdinium trenchii, assembly GCA_963970005.1. NCBI lineage: Eukaryota > Dinophyceae > Suessiales > Symbiodiniaceae > Durusdinium > Durusdinium trenchii. The sequence goes on from CAXAMN010006380.1 coordinate 72,641, forward strand.
ACGATGGATGAAGCTGGCCTGGTCATGTCGGAGGAGCAGGCCAATGATACGGCTGATCGTTTGATGGAGTGCCTACAAAATTGGCACGCTATGAGAAACGCTTGTGTGAAGGCCGCCGTGAAGCGGTGGGCTTTCAGGCCCAAGCATCATTATGTTGAACACGTGGCAGAGGCCATCCGAAGGAATAGGCTCAATCCACGAAGGCTTAGTTGTTTTCAGGATGAATCCTATCTAGGTGCAATAAAGCACATAGCTGTAAAGTGTCATGCTGGAAGTGCTTTACTTCGAGTCTACCAACGACTCCTACTCGGTCTTGGTCAAAGGTTTGAACACACCCGCCGAAGCGTGAAACGCTACCGGCACGAAAACCAACAAGACGACCAACAGGTTGTGAGCCTCTTGTGAAAAGGCGCTGCCCCATCCATGCGCAACGCCGAGAGAAGAGGTCATGAACGCCAGACATCTCTGCGTGTGTGTGTGTGTGCTGTTTTTGTAGGGTAAGTGTGGACCATGTGTGGACCCTAAATGTGTGTTTAGTTTGTTGGCTCTAGTTGAGGCACGTGGTATACCCCGAAACATGAACGCCGTAAACTCCACAACACGAACGGCTGCGTGCGCCGAACCCTCTCTGCGCCAAGTTTGGTGTGAAGTTTTGTGATCTTCCCCACCGCTCGAGCTATGAAAGTTATTGGTAGCGAAGCTGATGGTACCTCACATGTGCAAGTTTGAACTCTTATGTTCTCTGCTGCAAACGACAGCGGTGGACGATGTCGTTGGTGATGCAAACGACAGCGGGGGACGATGTCGTGCGTTGGTCCCCAAAACGATCTCGTTTGCCTTATTTATTTTAATAGGCACACACACACACATCACAAATGTAAACAAAATCCGGCCAAAAGTGAAGACTTTGAGTGATCACAACACAAAAGTGAATACTTCGAGTGATCACCACACAAAAATGAAAGTCTTCGAGTGATCACCACACAAAAGTGAAGACTTCGAGTGATCACCACACAAAAGTGAAAGTCTTCGAGTGATCGCCACACAAAAGTGAAATGTAAAACTATATCCACGCACATGAATGGATCATGTAAAGCTTTGTACAGAGACAAGTGTGGCAGCCAGCATGTGACTTCTATTGCTTTTGCTACAAACGACATCGTCTTGTACCAAAGTTGTCGTTTGTTGGCAAAGTTGTCCTTAGAGCAACTTTGGATCCTATCGGCAGGTGTTTCGGCCTGAATCACCGCAGTGCCCCGCCGCTCACCGTCAAAGACTTGATCGCCATAGCAGCAAAGGACAAGAAAAACCAATTCGAGTTTTTGGGCATTCGAGGAGGGCACAAACTCGAGGAGAAGGGCGTGGCACTATGGCCTCTAAAGATGCGTGCCGCTGCTGGCCAAAGCAAGCACGCGATCAAGAGCGCACAGGACAACTACAGATCGGCAGCCTTGATGTACTGCAGTCCTGCGCTCAGGCCAGAAGCCAAAGCTCCCTTCATTGGGAAGCCCATTGCCAAAGCGGATGAGATCCCTGTCTTGGCTTACCACCGCACGAGGCCAGCGTGCTGGAAGCGGATCGTCAAGGAAGGCCTTATCCCAGGCGGGGGCGAGTTTGTTGGCAGTGATCGAGCCCATGTTTACCTGGCTGCAAGTCGCATTACGGAGACCGACTATCAAAGCGGTCTCCGCGGTAAGCACCCCATTCAGCTTACCGTTGCACTTCGGGAAGCAGTCGATGGCGGTCTCATCTTTTTCCAGAACCGCTCCGGTGGGATCATGACGGTAGACACGGTACCTCCAGAATACATTGTCTCCGTCGAAAACACCGAAGGCCAGTCCACACTCTGGACCAGGGTAAGTGCCGTTGGCCTACCTGAGGCTGCTCCAGCGGATGGAGGTGAGAGCCGGGCCGCCATCACTGGCGAGCCCCGGCCAACCGCAAAAGCAATGCCTGTTTCCCTGACTGCAACCAGCAAATCAGCACCTGCAAGCAAGGCTGCACCTTCGACTCCACCAACTTCCATTGCGAATGAGGCAGAGCAAGATCGACCTGCAGCATCTTACAGCGGGTACGCTCCGCCTGAGCCTGCGGGGCCACCACCTGGCTTTGATGCACCGATCACCGCCCCGACGCTTCGAAAGGGACGGAAGCTGACGGTGATCCAGGTCGAGTGCAGCCAGTGCAAGGGTCTAGTCCTCAGGGGCATGACCCACTGTGACATTTGCTCGGCCGAACTTGCCACCAACACCGAGCTGCCGGAGGAAGCGGTCACCAGACTTTCAGTTCTCCGAAAGCAGCAGCTTGCGAGGGCCGGCCTCGCACGCACTGAGTGCCCAGTCAGCGACTACATCAAGGCTGGCCTCAATCTGCGTGTGGTGTCTGCAAGCGGCCGTGGAAACATGAGCCCAGAAGCAATCATGATCCAAGACGCTCGCAGCCGGATGAAGCGTGCAGACAAGTGTGGCTTCCAGAGCATCGAGGATCGCTTCGAGCATGACGTCCAGTTCATGGAACGAATGCTGCAAATGGGCTATGACTATCGGGCAGCGCAGCGGCAGGATTGGCTTTGCCATGTACACTTGGCGAACCCGCCGCGCAACAAAGCGCAAGTCAGCCTGGGCCTTGGATATGACGAAGATCATTCTCTGGCACGGCTGGCCTACATCGACGTAGCGCCCGATCGCTATCCACAAGCTATGGATTACATTCCAGAGCAATGGTGCGTGATCTATCGCACAAACATCCTCTCCTTGCGTGAGTACATCGAGTACATCAACTCACCTGACTCCCATCGTGGCCTTTTGGCTTGGGACGGCGTGCATCAGATGAGCCAATATTGCGCAATGGAGGAGCTTCGCCAGCTATGCCATGACAACCTCTCCGCTGCCAGGCGTGATGTGGTCAACAAGCAGACTCAAGAGCAGCGCCAGCAGCAGAGCAAGGGCAAGCGCAAGTCCTCTACCGGAGGTGATGGAACTCCAGCTTCAAAGGCAAAGGGAGGTCCGCCACCCTCACCGGTGAGCCCACGTGCATCCGGATCAGCATCGTCCTCGTGGGGATGGAGCTCATGGAACTGGAGCGAGTGGGGCGAGCAGCGGCAGTGGGACCGCCGTTCGTGGGACTGGAGCTCGAGTCGGAGCCAGTGGCATTGGCGTTAGTTGAGCCAAGTCTCAACCTTTTTGCCTGAGCGAGCATAATTCATTGCATGACATCCATTGTCAATATGTATGCGGTTTTCCTCCCAAGTCCAAACTTTCAATTTCTTTTGGCGGCGGGGAGTGAATAATTAAAATGCACGTACAGGGCCACGTAGGCAGTGGATTGCTAGCATCCACAACTGCCATGCAGCTTTGAGCCGACATCACTGTCGTGCCCTGCACAAGCCCTCGTGCACTTTCCGCGTCCAGCTTCGGGAGCAAAGCTACCTTAGCTGAGGGGGGTGTATTTTCACTCCATGTAATATGTACACTTTGTACCTTGCACATAGTAGGATGTCATGTAGACTTACCTTCGCAGCTCGCGGCCCAAAACAGGAGTTGCAGCTTAACGGCTGTTTCTATAGAACCTTAATTGCAGAGTATCGGATGTGTAACATCCTTTAAGATTCTTTGAGGAATATCCTGCAGCTTCGCCCCAACATAGCAGCACACCAACTGTCGCACAGGCCCGTTGCAGTGTCAATTCACCCAAAAGCTTAAGGTGTATTTTTGAACGGTGTATTTTGCAAATGTTCTCACACCAAAGTGGGACTGGCTCGTACGGCTCACCATGCGGACTGTAAGTTGAGCCATTAATTTCAATGGAACATGTCAAGCACAAACTGAGAAGCATGTTCATGATAGTAGTGACTTGTGCTGACCCCCCAACAAGCCACATG
>CAXAMN010006380.1:76530-162094 GCA_963970005.1 Durusdinium trenchii
GTGTATAGTTTTCAGTTTTGTGTAAATCTACAGGTAGGTGTGGTCGGATTTTTGTGTTTTTCAATACACGGGTTATACTTATATATATATGATATATGATATAAGTTATATTAAAGGTTGTTTGACCGTTATCAAGTTGAGGCGAGTGGAGTTATTTTGTGGAGGGTCTTGTGGTAATTGGACGGTTTACGATTCTATTGTTGCTTTCGAGTGGTTATCAACTATGTTTTTTCAATAATGCAATTTGGTGTCTAATATTCAAGTCTTTTTGGTCTTGAAACATTTGTCGGACATTTTTGGCAAGGAACGATTGATATTAGTTTCAACTTAATCGTCATACAGGCTCACTGCAGAGTTTGTGCTGCTGCTGCTTGAGTTGTTGTCCTTTAAGATCTTTAAGGGTTGTACCAGAGCATTTCACCCCACCATAGCAGTCCAATGGAAGGCCTGTTGTGTGGGTGTTCATACCACTGACTTCACCCCAAAGCAAGATTCAGTAGCACCCATACGCGACGCATTTTGCGCTATCAATGTATCAATCAATATCGGTCAACAGTTTTTCAATCAATGTCATGGGGAGGTTGAAGACTCATGTGTGCGGCCAGCAGAAGATCACAAGAAGCAGGATCAAGAGGCAATGGTAGTGGATTTGTGGATGCTGTTCAATCATGATTAGCACTCCGCCTGGGTTTGTCCCACTGTGTTTGCGCAGCTGGGATGGACAGGCTGTCGGCACAGAGGCTATAGCCGAGGCAGAGCAGACACGCAGACGCGAACGAACTAATGGTTGCTGCAAGTTCTGTGGGAACAAGCGCTTATACACAGAGAACTCAGATGTCCACAGCGTCACACTTTTTTGCAAGGATTCCACTGCAGAGCTTTCGCAACATAGCCCTGCACCAACTGTCATGCAGGCGCATCGCACTCTTAGAATGTTTTGACCTTACCCCAGGTGAGTTTGAAGCTTCAGCAGCATTTTCAGCCAGGACTAAGTATATATATAGTATATAGTAGTAGACTTACATAAGTAGGATGCTTAATTGATGTAAGTTACATTACATTTTGCCAGACACACATGTGCAGCAGCCGGTCACCACATGCTACCACTTCCCCACACGGGATTTGGAAGCTACATGGTGGGGATGTTGCATCCGTGACGTGCTGTTGGAATTTTCCAGGCTGTCCGTGCCGAATCCACGCAAGTGGAAAAAACAGGGCAAGTCCAGGTGCGCGTGTTTGAGGAGAACGCATGCAAGCTTGCCCACCACAGCACGTTACCGACGACTGTGCAGGTGCATAGTCAGAACACACGCGTGGAAGAGCCAGTTGAAGATAACAAGCCAGAGCAGGAGGCAGGTATTACACTTGATAGCACTGGGGCGGGTACTTGTCACGGTTTGTCAGGGTTTGATGTTTGATTCATCACTGGGCCCTGCAAAATCACCAAGATACCAAGCCCTTCCACTAATAGACTCATTGCATGCATCATCCTCACTTTATTGGCTGCCATTGGATTGGTTGTTGCCAAGTTTTGTCTTTGCCTCAAATTTGTACGCTAATCTCATGCTAATATCTTGCAAGTTTTACAAGGCCCCCGAGACTTGTGCGGTTTTTGTTGGTTTTCTTTGGCACGGGCATCGCTAGCAACAGTTGCCGTCATTCCAGAAGATCCACTTTGAGCGAGCTCGGCTCTTCACTTTACAAAGCTACAGGTCATCAATTTGCATGTAGTTTGTGCCTTAGAGAGGAGTAACCCCTGTGTTTCGTTTGTGGCGACCTTTAGCAGAGATTTTCTCCGGTGGGTCGGGGGCTTTGAAATCTTTGCATTTGGCGAGCAAAGCGCGAAGTTCAGGTATGGTTGTGCATCCTTTGCGTACACCTGCGGGTAGCAAAACACCAACTCCGGACCGCCGCATGCTGGGAAGTGCGCTGCTAGTTGGTAGCTGTCGGCGACAGGGCGTGAAAGCTGCGAGCCAGGATCATGATTTTCAGCAAGCATTAAGGCTGTACATTGAAACTCCCATCTCGTGAAACTGCGCAATGGAAAAGGTCCACACACCTCGCAATGTTTTTGGTGAGACGGTCATTCAGGACTCGGGCAGCGCCCTTTTTGGACGACGGAAGGTTTTGCGCGTTTCATGACTTGAAGGTTTTGCACTTTTGATCTGTCGCTTCGGCAAATCGCTTCGATCGTCCGTGTGTCTTCGTCACGTCGGTTTCCTTGCAGTTTATCCTGCTTAGACCAGATGCGGCAATGACCATGCAGGACACGTGTGTTGTCTTGTCTTAACGTTGGTTTTGTTATACAGTTCGAATCAGTGGCTCATGCAGCTCACTTGTTGGAACTTCGGCCTCGACTTTCACTTGAGGAACCAGATAATTACTGCAGACCAAGAACTCGGTCAAAGGAATTTCCCATGGACGTCAGTTTGTGGAGCAGGCTCTAACAGTTTGTTTGGCGACGTAACACTGCGGCGTGTCCAAAAGACGATCTAATCCGCTCTGAGGTTGCCTGAAGCCAGCCTGGCCTGACCAGGCTAAACGGTAGAACAAAATTGGACAAGATTTTTTCGCCCATTGTTCTTTTAATGCCTCAAGAACCATGAGAGTGCTAAGGGTTTCCGAGTTCAAACGATCCGCGACTTCTGACTGCTACTATATTTTGTGAAAGAAACATGCGCGGCATTGCTCCCTGTGCAATTGGCAGGGCTGTGGGTATGTGCCAATGGGCTTTGTCATTTGCACTGTTGGTAGAAGCAGAAGAAAATTGTGCACATGCTTGCTGGCACTCCCCATGCTTTTTCGCTTTTGCACTGCTTCGCAACACACCTATCGGCGTATAGGAGATCAGTTGTTTTTTCCTTGAACGTTTTCCAGTCCCACCAAGAAAGGTTGGACATACCGTTTGTATCGTGTTTGTGTCGTTTCGCCCCAAGCCGCAGCCCTTATTACCTCGCAATTTTTTTGCATGCCACGTCCTGGTGCTTCCAGCTAGCTTTGTGGGCTTATATAGTTGTTTTGCACCGATAGTCAGCCCCAGCGGTTGAAAACATTTAGACAAACAAGCCAGCTCGGAGTCAACTGCGGAGGCGCGTGCATCATAGTGTATAAGCCCTCCTTCCGAGTGTTGTCCGAACATGTTTGAGATGCTTTATTCCGGGTCAGGGCCGCGTTGTGTTTGGGAGGTTGAAGACTCACGTGTGGAAGAACCAAAAGAAGACGACAACAACCAAGACCACGAGGCATATGGGCAATGGTGATGCACAAGTCGGTTGAACGACTAACAGGGGTACCATTGGCTGTGGCTATCAGCAGTTGCTACTCTGTATGCTTGAATGTTGTCGCTGTTTTTGCGTGGCAGAAATGTTGTGGTCCTTTGGTGTTGTTGCTTGAATTTGCAAACTGATTTGGTATCATCATCGTTGTGCTGCGGCAACGGCCAGGTAGTCCGTGCGGAGTCCATTGCAGAGGTGCAGACAGAAGAGTGTCGATATGCAGTTGTTGGATTCAAAACGTTATACATGTCAGGAGTCTTTTGGTGACCCTACTTCCCCCGGCGCTACTACACCAACCATGGCACAGGCACTTTGTGTTATCGCTTCAAGGCGTCAATCCAATCATGGAACCATGCGTTGCTAAGTCACTTACTTGCAATGTGATTTTCCCAATCAAGCAAGAACAGGGCAGAAAGCAAAACCGGTAACATTGTGTTTCTTTGTGTGCGGAGAGCCGGCAGAAGATTGGTCCTTGCAAGATCAACGGGGATGTCTTGGATGTGCCCTGAAGATTGCAGACGAGTATTAAGAGGAGCTTATTGCATGGGTAATGACAGTGGCAATAACATATTATATATATACTGACTATACACTCTGGAAGATTAACATGGAACCTGAAAATGGACCTTTGGAAGACTACTTTCCTCTGCAAACCAGTGGTGTTCAGGTTCCATGTTAACTTTCCTGGGTGTGTATAAATACATATATAGCAATTATACAACAATACAATTACAGTACATCAGGTTGCATTGCTGTTTGCAGCAAAGATTTGCGTTGTTGGGAGTTTCAGGCAGTGCATGCGGAGCAAGCTGGTGAGGCCAAAGAGGAAAGGGCTGAGTGAGGGGTATGTGGCGATAATCCGCTTACCAACGTGGGCTCGAAACGGAAACATGTTTGTCACCAGGATTCTGGTGGGGAGCCTGCTCAACCTAGCACTGGCTATATAAAGTGTGCTTGATGTCACAGACCTGACCCCCCCACATCCACACACCCTGTGCAATATGTTGCAATCGGCAACTTCTTACAGTACTGCAACCCACCAACAATGGGGCACATTACATTGGACATGGGGGGAGCTAACAGCTAGCGACTTGCAAGCAGAAGAGTCAGCAAAGGAATGGAGCAACCTGAAAATCCCGGCAGGTTTCTGAACTTCCTTTGTTTGCATGCTGCTCCGGTTCTAGTTCATATGTTTGCCTTTCTTCTTTGTGCAATTGGTGTCATCATTGTGAGGTGGTATCTTCAACTATTGTCATTGATTTAGATTGGATTTCTTGCGTACCAGTTGGACAAACACAAAAAAAACAATGCGTTTTTGATTGGTTTCACTCCACCACCACAACACCTCTATACATAACATATATCATATATGTATGTACAGGATATACAGGGGAAAGTTGAAACCCGCTGCACGAAGTCAAAGAAACTCCGAACATCAAAGTGTCGCTGCAAATGATTGGGCTGACCTCGAAATGATGTTTGCGTTTGGAACTTGGCCATCAATAGGATCAAGACCTTGAAGAGGATGCGGATGAGGAGTACAGTGATGACCAGGCTTTGCAAGATGGTTGTTACTATGCTATACTTCATGAACCTTCGTGAACGATATATACCAGCTGGAGCCGCGTGCCTTGAAGGTGGAGGAAGATGAAGATGATGATAGCCCACGATTGTCTGAGGATCCCAAGGACCACGCCACAGTTGGCACCGTTGGAACCCAAATTAGCCTAAACAGAATTCGCACATTACTCTTTGGTATTGTGTCATGGCATGGTCACCAAGCAAGGTTGTGGATGACACACCCCAAACGGAGACCGCATTGGCAGTGATTGGAGACGAAGAGGACGAGGCAACTCAAACCACTGGCAAGCACAAAACTAGCCTGTTGGTGTATTGCGATCATAATTTTGTCAGGCTCCAGATTCGTTGGGTCCTGCTGATGCAGTGCAGTCTACGCAGCGGCACCGCAGCCCTTTGGCTGACACATGCCCGAATGATCCGCACGGCGTCTTATCCATCGAAGTCTTTCTGAAAGGAAACTGGATGCAATGTTTGATGTTTGCGCCTGTTTTACTACGCTTGAATAGCCCTGTTGTTGGCGAAGCAAATCCTGAACAATGGGTGCTTTCTATCACCACTGCGCATGCACAGGTCCGCGAAGGCCACGGCGAGCAAGGCCTCCAACTGAGGAGGAGCGACTGTCGGGTGCTTCAGGGCCTTCAAATATCTAAATAAATATATATATATTAAAGAGCAGTTGAAGTCTCTTGATCTTTTTTTGATCCACACTAGAGTTGGGAAAACACGCATGTTTTCGTTTCGAACACGCAGGGCCTTAAAACACACAAAGTTTGTCACACTGTATTTTCAAACACGCAGGTACATCGAGCAGGCAGTGGTGCTATGTAAACGGAATTGTAAGTAGAGTGGTGGGAAATGCCGCGTTTTGTTCCAAACGGCGTGGTCACACTAGGGCCTGGGGGTTCTTACGGTAAGAGTTAAGGCCAGGTGTCCTATCGGTGGTGCTCGCGTCCGTGTCCGGTGCTATTTACAGTACGTTCATTCACCTCGAGATCTTCGGCGTGCATTTCGACTGCGCAGGCTCGCAGAAATCTCGTGGTGGTGCTGTGCACGTTTTCGGACTTGGTGGTCCAAAGTCCAGTCAGTAGCAGGCCAGGGGGTCACAATTCTTCAGGGCCTTTAGGGGAAGTTGCCGTTGGGCGTCTCTTTGAGACGGCTGCCTGCCAGAGAAAGAGAGAGAAATCTTGAGGGAAAGCTGAGTTTTGGCATCTTGATGATGTTGTTACTTGGCAGGGCTACGCGATGTGAATCTTGGTGTGCAGATTCCGTGGCAGGTGCGGTCTTCTGTGAACTTCGAAGTGCAGCGCAGCGCTTTGTGAACCTTGAAGTGCAGATTTTGTGGCAGGTGCCGCAGATGTGCTCTCACATGTAGGTTCTCATGTGCGCTCCCATGTGTCCGCTCTCATGCGTGTGCTCTCGCACGTGTGCTCTTACATGTCCTCATATGTGTGCTCTCCGGACCTCCAGCTCTCCACAACCTCTCACCTCAAGCTCTTGATATTTCTCGAGACCTCAGGCTCCAAGCCTCTTCGCCTAGATCTTGACCTCTCAATCTCAATCTGGTCTAGAACTGTAGACCTCTGTAGTTGCCAAGACCACTGGATCTCTGGAAGTCTAAAACTACAAGACCTGGATCTCGAGACCTCCAGATCTCCGCATTTGTAAACCCTGTAAACCTCTCAAACTCCAGACGGGTGACTTGCCAAAACCTTAGGCCCTCTAGAACTCGAGGCCCCTAGAGCTCTCTTTGCATCTCTACCTCTAGATCTTTCTAAGTCTCAAGAGCTCCCTGGATCTCAGGACCTTTGCCTTTGCATCTTTAGGCCTCTACACCTCTAGACCTCTCAAACAGACCTTGGGACCTCTAGGCCTCTAGGTATGGGGCTGGTGGATCTCAAGTGCCAGACCAAGACCTTTAGACCTAGACACATCTCCCATTAAAGACCTCTACTACATCTGTGGATGGCTAGGTTTCTAGGTCTAGACCTCTGGATCTAGACCTCAAACTCTAGATCTCTCTGGATGTGTTTAGATTTCTGGACTTCTATCTCAAAAGCCTAAATCAATCTCAAGACCTCCGGGCCTCGATCTCTCTGGAACATTCTGGAACCCAACACACCTAGATCTCTAGACCTTTTGTTTCTACACCTTTGGTTCTTAGACCTCTAGACACACCGTTCGGGTTTTTGCCGGAATAGTTTTGCATCGAGGGAAATGCGCATCCGGGTAAGTTTATACATCCGTCCTAAAGTAAAATGTCTTGTTCCAACAGTGTGTTTGGTTTGCTTGCCTTCTTTCTTGCTCTACTAAATGTAGCATAATTACGGGCGGCGTTGTCATTGTTACATTCCGGCGATGGATCACGCGCACTAAGGCCTCTTCAGCCTCCCCAGCTCTCATCCTCTCAAAAAAATTGGTTTGGTTGCCCCCTCGCACTCGATTTGCAATGTTAAACCAAATGTGTTTTCGCAGTCGTTGGAAAGGCAAATTGATAGCGTGCATCGTGACCTGGTGCGGTGCGACAGCGATCTTGATGATGTCGAGGTTGTACATAAATTACGCCACTCCACAAACTAAGAAGAGGCATTCAAAACGCAGTGCGCAGGCGTTGAAAGCCATAGGCAGCCATGCCCTGTTTTGATGTGTTTTGTTTCATGAAGCATGGCATACGCATACCGCATATGCGTTTACTAGCATCACACACTTGCTTACGAACACCGGAAAAATAGCACGCACCGAAAACACGCTGTTGAGCAAATGCACGGGCAAAACGCACAAAAACGCAACGAACGCGCACCCTCGCGGAAAACGCGTGTTTTTCCAACTTGGGCCCACACAACACCCACCTGAATCTCATGCCCCTTTCCAGGAAGCATTCTCCGAGGAGGCCTTGAGGAAAAGAGCTGAGAAGCAGCACCGTCCTCAAAAGTGAGCAATTGCAGGTGAGTTTTTGTTCATTCATGTCAAGTCATCTGCGGGTGTCCAGCCCCTGTACCTGCATGTTTTCCTGTGTTTGCTGCCCCCCTTTTTGAGAAGAGGGACCTCCCAAGATACCCCACCCCGACCGAATTTTGCACTTCTGTTCCCTCACCTTCTCAGCCAGCGCCTGGGTGCTCCCCCATTGCTAGCCCTTTGAAATCGCCAAGATGTTGCCTTCAACCGTAGAGCTTACATGATCAACTTGATATATTTTGGCGTGGTAGTAAGCATGAGCACGTCATCAGCACGTGTGCATTGCCAAACCGATGTGATGTTTGATTCTCAGACACCTTCTTTTCACCTCACGGCCCCACTGGTGTTTTCTTGAATGCTTTTGTTTCAAGCCAGCTGTTCTCCTCCTTTTCCTGCTTTATCTAACCTTGATTTGATTTGCTTTGTCCAATCAGATTGTCAATGATATATTTTTTTTTGAAATAACTTTCTGCGAATTATTCGGATTTCTTAATTCTTGCCATTGCCATCCTCAATGCCTGCGAATCGTAATCGAATGCGCATAAAAAGACTTATCAAAGGAAGTTTAGTGTACGAAACTTCCGTGTTACGGACATTCAAGAACTGTTCATACACCACTCATCAATACACCACTCATCATACACCACTCATCATACACCACTTATCATACACCACTCATCATACACCACTCATCAATACACCACTCATCAATACACCACTCATCATACACCACTCATCAATGCACCACTCATCATACACCACTCATCATACACCACTCATTATACACCACTCATCATACACCGCTCATCATACACCACTCATCATACACCACTCAGCATACACCGCTCATCAGACACCACTCATCATGCACCACTCATCATGCACCACTCATCATGCACCACTCATCATACACCACTCATCAGACACCACTCATCATGCAGTTAGCTCTAGTTTCAAGAGCCCTAGCTCCAGTTTACGTCGCAGGCGCAGCACTGTGTGAACCTCCATGTGCAGACTTCGTGGCAGGCGCAGCACTTTGTGAACCTCCATGTGCAGATTGCGTGGCAGGCGCAGTGCTTTGTGAACCTCCATGTCCAGATCTCGTGGCAGGCACAGCGCAGCACTTTGTGAACCTCCATGCTTCTCCGAACCTCGACGGGGCAGCTCCGCGGAACGACAGTTGCGAGACGGTCTCGGGTCATGGTCGGATCATGCTAGGATCATGGTCGGAATCATCCCTCCATTGTGATTAGAGTTTTCACTTGTTTCTTGAAAGTGCAGATTTCGTGGCAGGCACAGCACTTTGTGAACCACCATGCGCAGATTTCGTGGCAGGCACAGCACTTTGTGAACCTCCATGTGCAGATTTCGTGGCAGGCGCAGCCCTTTGTGAACCTCCATGTGAAGATTTCGTGGCAGGCACAGCACTTTGTGAACCTCCATGTGCAGATTTCGTGGCAGGCGCAGCCCTTTGTGAACCTCCATGTGCAGATTTCGTGGCAGGCACAGCACTTTGTGAACCTCCATGCTTCTCCGAACCTCGACGGGGCAGTTTCGCGGAACGACGGTTGCGAGACGGTCTCGGGTCATGGTTGGATCACGCTAGGATCATGGTTGGAATCATCCCTCCATTGTGATTAGAGTTTTCACTTGCTTCTTGAAGTGCAGATTTCGTGGCAGGCACAGCACTTAATGTGAACCTCCATGTGCAGATTTCGCGGCAGGCACAGCACTTTGTGAACCTCCATGTGCAGATTTCGTGGCCAGCGCAGCACTTTGTGAACCTCCATGTGCAGATTTCGTGGCAGGCGCAGCACTTTGTCAACCTCCATGTGCAGATTTCGTGGCAGGCACAGCGCTTTGATAACCTCCATGTGCATATTTCGTGGCAGGCACAGCACTTTGTGAGCCTCCATGTGCAGATTTCGTGGCAGGCGCAGCACTTTGTGAACCTCCATGTGCAGATCTCGTGGCAGGCGCAGCACTTTGTGAACCTCCACGCGCAGATTTCGTGGCAGGTGCAGCGCTTTGTGAACCTCCATGTGCAGATTTCCTGGCAGGCACAGCACTTTGTGAACCTCCATGTGCAGATTTCGTGGCAGGCACAGCACTTTGTGAACCTCCATGTGCAGAGTTCGTGGCAGGGCACTTTGTAAACCTCGAGGTGCAGATTTCGGCAGGCACAGCACTTTGTGAACTTCCATGTGCAGATTTCGTGGCAGGCGCAGCATCTGTGGAGCTGGAAGCTGAGAACTGGCGACTTTGTAGTACAACTTTAGTACGCGGAGTATCTGCGGAGCTGGAAGATGAGAACTGGCGACTTTGTATACGCAGGGCAAGCTGTGGAGCTGGAAGCTGAGAACTGGCGACTTTGTAGTACAACTTTAGTAGCTGAGAACTGGCGACTTTCTAGTACAACTTTAGTACGCAGAGCAATCTGTGGAGCTGGAAGCTGAGAACTGGCGACTTTGTAGTACAACTTTAGTACGCGGAGCAATCTGGGGAGCTGGAAGCTGAGAACTGGCGACTTTATAGTACAACTTTAGTACGCGGAGTATCTGGGGAGCTGGAAGATGAGAACTGGCGACTTTCTAGTACAACTTTAGTACGCGGAGCAATCTGTGGAGCTGGAAGCTGAGAACTGGCGACTTTGTAGTACAACTTTAGTAGGCGGAGCAATCTGTGGAGCTGGAAGCTGAGAACTGGCGACTTTGTAGTGCAACTGGAGTACGCGGAGTATCTGGGGAGCTGGAAGCTGAGAACTGGCGACTTTGTAGTACAACTTTAGTACGCGGAGTATCTGGGGAGCTGGAAGATGAGAACTGGCGACTTTGTAGTACAACTTTTAGTGCGCGGAGCAATCTGGGGATCTGGAAGCTGAGAACTGGCGACTTTGTAGTGCAACTTTAGTACGCGGCTGAGTCATCTCTCGTGGCTGCTCTGGCGCCCCTGCAGCTGAGTCATGTCTCCCGACCACCCGGCTCTCTTGAGAGTTTGACAAATTTTAGCCACTTTGCTTATTCAAAAGTGGTCACTTCGATTACTTTCTGGAGACCTCAAAGCACGTGTTTTGAGAGGTTGACAAATTTGAGCTAATTAGCTTCGTGTCTAGACAAGCTGTCACATCATAGTTAACGTCTAGCTCCAGTTAGCTTTAGTGGAGCTAGAGCTAGAGCTATGCTCTGGCTTTAGTGGAGAGCGAGACAGTTGACGGTGGCTGCTTCGCTTTCGCTCCATTGGTTGGTTCCAACTTGTTTTGTCAAAGAACATCGCAGCTCGGCGAATCAGCCTGCCACATGCCCATTTCCTATAGGTTTATTCTTTTGGAAACTTCCGCCGCCGGCTTGCCCGGGAACTGCTTGTACAGATACTGATACATACATGTAATGTTTTAATGTACCCCTCTGTGTGTGCGCATGTGTTCTTTGGCTTTACCTCACCTCAACTCATGTCCTACGAATATGCCCATCGTTTTGCTTCTCACTTAAACTGCGTTCACGGTCGGACAGCAGCTCATGTTGATGCTGTAAGGGTGAAGCGTGCCCTTCAGCTCACGTCCATGCAGCTGGGCAAAACCATTCATTATGGGTCCACAATGTTCACCAGCACAGATGAATAGCATGGCTTTGCTTGAGGAACATTCCTTCAGTGTTGCTTGGTTGCATTCTAGTGTGGCACTTGGCCTGCTTCTTATCACGTGCCATCAGTGACTATACAGTTGTACGATGAGGAATGGCGAAGACCTGCAAGCCAATTTTGAGACCTGTCGTTTACTCCATCTCAGGAGCAACTATCCGAGAATATTTGGAGGAAACGCCGAGCTTAGATTGGACGCGATGTCCACGGAGGCTCTTGGAGAAGCTGCGATTTGTTTCAGGGCCCCCCCCAAAAGAACAGAGCTTGGTTGAAACACTGGCGAGGCACAGAATAGTTTTTTGCGCGTTGCTCGCTATGAAGCAGAGACATGGATGCGTGGAGCTCTTAGGCATTGAATGCGTTGAATGTTCCACGCCTGCGGGAATGGATAAGACAAGATGACCAGATGTGCAAAAGAAATGAACGATGTTTGATCCAGGCCAAGAACGGCAGCGCTGGGAGATAGAGATGCGCACAGCAAAGCGACAGGTCGTTTGGTGACCACAGCGGGGGAATACGGTATGCATAGACGGCGTAGACTGGCCAGGAGCCCCTAGTAGCGTCCTTGCTCCTAGTAGCGATGCCAGGAGCCCCTAGTAACTTCTTGTTTCTGCTTGTGGCAAAGGGTGGCCTCTGGGAGGCTAAGCTTCTTGATCGGTTGACAGAATGGAGGGAGAAGAAAGACAAGGCTGTGGAGACTGATGGAGACTGCCGTTGCGAGTCACAGTTCCCATGTACAAGAGAGGAAGCTCACGACGCAGTCAATTCAGGAGGAGCAAGCAGAGCGCATGCGACTGGAGAAGTATAAGCCTCAGCACCTGAAGATGACTGTAGCTGGGCAATGTATCGAGCTCGCAAGGTTGGATCGGCAAAGGGAAGAGCAGGAACTACGGGAGCGAGAGCGATGGACAAAGATCCTAGCTTAGACTCGTTATCTTCCAAACTCCTTGAATGTCAAAAGCTGGGTGCCGCTGCTTTTTGAAGCAACTACGAATGCCCAGTAGCCCCGTGTTTTTTTCAGGCGAGGGGAGAAGCTGCGTCAATCACTAGCAGTTGCGTCCTCGGATGTCTATCTAAGTCAGAGCCTGCATTGAATATCATATCATCATGGCATATTTTGCAGCTTGGCATGCTTCACCGCAGAAACATATTTGCAGAGCGCAGGACGTTAGTTTAGACTGCAAGGTTGCATTGCCCATACAAACTATTCCAAGTACTAGGTGATTTGGCACCAAACCAGTTTCCTTTCGTTGGATATGCGTTTTTTAATTTGAATCTAATATTGCTGCAGAGGATTCTCGGCAAGCTGAGTATACTTTGAGCGTCACTGCTTGGTTTGAGAAAAATGCTCAGACTCTGGGGAAATTAAGATGTGCACAGCAAGAACAGCAAGCACAGACAGCCTCCCGGTTGCGGATGGCTAACCCAGAGCCGGAGAGTGGCATCTCCAAAGGCATTTGGAAGAACACTTGAGAAAAAGAAGAAGTGCAAGCTTTAAGCCTTTAAGCCTTTAAGTATGTTTGCAGAGCTACCGGAACCGTGGTTTAAACTATGTTTCCACCAAGCAGCCTCAAGTTGTCAGATAGCTCATGTCACAAGATGCCTTACGCAGGTCAGAGCCATGCCAGCTTTGTCCGGACCACCACAGAGGGTAATGCTCAGGTTGCCGGCTGAGTGCATCATTCAACACCCTTCATACTACTTTGACACCTTTTCCCCATCACAAGGCCCCCAGCCGAGGGCATGAAAGGACGATTTTGGCAATTGGTGTGGATTCGCAAAGGTGGAGTTGGAGGAAGATGATTGTCAGGAAGCACCGGAAGCGCAGCTACAAAGAGACTAAAGAAATCCTCCAGAAGAAGAGGCCATGGCTTTGCCAACATTCTGCTCCATCCTTTGGTGCCAAGGACTCTGATGACAGATCTGATGGTGGCGATATGGATGGAAAGGAACTGGAAGAAATGCCGGAAGAAGATAGGCTACTTGTCACTGATGACACACTGCTGTTTGTCTCCCTCCTGCTTGCGATGCTTAGTGTTGGCTGGTGAAGCCCTTATAAAAGCTCCGCTCCCCAGCCAGAATGATTTGCTGTGCCCGTTGCTTGCTTGCTTGGCTGCTTGGCTTGGCTTGGGTGATATTGGCTTGGCTTGGCTTGGCTTGGCTTGCTTGCTTGCTTGCTTCTCGTGGCGATCAGTATGACAGTGTTGTTTCGATCTTTGTGATAGACTGCAAAGACCCCGGGCGAGAGCCGATTGCATAGGCAGCAAGCCATGAACCAGTTTGCGAGACGAAGAGAAACAACTAAAATGCCTGAGGACTGCGCACAACGCAGAGACGGGAGAGAGGGAGTGAGAGAGAGAGAGAGGAAAAGAAAAGCTTTTATTTCTTGTTAACTTGTTTGTATTGCAGACTATTGGTGGCCCCAAGTCCACACAAGAGGATTCCGAAGCCAAAGTTGTGGCGGATGCGCTGACCAAAGGCACCTCTCAGGTCGGTGGACAAATGTTTTCCATGTAGAGCATTTGGCAAATGCTGTGGCCGTGGTCTTCGATCAAATTCTGGTGAGTGAGGCGATGCTCAAATATGAGAAGGAGGCAAAGCTACCAGAAAGGCTCACAATTGTAGAGTTCCGAATCGTAGCATGACTTCCTTGACTCGCTTTTGTGCTTTCAGGTCTGGTCAAGTCAAAAGAGTCAGCGCAAGTTGGCTGACAAGCTGGCAGTGGAGATGGTTGGTTTTGAGAGATCGTAGACTTGCATGGTTCGATGGTGGCCAAGCTGCATCCAAATATGCCTGCAGAGCAACGCTGCAACCTTGCCGCAGCCTTACTATTGAGATTTGAGTCGGCTTTCACAGGTCCGCAGATGAAGAAGCTTCATGGCACCTTAGATCAGCAGAGTCAAGAAATGGTTTGATTTGATTCAAGCAAGCTTGCAGTTTGCTGTACTGGTTTTGACTATGACAGATGACTATACTGTGTGTACTATGTATATATGTGGCACTCTCCTGTACCATCATACGCCCTCGTTTGAGTATGTTTCAGTATCCTTTTCTTCACTTGAGTTGACTCCACACAGAATCACCAGGAACTCGTCAGGCACTGAAGGCAGACTTGAGGCCCAGGTGCTTAAAGTCGTGGTGCCTCTCTGGATGCTCGTCCAGTCGTTCTGATGACATGTTTGTTTGTGTGTGTGCGCTTTATATTTTTTGACGCGGCTACATCCTTCCCTCGGTCCAATTACATAAATAGGGCAAGTCGACGGTTCTTCTCGTGCATGTGGGCACATCTTAATTATATAAACGCTTGCGTGGCATGATTTGTTGCAATACGTTTGGTATGCTGTGAGTAGCCAAGGTGTGATTGACTTTGACTTAGTCGAAGTTGAAATAGAGCGGCTGTGGGATAATGACAACCATGATTCCGGATCAAGTGGCTCAGCTGGTCCCTTCCGTTCAATGACTTTCTCTCTGAGTGCATGTTAGGTTCGGCAAACTCTGAGTCGTTAGCAGAGTTCAGCTTAATTCGCTGGTGTTTTTGGTTTTGTATGTGGCATTTTTGCTAAGCACGGATTCCAACGGATCCTAGCGTCCAGAGATTGTGCCTAGATGGCACCAAGGTCAACCGTCTGTGCGGCGTGGGAAAGAGCGTGGGTGCAGGCTTGGAAATGGTTGCAAAGGATTTGAGGTGTTTTTAACGAATGCGTAGCGAAGGGTTCTCGTTTCACTTTGGGGGTCTGGGGGTAGAGTCTTGTTCATGAGGCGTTGTCGTGGCGTTGGCAACCGTTGGCCGCCGTTCGCGGTTGGGTCGCTAAGGGGCTGACAGTGGGGGAAGCTTTTGGAGGAGGTTTTAGATGGAAGCATGAGTGTCAGATTCGTGTGAGATAGCATGGAAACGTGACATGTTGAAGTGTGGAGGATGATTTTGCTGCGCAGGTGCAGCGTTTTGTGAAATCCTCAGTTCCCTTCGCTTTGCCAGTTGGCGTTCGCAGGGTGGTCTGTTGGAGGTGTTGGATGTCGCTGTGACAGTAGGATTTGCAATCCAGGCTGTTGCCTCGAAGCTGTGCTTTTGAGGCTCCACTTTAGAGACGTAATGGGGAACCAGGGCATAGCCCAGGGGGGCCCCAATAAGAACCACTTGGAAGTTGGAACCTAGCTCAGGCTCTTAGAGCACCAGAAACCAGTCAAAAAGTTGTAGCCACTCATAATACCACTTGCTTGTAGACATTTCCCCAGTATTAGTACTGTAAAAACAATCGAGCTATCCAGACACGCCAATTCTGAACGAGACACCGATGGAAAGGACAACTTATAAGCTGCATAATTAGTTAGAAAGTTGATGAAAATTGTGAGCACTTTCAAACTTCACACATGTAGTGTGTAGATGTGTGTGGATCAATGCCATGAAACATTTTTAGTTTAATAGTATTTGCCCAATGCAATCAGTGAAGGTATCCAGAAGTTGTTCTGAGACATGATGCATTCACTTGTTCATTCCACGGGGCCTTGCAAAAGCTAACGCAAACTCTCCTCTTTGTTCTACTTCTGGTGGCCTGAACATTTCATATTGAAAGTCTCTTAGCCCAGAACCGTTTCTAAGAACCCCTTTTGCACTATATAAGAACCTCTAAGAACCCAAAGGGGGTTCCAAGAACCTTTCACAACTAAACCGCTTTCAACGGAGCCCTAAAGTGGAACCCTAGTTGCCTCGACAAGTCTCAGTTAAAATCAATGGGCGCTTTTGGTGGGGTCTCGGACGAAATGCTCGTTTGGAGACTTGCCGCAGGACTTTTGGAGGAAGTCGCGTACGAAGCGCTAGTTTTTGAGCCTTGTTTTTTGTGGATGGGTTCTCGTGCGTAACTTCATTCACGTGTGGCTTTTGGAGGATGTCTCGTATGAAGCGCTCGTTCCTGCAAGGGTGTCCCACAAGAGTGTTTCCTGGCCACTTTGTGGTACAAATGTAGTGCTCGGAGCAGATTTTGGGAGCTGGCCTCAAAACTGGGAGGGAACTGTGGCCTCAGAATTGGCAAGCTTGTAGCACAAAGGTAGAACAGGAAGTGGTTTCTGGGAGCTGTGGTATCAGAAGTGGTAGCTTTGTAGTGCAAATGCAGGGCGGGATGTGGCGAAACGACGTTTGTGACGTCGCTGTGCCATGCGGTTTTGCACGGCCTGGGTGGGAAGTGCATTTGTGTGAGTCCGTGCCATTGGGGGAAGGGAAAACGGTGGTGTAAACACGCCTGTCGCTGGGGAGCGGGATCAGTGAAGGTGTCCGCGACGCTTGGCGTAAGGAGACAAGGGCGTCTCCTACAAGAAGTGTCCTACAAGAGTGTCCCACAGGCCTTACGAGCGTCCCACAAGAGTGTCCCTCAAAATTGCGCAACAAGAGCGTCCTACAGGGATGCCTGCTGCGTTTGGACTTTGCTTTTCTCGTTGAACGTGTGTGCAGTCGGGGTTCCTGGGTTCAGTCAGGTTTTTTTGTGGAAGAATGCGGAAAGTGTAAATCCGCTCGTACTCAACCCCAGCAAGCAAATTGTATTCACCTTGCCCTTTCAATGTGCACAGCTGCATGCCCGTTTTGTGCTTTGGGACCTCGCTCCCTTGACGCTGATGGCGGTGGAGAGAGACAGGGAAAAAACTTGCAGTAGCACTGGCATCCCCTCGGTAAACTGGAAACTGCCCAGCCAACATTTGGAGTACTGTTGTTTTGGACGCTGAGTTTACTTCTCATATGCTAGAATCGCTGCTAGAACGACTTTGCTTGCCAATAATGTTACTCGTAATTTTCAATACCGAAAGGATTCAGAGCCTCACATTGCACCGCCACGCAGGAGTGTGTGCATCTCCAGCCTTTTCTCTCCAGCTGGGGAAGTGGCCTTCCGACTCTTGGTGGCTGGCAGCAATCGTGCTTTTGAGATGTGTGCGATGCCCAAGACACCGGACTTGCCGGCTCGTGGTGTGGCTCAAAGCATATCATCTCGTGGTGCATTTGGTTTTCTGTTTGACAAATCTTGCTGCCGTGGGCCTTCCAATCTGGCATCTTTGAATGTTCTTGCAAAGTTGAGTGGAGAACATTATGATTTGAGAAACCGTCGAATCCGGATAATACAGTGTGGTGGAGGCCTTTGGGAACTGACAAACTGACAGACCCATAGCCACAGGAATATACTCGCATGGCATTGATTCCATAAAGATGCAAACATATATGCCAAGTGATTAATGAAAAGGCCCCACCCCAAAAAAAATGGCAGCAAGATGTCAAACATACACGGAAACCAAATGCGATTTGTACACACTGGCAATGCAACAGGGTCAAAGTGTTGCCACGCCCGACAAAGCTAGAGTTGAAGTCATGAAATGCAATCAGGAAGATTGACAGCGATTTACGTGAAGGGATGTTCATTTCTCAACTACCGCTTCTGCTCGTATCCTAGATATAAGATGATATAAGTTATAAGTTATAAGATACATAAGTGTTTGTTGCCAAGCAGTTCCCTGCAAGTACCGTGTATTTGTCATTATTTGAATCTTTCACTAGTCGTGCTAGAATTGCGCTAGTTGCCGCTAGCTCATCTCAGGATATTGGGGAATCAGTGCAATTATCGCTGTATTCTCTCGCTAGCAAGCACTAGATGCGGGCTAAAGGGAAATGTACGCGACAAGGCTCTCAAAGCAAGACTCAGTTTAAGCTCTCGCGGTTCAGTTTCTCCACGCTACGTGCTGCGTTGGCTCCTCACAAATCTCAAGGTTGCTGTAGCTTCTTGCTGAAGAAACCTAGATTGCAATCACCACAAAGGCTCAGTTGTGCTTTCCTAGGTGCAGCTCCTTTGGTTTAATTAATGGTCCAAAGCCTGCATGTTTCCATGAGGATATCTCCAAAGGCTTTGATGAGCACCCATTGCGGCTGAAGCCCGAGGTGTTTCCTCTAAACAACTTGGCGAAGAATGGATTCAGGAGCCTGTGGCTGGTTTTGCATGTGTTGGATTATATGCCTAAACGATATGTTAATTCTATGAATGTATATTTATATAATATACACGCAATACTTTCGTAATCGTGTGTAGATGATCAATAGCAGTTGATGCGATGGCACAAGTCGCAGGACATTTTGGAGCATTTGGAGGCACAAGCAAGTCGGTGTTTTTGTGACTATGCAATTCGGTGGTGAACCGATGAACGTATGCATCAGATATATACGCTGCAGGATGCTGCAAGGAGAAGCCAATGTTCGCGATTGAGAGCAGACCAGCCAGGGCCACAAGCGACATGGACTTACAAATCTGCCGCGGCCAACATTTTCTTTCAGGCTCAACGTCTTCAACTACGGTCGCTTTCACTCGGCCTGGTGGAACATGGATTGGATTAGAGTTTCCTGTGCACCTTTTGTCCTGTAAACCGCGAGCGCCAGTGCCTCTCAATCGAGGAAAGTGAGCCGTATTTCACCCGAGACTTTCAAGCAGATTGCTGAGCCTTTGGCTTTGACCCGCTTAATGTTGGCAATTCCCCACCGGTCAGGTGAGAGTCTAGAGTCTAGATTTGATTTCAGTGGTGTCCTCCGCCTCCGCCTCCACCTCCTCGCTACCTCCTCCTCATGCCTGTATAGTATAATCTGCTAGCGCTGTGCGCTGTAGTGTGTCAACTTGCATTATATAATTTACGGAATTGGCCAAATAGCACACAAGAAATACGCCACAATACGCATGATCATGTCATGTACGTATGCAAGGTAATATGCCAAAAGGCGTGTCAGATGCACAGGATATGTGAGCCAAGCAACCTGTCACAAGGTATGTTTATATCACTATTTATCAGAAAATGTGTTCCCGTTCCCGACAATTTGCCGGATAATCCCTCATCATGTTTCACGCTCTAGGCCGGATTACATGTCAGATTTGTCCGATAGCCAGGTCATATGCCAGGCAGTAGCTATGCCAAATCATGTGTCAGGTCAGTTTGTTACATGTCCTTCTGCCAAATCACCTCTCAGTAGTAATTAGGGTGGGATCAGTGGGATCGCTCGAAGCAAAGTACATGGCTCAAAAGACATTTGCCCTTACAATGAACACAAGACTCCCAAATCTAGATAGTTCTAAGGACAGCGGCGACATTTTGCTTTTCAAGTCTCAAGGGACCTTCCCAAGATTGATCAGAGCTGCCTCTCGGGCGGCTTTACTTGGAGGACGCTATGACCATGTTGGTCTTGGCCTTGGCTCCAATTGGCAGCGTCACTTGACCAAATCAAATCCTCCTCTTTGAGGTCTCATTCTGAAGTTGGAAGGTGGCAACATTGCGTTACTTGAGGCCACAGGCTGGATTTGGATACTGGAGCACGTTGTATCATGAGCTCTCAGACGGTTGCAGAAAACGGGACGTGTGATCACGGACGCCCTTGTTGTGTAAAGTGTAAAGCATGCCGCAGACCTCAACTATCCTCAACTTTCCCCAGATGTTGTCAGATGGAACGATTTTGCTGTAGGCAATGAAGGTGTGGGACTGTGCACATGGGCCAACTTCCTTGCCAATAGTTGGGAGAAACAATGATGCATCAAGCAGGGGGATATGATTGTATCAAGATGATATGACTGCTGCAAAGGTTGTATATACGGTATTTGTTGGGTCTGTTTATGCTAGGAGTTTTGTTCGGCGTGATTCACTTCTATTCACTTGACAGCCTTGCGTTTTGCCTTCACTGGCATCCAAGGAAACTGTATCCGGAGATGGCACTAAGAAGCCACTTGGTGAAACAAACGCTACTAATCAGGGGCTCTTGGCCTTAATACTAGGAGCAAGGACGCTAGTAGGAGCTCCTGGAATCGCTACTAGGTTACTAGGAGCAAGAAGCCACTTGGTGAAACAAATGATGGGAATGTGGCGCGCATGGTCACTTTGCTGGCTCAGGAGTCCGCTGCACGCGTAGCTCAGACAAGCTTCGGGCATTACAAGATTGGGTGTCGGATGTCTATGGCAAGCCTTACAATCTCACCGTTGCTTGAAATGCACCAGAGTTTTCAGCTGCGGAACTTTGTTCCTTTGCGCCCACATCCTGATGGAATAATCACGAAAGCTAGCGAAGCTAGCTGGAGTTTCTCTTGCGATAGCAAGGTTTCTTTCGATCGGGTGCAAATCCTAACCCCTGATTTTTCAGGTCGAAGCCCCCCCCCCCCCTCCCCACCTCCCCTCTCCTCCTCCTTGTTTTCCTCCCACCTTCCCTCCCTCCCTCCTCCCTCTTCGCAAGTTCGACTCCGTCCTGTCGTCGCTCTTTGGCATGCGGTTAGTGTTGCGTATCTTGCGGCCGCACTCGCTCACTCTCACTCTCACTCTCACTCTCACTCTCACTGTCTCTCTCTCTCTCTCTCTCATCTCTCTCATCTCTTTCTCATCTCTCTCTCATCTCTCTCTCTCCCTCTCTCTCTCTCTCTCTTCTCTCGCAGGAGGATCCGGGCAAAGAGCCACATATAAAGGACTCTTCACCTGGAATCGTTTGCCCCGCCCAACTTGTGCAAGGCGTCCTGCCTTCTGCTACTCCGAGCAGACCCGCTGCTACCAAAGCCTATTTGGCTTCGAGATGTATTTGTAAATCGTGCACCTGGTGTGATTTTATCCCTCATTGCAAGTGATGTTTACGAGAGTGAAACACTTTCCCATTCTACCTCGCTGCCCTCCACTTTCCCATTCTGGAGCGCTAGCTTTCGCCCCCCCCGTTGGCCTCAAGTTCAATCTTAGGTACCGTTTCAATCTTAGGTGGGCAAGCTTCAGCATAGAGGCTCCACAGGTGGTGATCAAAAGGACTGTGTTCAAAGGGAAGCAGATTTCTGAAAGTGTGAGTTCTAGGCATTCTACGGTTGACACAGCTGGTGCAAAGCTGTGTCTACCGATGTGTTTGCTTTTCTAGTGAGGGCCAATTGAGGACCAGGTGTTGCTGTGTGTAACTATAGGTTTATATGTAGTGGTTTCCTTGCGCAGGACTTTTTTTGTTCACAGCTCGTGGCAGAAGCGCTGAAAGTCATGGGAGTGATCCCACGAGGCTCGCACTGGCTCGCACCAAACGTTTGAAGAAGCTTGGATATCTTTGTGTGACGTCGAAAGTCAAGAACCTGGGCATTTTCAGAAAGATACCACGACTCCTGCATGTGCGTTGCTTTGTTTTGCACAAGACAGCCAGTCCTGATTTGAGGGCAGAAGGATTCAGCCGAGTTTTGGCCAGATTCCTTTTCAGCAAAGAGCCCGGCGATTGAATGCGCTCCTGGCTGCAGCTTCGATCCGGAAGACCTTACCATTGCTCCTTGAATCGCAAGTGGTTCTAACTGGTCTCTTTAAACCAATTAAATTCAAGCCATGAATGAAGCAATCTCAAGAAGAAGGTGCATGAAGATCATGTTGAACTTGGGAATGAAAACACCGAAGACCTGGGGCTTTTGTAACCTTCTTTTTGCTTTTTCGTCCCGCACCTACCAAAATCCCCAGGACTTTGACCTTTCGCATGCCACGGCTGAAAAGGCCAGTGAGCCAGCCAAACGAGATGCAACTGTCAGCGTTTGGTAAGTTTCCTTGGTTTCCTCAGTTCCTGAGTCCTGTTTTCGGCCTTTGGGATTCTTAGACTCCCTGGCTGGCTCTGTCCAAATTGGAAAAAACGGCTGCACTGGTGCGAAGATTGCACCATGGCATTGATTCAAAAGATGGAAAAGCAGCGCCTAGCAGATGAAGGTCTTTTTGTGTGTCCAGTGTGCGGAGTAAAGCAACATGAACATCAGGGAGTGTGAGAGAGGTAAGCGTATCAGTAGTTCAGGGATATCAGAACGGAATGTATATACAATATATATATATATCAGAAAGGCCTGAGGGTTAGTATGGGTTAGCAGTTAGCAAGTGTGTCTTATTTCTTGACACAAGTCTCCATTGCGTTTCGTTTGGCTTTGCGGGTGGGGCTCTCTACCAACTATTCAAGGTTACAGCACCTCAAGCAGACACATGATACAAATGGCCCAGGACTGGGCGGAGAAGAAGAATCAACAAGCCTTTGAAAAGTCACAGGTGTGGCCAAGCGATACATTGTGTCAAAGGTACTGGAGAAGTCAGAAAGCGTGCATGATATGTTGGGCAAGTTGGCCTTAGATGATAGATGTCACGTGCAGGAAGAGGAGAGGCTACAAAAGGAGGAAGAAGCACGCAGGCAAACAACTAGCAGGGAAC
This sequence comes from Durusdinium trenchii, assembly GCA_963970005.1. NCBI lineage: Eukaryota > Dinophyceae > Suessiales > Symbiodiniaceae > Durusdinium > Durusdinium trenchii. Next base: position 99,159 of record CAXAMN010006380.1, read on the forward strand.
AAGCTGTTCGATAGTACTATATTATATATTTCATGAAATGTCCTTCTCGTCCAGTAACAGGCGATTGCGCGAAGCACATTACCGAGAAAAACAAAGAGAGAGATTGGTCCAGTGGTCCTGTCCTCATAGCCATACTAGCCTTTGTAACTGCCTTTGTATGCCTTTGTGAACTTTGGAAATTCGGCCGTGCTTTCTGAGGCATCAACAAAAAGCCGAGGAACTTGAAGCCAAGCAAGCTGCCGAAGAACGGCAGCGCGAGTTAGAAGAGCAAGAGGCTTTCATGTTTGTCACACGACTGGTCAACTAACCAATCTGGAAAAGTAGAATTCGGTCGTGCTGCATCGCTCAGTGGCCGTCTTTCGCAGGCAGCTACAAAGCAAGGTGTTGGATTCGGATTCGCTGTGTTTTTTGCGCGTGTTTCTCGTTCGGAAGATTGCCATTTTTCTTGGCGCTCTGTATTCTAGACGGTGCATTGATTGTTGGTGTTTCTTTTGCCAACCTGGAAAGAGACCCGCTTGAGAGAGGTGCCGTGCGAAGCCGACGCTGGAGCCCCATATAATTCTGGAACGGTCTATAAGTCTATATATTCTATCGGATGGCTTGCTGCAGCAAGGCTGTGATTCTGACCATGACAAGTTCATAATGAAAGTTGACTGGTAATAGAGTTATATAGAGTTGATCCTCACTGTGAGACAATTTTGGACCAAGCATCAATATGCTGGCAAACAACCAATTGCAAATATCACAATCAGTTGCCTCCTTGTTGGTGCCACGCCACCCTCTCAGGGAAGCAAACATCAAAAGAAGACATGTTGCCAAATAATGTGGGCACACATACCACTTAGTGTAACACCGTCAGATGTCTTGAGGCTACAGAGCTTTCGAGCGTGTTTACTCGGATTATGGCAGGCTTCAAAGCACAGGCTTTTTCACATTGCTTAGCCATGGCTGTGGGGATTGCTGAATTGGCAGCTTCTCACTTACAACTGAGCCTCTGTGAGAACTGAATTTCTGTTATAACTCACTGCGCTGAATTTGTTCAGAACATGTCAAAGCTGCACTGGTTCCGAGGCCCATCACAGACTGAGAAGTGTCCTCCTTTGCCTGTCAGGCTCTTGGAGTTTGTCACATTGACAATGATCTAGCTGACCCTTCCTTGCGACATTCCTTATACTATTATATGATACTATATGTATTTTTTGGTATTTTCATATACAAGGCACAACCATGAAGTAGCATACTCTATTGTGCAGTCATCTCCGATGACAAGTTTGAGAAGGACACACATGGCACACGCGTGGGATCACTTTGTCTTGAGGCTGTTGAGGTGTGTTAGATTCGATGTGTCACATTTGTCGTCACAAAACTATCAGCGGTTTAAGAATATTGTGCGAGCTTTACCCGTCACACGAGCGCAGTTGGCTCTAATTCAGAATTATTTGCCATTTGAAAAGCCTGGTTCAGTATGCCTTTGTGCGGCTGTGGGGTATTATGTGGTTGTAGCAGAGATGATGAGCAGGAAAGAGGTAACATCTCGAAGGACCTTCTCTCAAGGGCTGCACGATTTCCCATGTGGGTCATTCACACTGACGAAATCCTGAAGCTCTCGGAAATGAAGCCTCACCAGGAGCTTCTCCTGACAGGACAGCTTCACAGGCATGATGGAAAGGGATTTGTGACCTTCGTGTCACATCAGTGGGCAGCTACCGACCACCCAGATCCCAACAAGCACCAACTTACAACCTTGCAGGACACAATTCAATCTATACGCAACGGCTGTGTCAAGGTGACACGTGAGGGCAACTTTGTTTGGGGCCGCATGATTCGTGATGTGTCACCTGAATATTTGGCCGCTGCTGCAAATGGCTGGATCTGGATTGACTTCGCTTGTGTCCCACAGGTTTCATGCTGTCAAACAGAGCCAGAAAGGGTTGCGACCAAAGCTGCTCAATTGGATGCGATAATGAGCTTACATGCATATGTTGGGAGATCTTCCTGCTTTACAATTCTCGCTCCAACTCAGCATCATCATGAATCGGCACAGCTTCTATCATACCGATCGTGGAGAAGCCGCGGGTGGTGTCAATTTGAGCTGGCTACGGCAATGCTAGCTGGAACAAAGCCTGTTCTTCTTGTCTCTTCAAAGGGTTCAGTGATGCATTTGTTCCACCGAGTGTTCTGTCAGCTCGCGCCTTGTCTTGCAGAGTTCACAGTTGAAGAAGATCGGCAGCACATTGCGCGTACTTTGAGAGAGGTGGCGCAACAAAAAGCTGCGAAGCTTCGTGCTGAAGGAAACCACCATGAAGAGCAACTCTTGCAAGCTATTTTTGTCAGGCTGCTGCAGTTTCCTGGAGAGCCCACTCCAAAAGCTCCCCAGGCTCGCTTAGCCCGTTTATCAGACACTCGATCATTGTTGGCATATAGAAGGCCTTGGTCTAACGGATGGACAGACCTTCATTGCGCAGTGTCTCGCAGCAGCCTTGACTTTGTCCACCAGTTGCTGAAAGCGAAGGCAGATGTCAATGCACAAACCTGCCGGGCCGAGCCCGATTATTTCCTTCGGGCCCGTCTTTCCCCTTTGCATGTTTGGTCGATGTTTTCATCCAGGGTCGATATTGCTGAGCTTCTCATTGGTGCCTTTGCTGATGTCAATGCAAAAGCAGATAATGGCTGGACACCTCTCATGCTCAGTTGCGAGGCATCAAACGAAGTCGGTTTGCACACATTGATCAGGCTGAAAGCTGACCTAAATGCCAAGACATATGTTGGCCTGACACCTCTTTGCTGTGCGGTGACGCTTGATTGTCACGATTTTGTTGAGCCGCTCCTTGATCACAATGCAGATGTTTTGTGTTCATTCTTTGACGGATATTCCTTGCTTCATCTTCATGCTACCCTGAGCACTGGTGATTCTGTCGAGCTCCTCCTCAATCAGGGCTTGGATATCAACCAACAAGGCTTCTTCAGGATGGGCTACAAGTACATGGCGAAGTTCGGATTGTACCATTTCCTTGCTACGCACTGGAATCGGAGCTTATATCAAGATATTCAATTCATGCATGGCGGTACGCCGTTGATTTGTGCTGCTGCGCGCGGAAACGTTGCATCTTTTCAGCGGCTTCTTGAAGCCAAAGCCGATACAAACATCCGAAACGCCAATGGAGACCATGTCTACGACATTTGCTTGCAGACGATGCCACACGAAGTCTTGAAGTTCATCACTACCAACCTTCAACACCGACCGAGAACGCCAAGCCCCTCTGCAAGTGGAGATTTTTGTACAGCGCGCAGTCGAATGGCTGCTTGTATACTCCAATGAGTGCTTTGGGCACTTATGCGACCACGCTGCCACCTGGGACCTCCAACAGAGGGGTGTGACGTGGTGGTTGTGGGTCAACTATAGCAAGAAAAAACTAAACCTTTTGGCACGCACACCGGGGATGGAAACCTGAATAAATTTGAACCTGCAGCAACTTCCTGCAAATGAATGTCTTGAGTGTTGAGGTTGTGGTCAACACCAACCCTCGCGTTCTTCGAGGAGCTTTTTGGGGGGAGGCAGGTGTCATTTGCATGCGCTCCAATGGATGAACCTCAACGGAGCGGGGAACACCTGCAGGAATTCGCCAAGGTCAGTGAAGCTCCGAACAGCCCAACAATAGCTGCAGAAAGTATGCCCTTTTGCCAATGTCATGCGTGCTATGCTGCCGTGCATGCTTGCATACACCTGCCAGGTGGACAAGCATTTCATTTCGAGATGGGTGGAGGCACTAAGTGGTTTGTCAGAGTGTTCAGAGCCATTCGCTTGCAAACGCTGGGGGGTATTGCATTGACACCCTACTGATGAATGTCACAAGTCTTTCCCAGGCAGACGAGGTCCTGATCCTGTAGAGTGGCCTGCAGGTGTATCGGATGAGGTGCAGCATGGCTTCTTGTCACGCTGCATTTGGGACTCTTTGAGATGCAGGTGTCCAAGTCCATGTCCTGGTTGAAGGGCACTGTGGCCTGTCTTAGAGTTATATAGCAGCTACAACACAGAAACCCTTTGACAAATATGACATGCCTGCTTCTTTCAATGCAACTTTAGCTTGAACTTTCTTTATTTGCAGAGCCCCAGGAGTGGGAGTGGAACAACGATGGCTTTACACTCAAACTGACACGCGATCAAGAGATTGAAGCGCCCATCCAGCAGAGACCTTCTTGCATTTGGCAACAGTTTCTATGTTTTTATTAAGTTATAAGCTGGTGTGTTAACATAGTGAGTTAATAGGGTATCGAGTTTGGGGGAGGGGCGCAAAGGCAGGCTTTAGAGGACAGCAAGAGTCGTAGTATGAGCAGTGAGTGTATAATTGTAGTCGCCCAGTGGCAGCGTTGCCATGGCATGCAAGGCTATCAGACTCACAGTGTGGGATTGGGGCCCCAGCAGCCACATGGAACTGTTGCAGCTACAATAGGAAGACAACCGAAGACACCTTAAATGTACTGTAAGCCATGGAGCAGTGCTCTCATCAGCCATTTGAGGGCAGAAGCCCTACCATCCTTGGTGGTGTCGGTATGGTGGCAAAGTAGCTCGACCGTCTTTGTTTGGCATCAATCATTCCGTCACACTTCCCTTCGCGCTATGAAATCCGTGAAACTAAACTTTGACTCTGAGTGTTTTTTTGTTGCATATGTTTTGTAATTTTGCTATCATGAGCGGTTCATTGAAATGGTATTGAGCCAATGTTATAGTGGGCTCAATGTGTAAGTATGTGGAGTTGCACGTGACCTGTTTGAACTGAAAGCAGGCAGGTTGGACAGAACAACTTTTGATGGCAGAATTTGTCCAGGCAGAATCCACTTATTGCGCCTGTTCATCCCGGAGCAATAACAGCTAGCCACGATCTGCTCAAGAGATGATTTTTTCCAGAGACAATATCATGTGTTTTTGCACTTTTGTTGAATGTATTGTACTGGAATCTCTAGAAATCTCATGACACAACCTACACAGTGAGCATACGAATACCATCATGCGCTGAGTTGTTCATTGTACGCTTCCTTCGAGCATGCCTCATACAGTGATCCTATGTATTGTCAAGGAGTTGCGTATGAAGCTCCAACAACTTCTTCAACACATAGCTTTTGCATGCTTTTGCGCTGATTCTACATTCTACAACATGGTACTGTATCCCTACAGTTTCTTTTTGAAGCATGCACCAAACGTTCGGCTATGTTTGTACCTTACGGAATTCTCCATGACTCCAGTCACTTAAGGTGCCATCACGGCTGCAAGTGGACAGCCGAAAAGGGCAAACTATACCTGTTCATTGGCAGTGCTGGTATATTTGAGCGCCTCATTTGCAAGGGAATGAAGCAGATGAAGCATGAGAGGCAACGCCTTGCAGAAGCAGTGTTGCTTCCATTATTTTGTCCAAGGCTAGTTGCACCAGCAGCATGGCAGAAAGAGACGCGAAAATCATGTCTTTGGGTTATTGTTTTGTTGCACCTTCAAGGGTAGTTTGTTGATTGCACTGGTTGTGTGATTGAAAGGGATTGATAAGGACCCGAAGCCATCAAAGCTTGAAGGGCAGAGGCTTAGAGGCAGGATGCGCCATTTGAAATGCTGTGGACTACCTATGACTACATGTTTGGTATGTTATAGTAACTATAATACGTTGAAGTCGTTTGTTCACATAGCTGGGTTTTGTTTGCATAATTTTGTACTGTATATGTTTTTGTACTTGATACTTTTAGTCAGGCTATTCAAGACGAAATTCGCGCGAGCAACGTGGCAGCAGCGAAGAAGCATTTTGGCAGGCATGGGCAGGGAAAATGCCATGTATTGTAGCACAAGCCTTCCCTCTCGAAATAAGGCGATTGATGCTGACGTTCCACCGGATTTTTGACCATGAAGCTGTAGATTTGGACAAGGCTTGAACAATATGGGGCAAGTGCTGTAAAGGCTTCGTGAAGACGTTGACGTTGTCGAATTCACCTGCTCGAGTTGAACCGCTTGGAACAAAAAATCGCAGTGGGTGAAGGTTGCAAAAGCTGAAGAGCTTGAGGCAGCGGCTTTGAGGCAAGACTTGCATTCCTGCAGGATCTTTATGAAGTCCTCGGCATTCCAGAAGATTCAGATGAAGCGACCATCAAAAAGGCCTGGCTCAGGTTCTCAGGCGATGTATGTGTCATCAAGTTATGCCTGTACAATGTACAGCGAAGTTCTATCGTACAATCACTCATCGTCAGCTGAGCTGTGCCTCAGGTCTATAGAAAATTGTCCATTCAGCCGCTCGGAAAGAAGTTCTGAGACCAATGCCACACAGGCATGCAGAGATCCAAAACCCGGACAGGTATCATCCGGACAAAAACCCGGATGAAGCGTCGAAGGCGAAGTTTGCGGAGATCCGAGCCTTCGCTGCAAAAAACTAAATTTCTTGACTGGAGAGTTCTTGGCACTTTGCCAGCTGCAGTGTCATGGCAGATCTTGGAAGGTTCTGTGACTATGCGTCCAGGCAGCTGTGACATGGCCTTCTGAGGCTTTCTGTTTGATGCATGTTTAGGCCCAAGCAAGGGCAGGGGCGGCTGGAGGCGGATTGTATAAGTGCACCGCTTACGAATCCCAATAGGTCGGGGTCACATTCGTATGCACACGGCAAAGACTTGGTTAGCCAATGTTAGCCAGACATGTTAGTTATACAATGTTATACAATATTATGATTGTTTACCTATTTGCATAACCTGCTCCCTGCCACCAGAGCCATTTGCTAAGTCAGTGGCGATGGGAAATGGCGCAAGCCATGTGGGCCACTTGGATCTCCAAAAGAGGACTGCGGAGCACGCTCAGGCTCTCCCAATGTCAATGTGGGTCATGAAGGTGTCAGATCTTATGAAATTGAACCGCATGGCAAGCTACGAAGAACTTCTAAAGGAAGGGCTTCTAGTAAAGCGTAGCAAGTCTCACTATTGTATGTTTGTCTCTCACCAATGGCTTGGACACACACATCCAGATCCAACTCTGCGACAGCTCGAAGTGCTTCAGCAAGCACTCCAAAACCTCATCAGAGGCCGTGCAAAGCCCGTCAGCGACCCACACTCCCAGTTTCATGGTGACAGGCGTCAGCTGTCGGTCCTCGAGCAGAAGAAAATCGCAGAAGGGTACATTTGGTTGGACTGGTTTTGCATCCCGCAGGATGCCATTGAAACCGTTGAAGACATCGAAATCTCGCAAACTGTTGCAAAAATGGAAGCCGATCAAGGCACGGACCCCAAGCCAAGCAGAAGCTCCAGCAGTCTCACAAGTCTTACCACGCAGGAACTCTACATCAGCTCAATCCCCTTCTACGTGGATTTGTCTGACATTTTTATTGCTTTGGTGCCACAAGGATATCATGTTGATACAGCTATGTTGTGCAACTTTCGAAGCTACCTCACACGAGGCTGGTGCAGATTGGAGATTTGGTGCCGGCTTTTAAGTGAAAAGTCTGACCAACCTTTCCTTGTCATCAAAGACATCGATGAAATCGAATTTTGCACCTCCATGTTCCTTGCAGATCGTCCTCCTCATGAAGGTGAATTTACTATCAACACCGATCGTACTCAGATAGATCGTGTGATGCGACAAGCTTTGCGTGCCAGAAAGCGTTCGTTGCAAGAGACAAGGAAATGGGACATGTATCGGTTTACAGTTGCCAGGCGCGAAACTTTGCTGGGCCTACCTCCTGCGAAGAGAAGCTTAGACCAATTTCTTCAGGACTTTTGCTTCAGCTCTTTGCAATCGGCCAAAGCTACCAAGGGCATCGGGCCCTTGGAGTGCGCAATTCTGTCTGGAGATCATGAAATGATTCCATTGCTGGCCAACTACGGATTTGATTTGAACAGAAATGTCCATGCCAAAATAGACCTGGCACCTTTGAATGGATGCTCTCTTCTCAACTTTGCTCTTGAGATTGGTTGGCGATGTCCAGAAGTTGTGACAAAATTGCTGCAGTTTCGAGCAGATGTTAACAGAGCAAACCAGCATGGCTTCTCACCGCTCTCGCATTGTGCAACTCCGGAATTTGTGGACTTGCTGGTCCAGCACCGGGCAGACGTGAACAAAAGAGCATGCCCCACATTTGTGTCTCCATTAACTGCTTGTTGTTCAAGGTCTTCACCGGCAAGTGTCATCTCCAAGCTCATTGAATACCGGGCAGAGGTGAACCCAGAAAGCAAAGGCTTTTGTAGCCCGCAGCCTCTTGCTGCGCTAGCAGGATGGTCAGCCGTAAATCCACATTGCCTCGAATCAGCGAGGCTTCTTTTGGAAGCACGGTCTGATGTAAATTTGCAGGCTAAGGCAAAAGGTGTTTTTTGGTCTCTTGAAATGCTGAGCAGAGCTCGCATGCGTCTTGGGTCTTCATCACTGCTCGCCCAAGTCTTTGCGGAATGGACCACGACCCCACTTGGTTTCGCATGCTTGTACGGTGGGGATGAATATGCTGAGTTTCTCCTGAGAGCCAGGGCCGATCCTCATATTCGAAATGCACGTGGTCATACGGCTTTTGACCTTGCAAGGACTCAGAATGTTTTAAAGGTACTGGAAGGGAGCCAGACATTCTCTGTGTGAAATTCGATACCACTCGTGTATAGTATAGTATAATTCTCCGCACCTACTGTCCACTGTGAAAAGCAGTTGAAACCCTAGCGGCCCTAGCGAGTCTTATTGGAAAAAGTAGCGGTTGCTCCTGGCGGCACGTTGGCGCTCAAATCGGCTGAAGAATCGTGGAGTGACACAGGGCATGTTGCATGCTGTGCTGAGCTGCGGCAACCAGACATTTTTGAGAGGAGCATAATCACGTTGACATGACGGACTGAGGGGACGCATACGAAATCCTGAACGATCCCGATAAGAAAATCCTATATGACACAGGCAAGGTCCATACACATTCCCAGCAGTTTTGTGAACTGACCGTGATTGAATTGAAAAAACTGTATAATTGTATAGTTTATAGTTGCAAAACTGTTCTTTATATTGTTTTCAGGTGGCATGGCAGCCGTGAAGGATTCCGAGAAGGGCAAGGTTGAATCCACGGGTGATTTGAATTCAGTCTCTTGGACGTGCTTCACCTGACTAAGGGTACATAAAGATGGCAGTTCCTCAGAGTTTAACACATGAATTCAGCCACGTTGTTGCTGGCAGGTTGAGGTGCGCATGCTCAACTCTCAACTCTGTCCATTTCACTGAGGAAATTGAAGTGAATCTTGAAGATCTCTACCTTGGTCAACAGTTCCAAGCAAAGGCCCATCTGGGTCTCGTGATGGAGCAAAATTTTGCTCGAAAGAGATGAAGTTCTTAGGCTCATGCTTGAAGTTCATGATCATGTGATCAATGCCAACATTTGTGGTTCTCCCCTTCCTGATATTCCGTGTTGGATACACGTTGGACTCCGTTGGACCGTCTCGACGACACAGTGCTGGTTCCATTCTACAGTTTCGAGCTACTGGGACTCCGCAGGTGAAGAGAGGAGTTGTGGCCGCCTTAAGCACCCGTGACTTCCGGAGAAAACACTCATTGTGTGCATGGACGCGGCATGTAGATAAAGATAAACGTTGTTTTTTTAATACTGTATCTTTATATAACAGGACCCCCGCCCGATACAACATGACAGAATCAAAAAGCATCCCCTAGTCGGCCAGGTCCTTTGTTCCGCAGGTGCTTGATCTCCTGTTGCGCTGGTCCCCTAGTCCGCTGGTCTTCTCTCCCGCCTTTTGGTCCTTCAAGTGTGTGCCATGGGCATCAGTTAATGGTCTTGGGGTGTTTCGCGCATTCTGCAAAGAGTCGCGGAACCTTTTTTCTTGACTTTTTGCGAGTTGCCCGAAACCATTGCAAGGATTGGATTTTGAATTAGCCCCCGTGCGTCGTTAAATTGGCTTTCCCCCGTGCATCGTTGAATTTGCTTTTGTGTTTTGACGCTTTTGCTTTGCTCTGGGGCCCGGCACAAGCCCGCCCCCCGCACCCTTCCCCTAGCACTGCGAAGTCTGCCCTACTTCTTCCAAAGCATCATGCCTGTCACGAAAAAAATGGAATCTCCGGAGTTCAACCTAATATATAATATATATATATACACGCCACTATATACACACCCAGCAAAATACAGCTGCGCCCTCCCCTACAACCCCTCTAGTGCAACGAATTCTGCACTTCTTTTGCAAAAGCATGGCACCTGCCACAAAAGCTGGTTCTTTGAAGATTTTGAAGGTCAACAGAATCAACACTGTAATATACGCCCCTTGCAGAATAGAACATGTCCTTTCCAAACGCTACCCCTTTCTCGGATCGTCTTTTTCAAGTCAGCACCCACATTCAGCACAATATGAATATATATATATATGCAGTATATATATAATATATGTATATTCATACAACAATTACATATGATATGTATAATATATATTTATCATTATTTATCTATTTATTTACGAGCACAGCTATGGGAGCACAGACAAGAAAGCCCATTCATGTGATAGCGTGCGTATGAGAGCCACACACACACACGAGAGAGAGAGAGAGAGCAAATGCACCAAAGACTTTCTTACGATTGACACAACGAAAGTCTGTAGTTTGAGGTTCGCAAAGTGCTGTGCCTGCCACAAAAGCTGCACTTCCAGGTCCGCCTTGCGCTGCGCCTGCCACGAAAGCTGCACTTCCGGGTCCGCCTAGCGCTGCGCCTGCCACGAAAGCTGCGCTTCCAGGTCCACCCAGCGCTGCGCCTGCCATGAAAGCTGCACTCGAAGTCCGCCTAGCACTGCACCTGCCACAAAAGCTGCACTTCCAGGTAAGCCTAGCGCTGCGCCTGACACGAAAGCTGAAAATTCCAGGTCCGCCTAGCGCCGCGCCTGCCACGAAAGTTGCACTTCGAGGCGGACCTGCATTGCGAGATCCTGCGCCCACCAGGAAATTTGCACATTGAGGTTGCCAACCCACCCACCCATGCGTTGTGGGTGTGTGCACAAACAGGCACAGCGGCTGAGGTGTGTAGAGGATGCCGCAAGAATCCAGCTTCTCCAAATTGCAAGGCGCATGGCAGTCATCGCATCCTGAGAAAACGAGTGAAGGGCGACCGTTGCATGTTCACCACCCCAAAGCTTTTGACTTGCTTGAAGAACCTCCACTGTGCTTTTGAATTGGGAAACTATTGAAGCTGTCAGGGCTGCCGGAAATGTAAGAATCAAATCAAAGTGCAGCTCTTAGCATACAGGTGAACATGTCCGCTTTGAACCAGGAGCATGCGTCTTCTTTGGTTTGTGGAACGTGCCACTGCATGCGCAGTGGTGGCCCAGGTAGTTCAGGTGCAAATGGGGCCATTTCTCACCCAGCAACAACAAGAAGTTCCTAGCAAGGCTAGGGCCAGGGCGGTTGAGGGAAATATCCGAAGATTCAGCTGAACAGTACTGACAGTTGACATGGTTTTTCTAAAGATCCGAAACAAACAGGTTGTTGAGGAAACAGGGCTGGGCCGGGCCATCTTCAAAACCATTCTTAGAGCGCTAGAGAGTCGAGCACTGAGTCTTGATAGACTGCCTCTGGAATGTTGCCCGCTATCACACCTCGTTGAAGCTAAGCTAAAGTATGAAGGATTCGTTGGTGCACTGATCTGTGTTGTGTAGTACAATGCGTTGATGTGGTGTGGTGAATTGTGAGTGGTGGTCTCTACTTTTTTCTACTCGTATTGTAGTCTCGCAGTGGTTGACGTGTGCTGTAGAACATTTACGTGGCGTTTGATGCTTTTCCAAATCTTTACTTTATGTAATACTTTCCCTACTTCCGTATTTGTTTTCAAAATGCTTTACCTCAGCAGTCATTACAATGCATGTTGAGAGATTCTACTTGACTTTGGCCCACAGAAACCCAGCGCGCACCTCACGCAGCCCTGCCGTGGCGGGTTAATCAGTTGCAGACCTCGATACGGATGTTCATTTGGGCTAGCGGCTATCATGAAACTAGCTGAAGACCTAGCAGTCGTGGGAAGACCGCCGGGAGCGACAACGTCGTGGAGATCCCCTCTACACCACCCGAGGTCGCACGACCTTCGCACAACCCTCCAAAAGCACGGCATGGGATGCACCCTCTACATACTAGTTTCACAATCCCTTCAATATCCACGCCTATGCATCTGTTTTTTGCCCGTCTCCCATTTGCACATACATTTGAATAGTTGTTTCAGTGTTGATAGTTTTGGAAGCTTCTGATCTACATATTTAGTGACCAGCATGATCCGATCCAGCGGAGCTGTGGGGTGAAAGCTTCTCAACAAGGGCAGAAACTTACAAGACGATACAAGATGCAGCCGCTTGCTGGGGTGCATTTGTCGAGAAGTCGGTGCTATTTTTTGGGCAACTTGTTGCGGTTCAAGTTCTAGTGGTTGCACAACATTGCAGAACCAAATTTTGGTTTGGGTGCTTGTGGGATCATTGATTTGGTGATTTGTGGTGATCCATTGTGATCGTTGGTGATTTGACCAGGCATACTTTGTGTTATAAGGTGGAACTTGGTTGCAGCCTCCGCCTTGACGTGAAATTCTGCATTGCTTTCCTCACCGCAACTACGCAGGGCCGACCTGAGAGCCAAGTTGGAGAGGGCAGCCCCATCACCCGCAAAGTTCCTTAACTCCACTTCGATAGAAAAGGCATCAAGCAAGGATTCAATTACAAGGATTGAATATATTGTTTGCAAATCATGGGTGAAAGCCTTGGAAACGAACTCACAATCACTTGACATGTGAACAAAGCCTCAAGGTAGCTGTGCAAAGGAGCCTTATTTAAAAAAAAGAAGCCCAAAACAAAGCCATTGAAATCCATTGAATGTTTTGTCCCTGGAACTTCGGAGATATGATACTTAAATCAGGTTGCAGGGGGTCAGAGGACACGTACGAATGCCATTGGATGCCCTGCCACAAGAATGAGATGCAAACATTTGGCTTTATGTGTGTCTTGGATCCGCACAGAGCCAGGAAAAGTGCAAGGAGATTGATGCGCCTTTGGATGTTCACATTGAGACACTTTTTTGCACTCCAGACCCAGCATTGCAAGCACTCGCGACTGGGCACTGTGGATTTTTTATTCGTTCAAGATCCTGAACCTCCCATCTGAGGAAAGGCATGAGCAGCGGCGACACGGTCACTTTTCCCAGGATGGCGGAGGCGAACCAGATCAACTTTGCCCCTTTGCTCCTTTGTTCTTTTCGGTTTTCCGCCCTTTTGCACGACATGTCAGGGAGCCAGAGACTACACCAGATCAAACGCGATCAAATGTGGTTCGTCAAGCTTCAGCTTAGCCGAAATACGATCGAGTTGCGTAACTTCAACAGCTCATGGTGTGCTCGAGAGTTTGCCACACACCCAAGCTGAATTCGGTGGACTGTTCTTCTACGGTATTACTCCACCCCGAACTTCTTGCAATCGTTTGCAGTTGCATTTGACGCGGTTCAGGAACGGCCAGGGATGTTGCCTGGAAGTGTCATTCTGAAGCTCAAGGCCAGATGACCTGACAGAGCTCAAAGCACTGTAGGCTACGGTGAGGTTTATGACATTTCGTTTGTCATTTACTACTGTTGTTATTCATTTGTTTTAAAAGATGATTGCCCGATTGCACAAGTCTTCACTACATGGACAGTCGTTCAACAAAGTCGAAGTATTTGTGTTGGGGGAGTTTTCAGTACATGGACAGTTCTTTTTCACTACTCGCCAGCCGTACAGATCTACCTACCTGCGGCAAGAGTCTCCCGCTTTCCCAGTGGCAAGAACCAACCAACCGCTTCACCTCAAAGCCAAACCAGCACCACACCAGAAATGAAGTCAGGTCTCACCACCAGCACTAACAAGAGCCTGTGAAGAGAACACATCTCATCTACTACTGTGCCACCGGCAGCGTTCTGCTTCACCAGCAGCGCAGCAGCTAGGGCCAAACATATCAAAATGTAGTAGATCACTTCACTATGTGTACAACCAGTGATGCAGGAACACCACTATACCAGCACAGGTAGCATGAGCGATTTCAACAACGATAACAATTTGTTCACCTGGCTTCAGAACTTCAAGGTACCACCATCGTACATTACATCGCCAACACTTGGCAGCATTGACTTTCCCAAGAAGTGAATGGCTACAGATTTACCGATGGTGAACCGTGAGGGCCACACCACTTTGATTCCCCTTCTTTTCATCATGCGCCTGCTTCTCGAAGTAGTCCGCCCGATGGTTTTTTGCCATCAGGTCAAGTCAGCCCTTTCACTCAGCGAAAGGTCTTTAACCTTTGGATAACCTTTAGATGGCTGACTTTGCATTTAGATGCTTATGCTGTGCAGAGATGTTCGGCAAGATGATGCAAGATGTTTCTGACAGATGTTGAAGTTGTGTTTCATTCCCTGGCGCATTGGCCCAAACCAAATGGTGGTCCCGACGGTCTCCTTGATCCTGGCATAGCTTGTTGCCCGCCTATGTTGTCCTTTGCGGGTGGCAGGTTCACGATCAGTGCATGTTTGTTGAATTTTGCACGCCTCAAGGCCAGGAAGCATCCCAAGTTCCAGCGGAATGGGAACGATTTGCACACTGCACCGGTCTCGGCTGGGGATTGAAGTGTTTTGTCGGGTTTGTTAACGCTTTTTGCAGCAAGGCCACCTATCAAGGCGGGCTTTCTGACATAGTCAAGCCATCCCCATTCCACAGCAACAGGCTAGAAAGAATTATCATAGCCCACAGGTTCATTAGCACAAGAAAGAGAAGCGAGGCCGAAATTCACTTAAAGTGATTCGGTGATGTACAGAGTTTGACAAGGATCTACTATAAGACGCAATCATACTTTCTTATTAACTGTGAATGATTGGGCACATGTGAAGCATTTATACAAAGGTCCAAAAACATATATAACATGAATGAAGTGAGCACTGCAATCGTCAAGCACAAAAGCAAACTGTCATGATGACAGGGAATGCCCAACACCGAGGACTTGACAATAAGTCTGAAGGAATCTCTTCTTGGGTGGTCTCGCACCATCACTCACTTGGATGGACTGGTGAGGGGCGGCCATGTGATGTCATGTGCATAATGGCGTTTTGGAAACCACTTGTTTGGAAAGGGTTGCTAAAGTGCAGACCAATCTGTCATGACAGGGCACTGGCTTGTAGGTACCAACAACTCTTGTCCTGTGAACATTTCGGACCAGGACACAGCGTTGAAGTGAAGCAGGTGGACGTCACCAAGCACCTTCAGGCCTTCAGGTATTGAAGTTCTGAAGATAGCATTCAGCAGAAAGAGCAGATGAGAAGCGTGAGTGCGTTCAAGATTTAACTGCACGTTCTGTATGTAGACTTTGACATGTTTGGAGTTCTACTGTTGGGCCACAGGTTGTGCAAATTCGAGGTAAGGGCATGCCGTTGCGAGACGATCCGGCAAGTTTTGGTGACTTGCATGTGAAGGCGCACCACCTTGAAGAACGTGTGCCGTGTGCTTGATCTTTATGTTTCCCGAAAGTTGAGTTTGGCGGAGGTAATGGTCGAGTTCCCAAAGATGCTGACACCAGAGCAAAAGGACAGAAATGAAAAATGAAGGGGCGCGTAGTAAAACAAGTTGAACAAGATGGATGCATGAGGGTGAATGACGCAGAAACCTCACCAGGACGCCATTGCGCAGGTCTTCTCAGGTGTTTCAGCAATCAGCAATGAAGCACTAAATTGTATTTGCCAAAATGCATTGTTCCTTTGCTAGTAATTACAAGTGCATCGCTAGTAGTAACAAGTGCCTTACTGGTAGTAATAAGAAGCTAGTAGAAACAAGTGCCACGCTATTTTCCGCAGATGGGCGGCAAGACCTGTAGCCTCCCGCGATGGAAGGGCCCTTACATGCTGTTGATTCATGCTGGTGCCTGCCAGAAACAACTCAAGCTACCAAGCTGAGGTTCTGAGACGAAGAAAGCCTTCCAGACCTTGAAAGTTGGCCAAGAGTCAATTCCATGCAGGTAGTGTGCTTTGCCAGCTAATGATTAATGCTTTCCCAGACGCACCCTCCGAAAGGGAGGGTGTGAAAGATTGCTGTTGTGGGTCCAGACCCATTTCGTGCAACACAAACTTGCTTGCTTTGATGGCAAGAAAGAGCAGTGCTGCTTTTGGTTATACTGTTATGATCCTTTATGTGTTTGTCCGACAGCCCAAGATTGCCTGAGCTGTGTTGCCGCTCCGTGCGTAAGAATCAGTACGTCACACAGTCAGCGCTGCCGATGTGCAAAGGAAGGAAGAAGATGCGGAAGCGCTTAAAGGACAATGGCGTGAAGCAGCTGGATACCTACGTCAAGTTTGTAAGTTTCATGTTGGATTCAGCATATCAAGTCTGAAATGTATGCACTAAGGCGCCGTGCAGCAAATATCGTCAAAGACGAACCTCAGAATATTTCATGATCAAATGATTCATGATTATAACATAGACCTTGCTTGCACCATACAGAAATCCTAGGGGTAGTCCACCAGGTTTCAGAAAGAAACAGGTTCTTTATTTAAAAAAAAGGACGTCAGGTAGGGCCCCAGGAAATTACCGTACAGCAGAAATGGGGCTTTGAAAAATCCTGCCCAAGGTATCAAGACATGTAGGCGCCAGGATTCCAAAAACACGTTAGACTACAGGATTTCACTAAAGCCGCAGGATTTCACAAGTTAGAGGTACTGGAGAGGATGCTTTTCGTGGACAGTTTTTGTCAACCTTATGCTGTGGCTGTGTTTGTCGTCAATTCTACTTTTTGCAGCATTTGCTTGCAGTCTCTTCTCGGCTGATAGAAACACACGCTGTATATACAACATAAGATTGCGGGCTTGGGAGGGCACTGGAGGGACCAGCTAAGGTAGATACCCAGGACTTGATTAAGGATTTGATCAGCCCGGACCTTTGTTTTTCCTTGGTTCCCAACCCTCTGGGGCACGTTAAGCGATTCTTGAGAAAAATCCTAGGGCACCGCTGAAAAACTAGAAAGTCACCTTAGACCTTGGTCTGGTTGGATTTTAATACGTAAAATCCTGTGGATTTACCTTAATTGTCGGCAACAAGGGCCATATTTTAACTCTATAGATGAATATTTTTTGGATTTGCATATATATATAGATTAAAATGGATATATAGATATATATATATATATATATCTCGGATTTTAGTATTAAATTCTAGATTATCGATCTTAATTGCAAGTACCAGATCGTAACGGGCATAATAGCAAATGCCGGATTGTGATGTCATTCCTGGTCTTTAATAACAAGCGCCAGATCGTAATGGGTATTTCTAGCTTTAATTGTAATTGCTAGATCGTAATGCATAGCCCCGGATCTTAATAGCAAATGCTAGATCGCGATGGGCATTGCCGGATTTCAATAGCAAATGCCGGATCGCAATGGGCGTTCCTAGATCTGATAATAAGTGCCAGATCGCATTTGACGTTATAAATGGTATTCCGAATGGGCAACCAATTTCCGATCGATTTTTTTTTTTTTATTAAGATGTACGTAATAATATTATATTGATATTATTCGATTTATTAATGTCTTAGTAATATTTAAATAGATATTTTAAATATTTGATAATATATGTTTAAAAGATCGTTATATCGAAAATTATATATATTTAATATATATATATATAACGACGATAAATTTCGCGATTTGGATAAAATATAAATATATATTATCTTAGATATATATTAAAATATATTATTAAATTGAATTATTTTAAACAATAATTATTTTAATAGAATATTGATAGTAAAATATAATGAATATATTGAATTATGGATATTAATATATTTTTGGGATCTAATAATAAGCATTGTAATTTAGCATTTACCGTTAAAGCCCGATATCTATTGCGATTTTGCGACTACGATTAAATAACGTCTTCTATCTCTGCAATCGAAAATAAAAAACTAAATTCCGATATTATCTAGTATAATTAAAAATACAACAATATTTATTAAAAATAAAAAATGACGATTAAGAATAAACAATATCTATTATAATTTAATATTATCGATTAAAAATAAATAATTTCTATTAATATTTAATATATATTAAGAAGTTTTAAATATGTAATATATAATTAATAATTTATAAATAAAAAAAATATAAAATACAAATATAAATATACAAATTACACAAATACAATAATGAATAGATAAAAATAAACACACAACCACAAATATATAATCACAATCACAAACCTTAAACACAATTACATAATTACAAACACAACCGTAACCACATTTACAAATATATAATTGTCTTCATTTATTGGATTATATTTGATTACAAATTCTTCTTCGGATTTGATTTTTTCTTCTTCCTGTTCTTCGATGTCTTTAATGTTATGATCCTCTTTTTCTGGTCCTATTTCTTCATTAATTTTCTGATCTTTTTGATTTATTGCTTCATTCGATTTATCTTTATTATTATGTTTTTCATCGTCATCTCTTGATTGGTTATTTTTGGGGAATATAAAGCCGCATAGGAACAATGCCCCTTCTAATTTACAACCTGCAAATACCAATGCATGTGCAACCAATATCATATCAAGCTCATGGATAATTGCAGCCATGGCTCGAAACACTAACCTTGAGAAGCAATTGAGGAAGATATTGGATGATTTCCATCATTCGATTATTAGGATCATATATGAATCATAAATATAGATATAAAAATCATAAATATAATCATAAATATACATCCATAATATTCAAATATTGCCCATAAATATATAATAACAACAATATAATTGTTTAAATGCGTGTTAGATATAATTATTAATATCAAATGGAGATTTTAATGATTATCCGATAAGAATTCCCAATATTAAGACAAAAATTTCAATTGCCTATAGATAAAATCATATTCCATAAAATTCATAATTATAATATAGAATCGATATATCGAAATATTATCATTTGAATATATAAATATATAATTTAATTTAATAAATATATAATTGATATAAAAATATATTCAATCTATTAATATATATAAATATATAAAAAATATATTTAATGAAATTAATAATATATTTATTATATATATTTATTAAATATATATTATATTTAAATATTTTATATATCCAATATATATAATATAATATTTAAATCTATATATTTATAATATATTATTAACATATTTTATACAAAAATAATTTATATGTTTCTATTTTTATAAAAAATATTTATTTAAATTAAAGAAAGATCGTTTTTTTCTAATATTGTATTAAAATATAATAGATATATATAAATATATCTATTATATTATTAATATATATTAATATTATATCTATATTATATTATCATTCGGTAATATAATTTAGAATTAATATCTAAAATATAATATATTTTAAAAATCTATAATATATTTTTATGATAATATTCTCTATTAATATAATTAATAAAAATAACAAAATCTGAGAAAGGAGACGACGAAAATCAATACGAGATTAATATGGTAGTGCAAAATTGGGAGGAAAAAATAGCGGAACACTGATTGTTGAATATTTATAGCTTTCGTGGAATTTATATCAATGTGGAGTAGATTAAGCAAAAAATATTAAATATTTTAGATGTTCTCGATTTTCTTGGCGCGGTGCTCTCTGGAACATTATTATTTGGTGAATTATCTAAGAATCCATATAAAAATAAATATTAGTGACGACCAAGAGAAGGATATTCGAAAGATGATTTTTTATTGTTTTGAAATATATTTCGAATATTGTATATCAATATGAAATTCTAAAAAAAACAGGACTAGAAGAAAAAAATTGATAATATTCATTCTTGAATGATTGCATTTTTTTCGTGTCATTGATATCATTATGATGTAGATGAAAATCGGAATATAACATAAAATATTAAATCCTTATAATTTTCTTGCTTCTCCTCCTACGGCACTTTTATTTCCAAATCTCTACCTCGCCCAATTTAATATATTCATATCATTCGCTCCCAGAGAACTTATTCAAAACTAGAAAAATTATCTCCAAACCCCTTCACAATTTTAATTATGCATTATTCGATATTCTTTGCATTATTTGTATCATCAAACCCCATTAAAAATTCCTAATCCTCGCTTTAAAACGTTCTCCCCATCAAATTCCGAATTCATCCTTTCAAATAATGCCTTTTCGCGCCCTCCCCCCATATCCTCAATTCATTTCGTTCGGTTTTAAAATTCAAGCCTGACCTATCGAATGCCTTTCATAATATATTTAATAATAAAATATAATATTTTTTATATATAAATAAATATTAAAAAATAATGTATATAGTTTTTCCTATTTAAACAAATAAATTCAAAATTTAATAATATACAATATATTTATGTTCAATTTATTACCTAATAAATACAATTAATATTTATTTATAATTTATTATTATTATGTTTTAATCGTATTTATTATAAAAATATTTTTTTTTTTAATTTTCTTATTATTATTTCTAATAATAATTATTGTTTATATTTATTATTATTATTATAAAATATATAATCATTATATTTATATAATTACCATTATTCTTCCTATTATAATTATATTTATATAAAATTACGACTAATCCAATTATCAAAAACACCATCGTTACTATATTACAATAATATTATTATCGCCACTACGATTACAATTATTCCTATTTCTATTCCCATAGATTTCTTAACAAATTATTAGATAAAAATAAATCAGATAAATTATATATAAAATTAATAATTTCCAATTATAATCCATAAAAAAATTGTAATTTCATTTATTTTATCTATTTTAATATATATATATATATTATATAAAGATTTCATAATTAAAAATACATCATTAACCTGTATGTTTTATATTTTTTAGATTTTTGTCAATAACATTTAAATAGAACAAGTATTTTACTTAATAGCAATTTCGTGTCCTAAATAGACCCATAAATATCGTAACTAGCCAAATGCATTAGAATAATGCAAATATTATATTAATTATAAATTAATAGAATTAAATTAAAATTTATCGTAAATAATAAAATATATTAAAACAAAATATTAAACAAATTCCTATCTATCCCAATAATTTAATGCAATTAACAAAGAAACAATAAAAAAAAAAGAACGAACATAAGAAATATTTATGATTAATTAGAATTTTTGCCCCGGGAGTTTACCTTAAAATATTAATTTCGTATTAAATACGGATATCGGAAATCAAATGTAAATTTCGTAATGCGGGAAGGGGGTTCGGGACGTTACGCCCCCCCCCAACAACACCCCAAATCCAAAGGTTCGAAAACAAACAAATGGAAAAATAGAAACAAAAAGAAAACAAAACAACTACCAAAGCAGAAAAGCAACAAAGCAAAAAGCAGAAATATAAAAACACAAAAAGCTGAAAGGCAACAAAAACAAAAAAGTAGCAAAAGCAAAATCCGAACAAAAAAATACAATTTGTTTATATATATATAATTTTGTTTTGTTCATTGCGATGGATAAGAATATCAAATATTGAGGGCAATAATGTTTTCAACCAATATGGTTGACCTGGCATATGGTGTCCAAAAGCATGCTCAACAAATATGTCGATCCTTCCGGTGGTAGGGCAAGCCAGTCAGGTGTGCTCAAACTTGCAGCGTCGGTCCACAATTTTAGGACCTTTCCTGTGGAAGGAGGAGGTTTTCCAAGCTGTCAAAGTGTCTGAGAACAAATATGGCAAGCACAACGAATGCACACTGAAAGCACCTGAAGTCGGAGGACATGCTTGCAGCCACTTTTGAAAGGGCTGACCATCCACAACGACCTGCTCCCATCCCTGAACCTGGCATTGGTTTTCGGCAAAATGACTGAAGGAGGTGTCTGGCATGCTTTGGAATTCCACATATTTCACATTCCAGCCTGGGAGGTGCCTGGCATCACTTGAGCTAGAAACATCTTGCTGATCCAATCAATTCTCAATTGTCTCTGCCTTTTCGAAGCGTTGTGATTAGGCCAATATGACCTTGAAATTCTGGAGCCCACAACACTTGCTGCAGTAGGCAAGCGATGCTACAGGCATCTTCCAAGTCAAAGCCAGTATGACTAGCATCTAACGGCTGAATTGTCACATGATGTTACATGGCTTGGCTCATGGCATTGGCCTTTGGTAGAATCCAACACAAGCGTCAAATCCCAACGCTGTGCCGCCTAAGGAAGTACAACTCTTTCGGATGATTAAAAGCAAAAATATCGCTGCCTGGTTTGCGCCATCGTGCCGCAAGCTGAAATGCTCGACCTTGTTTTGGAGCTTCACAGTCAGAAAATGACCGAAATGCAATGCAATTGTTATCGTGTTGTTCCGTGCAGATCTCATCAAGTCCTTGTTGGATGTTATCAAGGCATCCCTGCCAAAGGCTGCCACTCACTATGCACAGAGCCTGACTAAATGTCAAAGTTGGCACACCAGCAACTTGTGTATGAGACGCTGGTGATTTGAATCTAATTTGAATGCAGTCGATCATGACATTGTGAGCCTCTTAGATATGAAGAATGCTTGTCTCGGGTGAAGGACCATGATGCCAGCTGCCAGCTTAGGTGATGTAATCCAGCAGGGGTAACAACATACCATTTCAGTGAGTTTGGGTGCACTGTGAGGTTGTTAACACTCTTGCCTACGAGAGGGTAGAAGAAGGGTTCAGCGATAACATTGCGTCTGTCCATTCTCCAAAAATTCAAAGCACTCCTTTGTTCGAAGAGCAGCGCCTTTGGCCTCGCCGTTGCGACCAGCTGCCACCTGGGTTGATAAGCAAATATAACAACCAATCAAAATAGCAATAAAAACAGCAAATTTGCGTGCGTGGTTGTGTGTGTGTGCCTTTATATATATATATAGTTCTAATATATACAATATATATATTATATATATATGCCAATATATACTAATATATATATATGTATTTATTTATACATGTAATACACCAACTCATTGGGAGATTCAACCTGTCTGCTATGGCAACTATATCAGGACCACAAATGAGATTTTCGAAGCTATTGCAGGGGTGACTTGTTAGGTAAGGGATGTCAATGTACACTGATGTACACTTGTAGGAAGCTACTAGCAACAAGGGCATCACTACTAGCAACAAGGGCATTACTACTAGTAGCTAGAAGCTACTGGTAAACAACGGAGCACTGATGTATACTGTGCAAACTTCTTTGGTTTTCTTCTTTCTATATCGGTTCATTTGCACCTGGGCACCCAGCAGTCCAGAGCGGAGGCAAGAGTCGGACAATCTCCCTCAGCATCCAAACTCGCGGCCTGTCATGAGATGGACTGTAGAGAAAACAGAAAATGCAAAGAACAAACAGAAAAGTCTAAATCTTTAGAAAGATGAATGCCGCTGCGACATCGGAGTGCCAAAGCTACATAAAACAAATCTACAAATAACGGAAGTCAGCAATTTGTCGACATGTTCAGCATCTACGGTGTCCACATGCCCTCGTCAGAACACATGTCTGGGATCACGCGTGAAGGAGCTCAAGAAGCCTTTCCCGACATCCAAGCCCAAGCACAACAAAGCACGACAATGGTTAGGTTAGGTCCATGATTGTCAAACACAGATGTATACAGATGTTGCTTTCGGCCACTGGTCTCACACTTACCATGCCTTGTCATGAGCAAGAGTGCTATATTGTCAACATTTGTAAACAACAAGAGTGCCATGCTGAATTGCTCAATCTTGTCAGTCTGATCACACCGAGTCAGCTGCGGATGGAGACGTGACACTCGCAGCTTCTCCCAGTTTGGCTCAGCCTCAGAAGACAAAGGACACCTGCAACGACCTTTGGAAGCCACAATAAAACTCATACTGATAAGATTTCTCTGTTTGAACACGTGCCAAGAATCTGCCTGGGATTTAAGTTCGCAGCATTTCCCTCAGTCCTGGCAGCTTGGCATCTTAACACGGCCTTTTGTGCCGATGTTGAAGTTTTCTCCGTCTATCATGTTGTATCCCTGCAGGATCTTTCTCTTGGTTCGGACTTATTGAGTCCTCTTTGGAGCCAAATACTGCTTGAAGAACGCTTCAAAGCGCTGAAGGACATCCTGGCACTTTGCCCAACGGCTTTGGCACAAAAAAAACATTCACAATACCAAGTCCTTCGTTTCGTCGCTGCCTGGAGGAACAGAGATTAGTCGGATTCTTGGTGTTGCTGATCACAAAAAGCTGTGGAAGACCCATTTCGAGCCTTGTCCCCAGAAGAAGTGGAGTTGCGGCATGATTTTGGGCACCTATAGGGCTGTTTGATATCACAGCAGCACCTAAACCACACCGAACTGTACTGGCTACCAAAGCCTCCAAGCGTCGCCGCTTGCTGCGCGCCTCCTCTGTTTCCACCTGCATGCTGCGTTTAAGGTTTCATGGCCTGAGATTCTAGCATTCTACTGTACTCAAGGGAAAACGAAGAAAAACAAACACAATAGCATTGTCGGCGCTGTCTAAAGTAGACTTGCAACTAGCAACTTATCGGTGGTGACGATCCAGTACAGTACCCGAAGCGGCCCGAAGCAACAGCATAGGAATATGGTGGACCTATGTCAATTTTCGCTCTGCGTCACAATCCTTGAAAATTGAAGGCATCATGTGGGTCATGAGGGAGCCTCAGTCACCAATGTGAAGCCCACCGCAGCATCCAGCATCTTGGTCTGGAGGCGAACCTGGCGGCCACGATCTGCCATGTCTGCATGAAGCATGATGAATCATGAATTACATCTCCACAAGCTTGATGCTTGTAGCAAACAAACTATGCAGTCTGCCGGACTCGAACGAAACCGGAATCATTCTTGCCGGTCCACCCAGCATGGCCATTCTGCTTGGCTTGTTGGTTGTATTTCGCAACGGCTCTCACCTTGAACAAGAGGTGCTAAGTGTCCCAAGCACCACACACACACCTTCCTATTCGCCCAATTCTAAAAGTTGTTGGAAGTCGCAAGCCTTCACTCACATTCTGCCATGCCACTTGCTGTTCTGCGCTGTATCAGATAGAGCTGCAGAAGAGTCAGGTACATCCGCACGTAAGTCCACAAGGGAGACAAACCTCCACCGTGGCTCATGCTGACTTCACACTCAAAGCTCAAAGCTCAATGCAAATTCAGCTCTCGGCTTCGTTTCAGGGAGCCCGTTGGAATGCGTAAGGTACGGCCAGGTGCATCTCCATCAACTCAGAGAAACAAAACGACCCAACATTGCTTTTGTACTGCAATCACACACAGGTTTCATGCTTCAAGGAACTCTCCACGAGAATCATTGCAACTTCCAAAGCTTGGTGAGAGCTCAACTGCAGGTTCTTGGATCAGACTTGGAGCTTGGCATGTCGGAACAGGTGTAGGGCTTCCTGCAAAGCAAGGGGCAGCTTGCTGGTTTGTACAACTCAAGTACTCGATACAACGCCCTCGTAAAAGAACGCTGGCCTAGTGCAGTTTGAAGCCATTCAACGAATGGTTCCAGGTTGGGAAGGACCTCGGCAGAAAGAAAGCATCCAACTATCATCTTGTTGGGAAGCCTTGCAAGCCCAAGCAAAGGAGAGGCACTACACTTCCAACACAAGAAGGACATTTGATGACTTGGAATCCTCAACAAGAAAAATACTATTCTGCGCAGAGACCCAACATGCAGTGCAGTGTAGTCCGGCAGAAATCCCAAAGATGCGACCATGGCTTACATTATGCGCTACTAGTAACAAGTGCATCGCTACTAGTAACAAGTGCCTTACTACTAGGAACAAGAAGCTATTAGAAACAAGAAGCTACTAGTAACAATGTTTGCTATTAGAATTAAGTCAAATTAGAATCTATATAATTCTAGCGCAACACATGATTGACGACGCCCATATTACATAGACATAGCCGCTTCTTTCGCTCAAACAATTTGGCATAACCCTCATTGGAATCGGATGTAATGTTGCTTTTCGAACCGCGTGTATAGTGTGGCAATGTCCAACCCCTTTCTGAAAAAGTGCAGGTAACGGATGCAGCATTACTTTTCAGCACAATGAGAGATAACAACAAAACAGACAGTAGATATTGCATGGTCAGGTCAGGTCAATAAAGGAATATTCTTAAGGTAATAGGCTTCAAGTATCTACAAGTATCATGTTCAGATATATTCAGCGCCAGAATCATCCCACACTCATCGCCTTCCTTCCCAGCATCTCATGCTCAATCTATATGGCAACAAACAAAGGCTTGGGCTGACATTCGTCCATCAGATCGCTGACGCCTCTTGTGGCACAATGGTGGTTGCCACGTGTTTGACTGTACGACTCTATGTCTGACAATACATCCCGGCACCTTGACAAGCAGGTTAGGCGGAAAGTTGTGGCGTCAATAGCTGCAATCTCCACACCCAACATGCCACGACACTCAACCTGCAAATCACAGCAAACCATGCCCTTTGTTCCTAGTAGCGAACATTGCTCCTAGTAGTAAGGCCAGGAGCCCTACTAGCATCCTTGCTCCTAGTAGCGATGCCAGGAGCCCCTAGTAGCGTCCTTGCTCCTAGTAGTAAAAGGCTACCAGTAAAGACAACCATGTATAATTAAAGGCTTTCGAGTCTCATCGATTGCCAAAGACGATTTCCTTTTGCTCCTACCAGGCCTGGAGCGTGTTGGCGCTGATGGCAAGAGAACTCCAAAAAATTATCCTGCAAACTGCAAACCCGCACTTTGAAGCGTGCTCGCACCAAATCCCTAGGTCACCGCGAATGTAAAAATGTCATTATTAAGGGCCCTTGCCCTTACGTACCTTTTTTATGCTTTTTCAAATCCAATCAACTGCTTGTCTGTACTCTGTATTTCAAAGCACCTCCGAACGAGCAGAACGTGGAGGCACCTTCCTAACAACAAGAGCCAACAAGTGTCAATGCCCCGGCCCCCCTATCTGTTTTTGCCTTCCTGTTCAAGCAGGCCCACTGATTTTTGAGAATCCCCAAGGTCTGTACTTCCTGTTTGCCAAGCTGAAGCTGAAACATACTGAAACATGGTGAGAAAGAACCCCTATTATATATATATATAAGGATTGAGGATATTGACTGTTGAATCAAAGAACCCCTTGGGTCCACACGATGAACCTGTCCCTGATGAAGTCGCTACCTGCAGAAAAGCATCAAATAGGGCGTGGAGGACTCTATCAAAATGAGCCAACAAGAGAATAACAGCAAAGCCCCCCAAAGCAAAGCCAACTACATGTAACTTGGGAGGATAAGAGGTGCAGAATCCAGAAATTTTTGGAAAGGACATCCAGAATGACCTTGGTCAATGATCAGCCTGCATCAAAGCATGAAACAAAGAACCCACAATGTAGACTTGACAAATTAAAGGTTCTTGAATGAGGCGAGACATGCTGAGAAGCCCTACAAGCTCTTCCACACAGCGCACCAGCTCGGCAGCCTTTCATCCAAGTAGCATGGCGCTCGACTGAAAGGACCTGCGCGACCTGAACCTCTTGAAACTCAGCCCTGCAAGGCACTGCAAGGCTCAGGCTGCGAGGATAGCACTAAGACAATCTTTGAGCCGCCGTGTTCGATTCAGCCTCATGGCACGGACTTTCCGTGGGGGGGTAGGCCGGCAGGCCGATAGGTAGGGTAGCTAGTGGAAGAGATGTAGCTAGTAGCTAGTAGGACGCTACTACCTACAGGACGCAGGATAGCTCACGCTTCTTCAAGGAAGCTCCGTCACAGTCAGGAAGGCCTTCTTGACAACCGCTGTGCCAAAAGAAAGCTGGTCCGGGGCTCCTGTAACAAGAGTTTCTGTATGTTTCTGTCACGTGAAGGCGAAGCTTCTTGGAGGCACTCTACAAAGCTGCAGCATCAATATTCCTTGCTCCATACTTTCGGTCTGGCAGGGAAAAGTATTTTGACCCTGCAAAGGTAGCTGAAAAGTACAAGATATATTTACTCATCTTATATATATATATATAACTTGACTTGTTTTACTGTAATCATTTCTTATCCAAGCTCATATTATTGTAAAAACAAAAGGCAGAACGGCAACAAATTTCTAAGTCTAAAGGACATCCGTGGTTCAGGACTGCCTTCTGCTAATTGAGCAGTCTGCCTCCGCTGCTCTTTTCTCCGTAGCATCGGAGTGTCACTTTCTCTAGACGGCTGCTGTGAGTGACCGCCGGGCATCAAGCGCATCATGCAGCGCATCATGCAGCGCATCATGCAGCGCATCATGCATCAATGACCACCTGGAGACTCCGACAGTCTCGGAGAGGCAAGTCCAACAGAGAAAAAGCAGCGATCAGGGATACTAAACTGCGTCACGTGCTTGAAAAGGGATGGCAAATATCACCACCAAGTCCACCAAGTCCAGTCCCCGCATAGTCGTCCAACCTCTCCGGCGTAGGACTTGCCTGTGGATGGCTCTGGATCCTGTAAAGTGGCAAGGACATGAAAAGCAAAAGTGAGATGTTTAACGGCAATGTCCCCGTGTGACAAAGCAAGTGCATGGTTGGACACTGGATTGCCTAAATGTCTAGTATCCGTTCATACTTTGGCTCACCATTCTTGCTTGGCTCTGCAGAGACTGCAAATTCAAAAGTGGATGCTGCTTGTACCATGCGCAATGTCATGTTGTGTTCTTTCTGCGTCTCCTGGGTCAATTCAGCACCGTCCACTTTCACGTGGCCTTGCATGGAATGAATTTCAAGTCAAACCCACGTCCAAGACACCAAGACATGTTCGGGCGTCTCTGAGGTAATCACACCATGCGATGTCGCAATCTCCCATGACACAAGTTCCTGCAGTGATGCCCTTCAGGACCTTGGACAAACAAAACCAAATATTGGACCGGAGGCCGTGTAAAGAGCTCATGGTCATTGAAATGAATGACCCTACAATCGTATTTGAGGTAATCTACCCTTTCACGGCAGTGAGTCTGAAAATCGCGCTATATTCAAGTCTTCACGGCATCATGTACTGAGTAGCTTCTTGTTACTAGCCAGGAGCCCCTAGTAGCGTCCTTGCTCCTAGTAGCGATGCCAGGAGCCCCTAGTAGCTTCTTGTTCCTAGTAGCGATGCTAGGAGCCCCTAGCAAGAGTGTGACGTGCAATGTGAAACTGCTATCACCTTACCAGCCAGGTGACCAAGAAGCGCCCAGCAGATTTAGCAGAGCAATCTGCCGTGAGACTGCTAGTAATGGAGCCACATGAATCCTTGGCTCTCTACAGGCGGCAAACAAAGGAACCTAGGTATGTATATAAATTTAGATGATCTAATCAGCGTAGCAGAAGAGTCAATACAGTCCAATCATCCAAAGACATCAC
The DNA here is from genome assembly GCA_963970005.1 of Durusdinium trenchii. Classification (NCBI taxonomy): domain Eukaryota; class Dinophyceae; order Suessiales; family Symbiodiniaceae; genus Durusdinium; species Durusdinium trenchii. The sequence continues at coordinate 128,438 of CAXAMN010006380.1, forward strand.
ATTGCGGGTATGCTTGCAAGACTAGCTGCAGTGGAGGTCAAACCTCCTTCAGTTGGCCCGGAATCCGTGAGGTAGACCTGCTCAAGACTTGAAGAGATTTGGAAGAGTCGACAAAGCTTGTTTCAAAACAAAAAACAATATATATATATACACAGTACATATATTAATAATGTGTCTCGGCAAAGTTGGACAAAGTTGCATAAAGTCGACTCCGGTCGAGGCCTCAACACGGCCAACTCCTGGATGCAGGGTCGCAGAGACACTACCAAGGGACTGCGAAGAGCCCAGGTCCCAGTACGCTGCCTTCCCGTGCCTGGCGTTGGAGAGCTCTAGATATCAAATAGTCATAAGTGTAGGTAGTTAATTCGATTCCTACTTTCTCTTCTTTCTGGAAGAGCCATTAAGTTACACATTGAGAAGCTGAGCCCGGCAAGCAGGAAGAAATACTCAAGGTTGATGCGTTGATGCACGAAAGGTCGTAACACGTAGATTGAGGATCAAAACAGGCAGTTCTGTCGGCACAGTGCAATTCGCCACAGGTGCTGCTTGAAGCACTTGGCCGGGACAGTTGTCATCTCCGGGATCGGAGTGGTCTCGGATGCCAACATGTAATACGAAAATGCATCCTGCGTTGCTTCTTCCCTTGCATAGAATCTGGAACATTCTGGAACATGCAAGCTGCACATCCAAAACTGCAAAAGAATGCCATTGTCAACGAGATGCTGTCTTCCTCTGCATAGTCATCTGGGGCAAGCAGCATGATAGAAGGGTGGCTAGATAGGGAGAGCTGGTAATCAGAGCATTCAAACAGTTGAACACAGTGGAACGTACACAATGACTGGACATGACATGAGGACATGGAAGCTCGCCAGACATTCCAACCTTGCAAGGGCAGCCCCCAGGTCCCTTTGTGGGGTTGGCTGCACTGCTGGCAAGATCCTGACAGAATTCAGCAAATGTTGAGGCTCAGGAGCCCTCAACTTGCACCCCCAACTGTGCCTGTGTCATCCTATATAATATATATGTTGAGTTTCCCTAAAAGTCTAGGAATATCTAGGAACCAAATCATCAGTGCGAGCGCTTCTTCAAGGAAGCTTCTCCCGCGACTTTTAGGGCGGCGGGGGGGAGCTTCTTTGAAGAAGCGTGAGCTATCCTGCGTCCATAGGTAGTAGCTACTTGTAGGTAGTAGCTACCTAGCTACTAGCTACCTAGCTACCTCTATAACAATTCTTTCTTGCAACACACCGCGGCAAGCACTGTCTCCTCCACATTTCGCACACTGCCCTCCGGGCAAGCTGCATAGGAGCAGTTTCCGCTCCCTGCCTCGGACGGGGCGTCAAATATGAACTTCAAAGCTCCCACAGTCTAAAGCATCTCAGTATGTGTTTAGGGTCTAAAGTATCTCAGCAAGCGGCATTGAAGAAGAGCTCACCTTAACATATGCTATTGAATGTCTCTCGCAAAACTAAAGCAACATGCAATATAACGGATTCTAATTCTGCATTTGAAATACGGTAGGTGTCTATGCTGTCAGAGCCTATCAGCTCTGTATAGCGATGTTGGTTCTATGAGTCCTCTAAGCCGCCCGCTGTCGCATGAGACATTGGCCGCAATGTGGAAGGCAGCACCCATCTGGCTCCAACCCTCTGTGCTAGAAATCGGAGTGCTCTGCCAGCTTCCCAAACCAACGCACACTTCTACCTCCTTTGACAAAGAATGGTTTGATGGAATGGTGTCAACAATCAGAAGAGTATGAGAACAAAAAGCGAGTCTTATCTAAAGGGACAGCTGACAAATCCAACAGCTCATGCAGCATTGATTCTTTCGCACCAACAGTCCTTGTAGTCCTGGCTACTGTTGGAGAGCCCGCAGGCATCTTCACAAGTCACTGCCGGACAGGCAGAGATGCCTGAAGTTGCTTCAAGCACAATATATAAATGTTGAATATAGTCGATTGTGGCATAAATCCATATCCATCCTTTTCCACTACCTACCTTCCCCTAAGGCCCGTACCCTCTACTTGATCTTGGTTCGAACATACAAAAAAATAGATCTAGCCTCGAACTGCTGTCTCCAACTTACCATTCCTCTGTATCACCGCCCCTCAAACCCCTGCTTCCTTGGACGTGTGCGGAGGATTTTGGAAAGAGGGTGGAAACATGTTGAGAAGTGTGATGGCCATAATACATCGAGGCTTTTCCTGTGACAATTCGCCTGCAACACCAAAATCTGCTTCTATACAAAGCAATTCCCACCGGTATGGTCAAACCACTGCCCAAGCTCCGCACCATCAGGCAAATGAGAGTAGTGCAAAGCATCAAACTCTGGAGAGCCAGGAACTTCACCTAGAATGTCATGGCGCGCATATGTGTGTATATATATATATTATATATGGATTATATTGATAGCTGCTGTTCAGTGTTTACAAATCTCTGCAAAACTACTACGTAGAGACCGATGTCTTGAAATGTTGACCATCTGCAAGCAAGAGACTTGCGTTGCAGGTGAAGATATCCAATTTCGATTCTGGATCGCCTGATGCTTGTCATCCGAAGTATGCTGCAAAACCAAGCTTGTATAGCAGGTCTTGGTGTACTGCTTTAGCAATACTAACTGCTAACCGTTGTTTGTAACCAAAGAACCTGCAACGATCTTCATTATCAAGACTTCTGAATCACTGGTGTAAGTCTTGTCCATGCCTTGGACGACCATGCCGGGCCATTTGGGCAGAGGTCAAAAGCTAGCACATCATTTATTGGATTTCGATGAGTTTCAATATTGTTTAAAACAATTTAAGCTTCGATGCACTGCTTCAGCTTCGTCTTTTGTTCAGGGCCAAAGGAGTCAATAAGGCAGACCATCCGTTGGATGGATCGCATCTGGGCCTCAATGAAGCAAAGCAGCAAAGTAGCAAAGAAGCATGGACATGCAGACTCCCTCGACACCTGTCTAGACATCTTGAGCACACATATTTTCGAAGATCTCTATCTCTGAGGCCTTGTTGAGACTTACAGTATGTCTTTGGCCCTTTGGCTTTCTGGTCCCAGTTGAGGTCGCTCACATCACCAACAAACATCTATTCAGTCATGTGCACAGGTGGCGCAGTGTGTGACACAACAAAAGGAACAAAACACATTTAAACAAAGCATAGTGCGTTCTGAGCCAAGAGCCATTCGAGAGATACCCTGTGCTTCTTGATCGGCCTACAAACAAGTGCTTATGAAGTAAACTGGAACAAAATGAATCAAACCTGTTGACAAAATGAGATGGCCTTAACTAGCTCCCAGTTGCTATATGCGCTGTCATAGCCTTGGTGATTCAAGGCTCAACCACATACTCAGAAACCTTTGCCACCGAGCCACATGAGTCATATTCCAACCATGCCTCCCTGCCAAACGAGCGGTGACGGCAGGTGTTTGGATCTTGCAAGAGTGTCCAAGAAGGCAATGAACGTTGAGCTTGTTGACAAGTCCAACATGCACTCTGCTTCACACCTGCTCTTTGTCTTTTTACCATCCCTCGTATGTCTTGGCCATGTTGTCTTATTCTCTAGGCGATCCAGCCTAATGTTCCTACAAACTTCAGACTTCCGCGATTGTTGTTGGCCTGCGTTGTTTCGATGGAACGTTTGCATTCGCAGTATCCATATGTGTCCATAAGGGATGCATAAGTGATTGGTCACTAGTACATTGCACATCATATAATGTGTTTGTATCATGGTTCTGTTGAGATAATTGAATTTGCAGTCACTGCACTGTGGAAAAAAAGTCAGAAACAATCCTGAATGTGTTGCTTGTGTGATTTCGACGTTCCTTCCACTTGCTTTGGGCTTGCTCTGTGCTCCATGAAAAGTTCGAAGAAAAGAAAAAATACCAAATTGGAAACCACTGCTGGGGCCTCCCGATGTTTGGAAGCCAAAAGCATCCAAAAGCCGCAAAAACTGAACACCTTTGCTAGATCTTGCTACTATGGGCACCTGAGTTCTTCGACTTCAGTAGGCGTAAGATCCCCGTGCTATATATAGTCCCTTAGATTTTGATTCCTTTTACATATTGTTGTTGCCTTCTTGAACCGACTTGTTTCCTTTGTGAGCAGCCTGCTTGCATGTTTCACATAATTCTCCTGTTCAAAGTTTACTTGACAAAACTGCGCGGCGTCCGTGCAGCGGCCTTCTGGACTTCAACTCATTGCACTTGCCCGATTCCGCTGTTGCCCGGGGAGCACAACAGCCGGCCAAGACTGTCCTAGCATGTTTTGACATGTCAGGAGACATGAAAAGGTGCGTTAAGAAGTGCAAAGCAAGGGAAGACTAGCTTTGGATGCCCTCGTTCTCTAGTGCTATCGAGTCTTGCCAAGCAGCTCTGACTGCGGCTTAACCACGGTGGTAATATTGTCGCATTTCCTGCAATGTGCCGTTCCAAGATTGAGGACTAGGCACTGCTCAGCAGTACAATTAGTGAAAACATGTGAAAACTATGTGTTCAAAGACATGGCCGAGTTCTCCACAGAATGCCTCCAACCTACTAGCGATGGCCTCCAACCTAAATGAATCCCCACCAAATGTTCTTCTGAGGGGACCCTGCATCAGCTAGCGGGTGACAAGCGCTCGCCGAAGGGACAGACGGGACAATAATCATCAAAGGCATCTGACATCATCTGACAACAAACTGAAAACACTACTTCAGGAAATCAATAAGCACAAGCATTACTGTTCTACTACCCAGTACTATTTGAAATAGATAATGTACGTTTCCTTTAAAAGTCAAACCGCTCAGTATAGCACAAGAGCAAAAGCAAGTCCTATAGCACGTTTCAACCTCGCCCATGATATCGGTGCACCTGGCCCAAGCCCGGCCAAGGCAAGTATAGCGAAACCCAGTGCAGTTCTGGGGTGAACCTAGTAGCGATGGCCTCCAACCCAAAAAGGTTTTGGCCTCCAACCTAGAAACGATGGCCTCCAACCTAGTACTGAAACATTATTATATAAGTTAAAAGTAAATAGGTTGTTACCTAGTAAGTTCATGTATATAATTTCTACACCATTGTGCTGCCTTGGGGGGAGGGTGGGCAAGGGGCATCGGCTCAGAGTAAGCATGGTGAGTAGTAAGCTACTAAGGGCGAAACAGGACATGAAGCGAGTAGGCGCATCCGGACAAGAGGCTCCCTTGAAGAAACTCGCTCTTTAACACGCTCCTGCATTTTTTGGAGTACTTACCCGACTTAAGCCATTGCGACCTTTCCTGTTTCCGTCGTTGGATTCTTCGTTCTCTTACCTTCTTGTGAAGACTTAAGAAGACTTCCAGTAAGACTTAGCATGTAGGTCTTGTAGGTCTGATTGGTGTTTCTAAAGTTCGTTGTTTCCTCGCTTAGGATATCCCAATGTTCCATCCTGACAGGCGACTGCGGCGACTGTCTATATGACTCTGCGGCTCTTCTGAGCTTAGCACTTGTGCGAGTTGTTGAAGGTCCAGTTTGTGTTCTTAGTCCCCAAACATGCAAACAGCCAAAAGGCAAAAAGCGCACCAATTCAGTGGCAAGTACTGACAGAAACTTGAGCTGGCCGTGAGTGGCTGTTTCTGACAAAAACGACAAAGCTGTCTCTCGTCACCACGTGAACCGGTTTGTATCCCAAAGTCTTGCAAAATTATTGCAAAACTGGCTCCGCCAAGTGTCTTTCACAAGGTAGCCTTCCAGTGTGTTGACCATGCGTTCCAGGAATGCCTGCAGCAACTGTTGGTGAGAAGTGTGCATCCCGGTTACAATTGAGGAAAGTGTAGGAAAGCAAGAGTGTGAAGGAGCCCGCAATATGATTTCACAACCAAACAATGATTGTAGGCAAGTTCCCAACACCTGTCAGCCAAATACAAGGCCATGGGCGCACCCTGTAGCCCTCGCGGGTGACTGGCGCACAGTCTATCTGATTGCACTCCTGAAAGCTGAAAGCATTCGACAAGAAACTGCAATGTGTGTCTCTCTCTCTCTCTCTGTGATGGTTTGTGGGGCTCAGGAAGCATGATGAATCTGCCATGGCTGCCATGGCTCTAGCAAAAGAGTCGTGATTTCAAGTACTGCGCTTGAAACAGATTCTCAAGTGCCTTTGTCCAGAATTTTCTGCGTCACATCACAGTGTCCTCATCGAGAGCTACGCAGTTCTGATCGACTGTCTGCGTCTCTTGGAGGCAGTAGTAGTCCTTAGTGTTGGCCAAACAATGCCAAGCCGACACGTTGCCTTTTGCACTAGTCATGTGGCGAGTTTGTTGCACAAAGACCTTTTCTATCTGACGGACCCAAAACTATCCAAAACTGTCACTTCCTTTAATATTGCAGAGTACGGAACAGGTGAGACTGAAGTTGAACATGCCGGATGCGAGAGACGATATGTCCTATGTAGTTGTAGCCGATTGGGGCATTCTTTGTTTCAATCTGTTTTCCTACAAAATATGCCAAAACTACAATGAAACTACACGTTGGATGTCGAGCTATTCTGCACCCACCGCGCTCCCAAGGGCCCGCACACACTCATTCACTTCGGTGGAGAGCTTCGCCTCGTAGTTTTTGCACCAAAGGTACGACTCGAAGTACTCCTTTCAGCATCACGAAGTACAACACTTCAAAACACCAGCCGAAACAAGAACTCTTGTACGCGTACATGGCCTCATACCATGGAGTGGCATTGGTGACGTTGGCCTGCAAGAACCTTGCATTGCACAGTTTTGCAATAGTTGATCCTTTACGTATCTCATTGAGCCTGGTAAATGAAAGGTACAAAAGCTGACTCGCCAAGCAATTGGCAAGAACTGTATCACTCTGAGTCGAGCAACGAAGCTGGCGGAAATCGCACCTTGTCTGCCGCCTTTCCGTGCTGACACCAGTAGGCAAGAGTCAACTGAAGTAATCTTGGAAATTGATAAAACAAGCAAGCTCAAACAATCAGAACCACTGCCAATTGGTAGAAATTCAGAAAAATAAAAAGTGATGTTTAGCCTTGTAGTGGTTCACGCACTTTTCAAACTCATGCTCTGCATCTGTGAGCTTTTGCATGCCTCATGAGCGCAGTGCAAACCAAGCAAACGATACTCTGTTGAGATCATTCAAGAGCATTTCTTGGAAGACTTATTGATGCAATTTATGATTGCAGTAGTGTCTCTTGCTTTAAGTTTAGCATCTTTCAATATTCCGCTTAACTACAATGTTGACATGGGATTAAGTAACCTCCCAGAATCAATCAAGCCCATCTCGAGCACCCAACAATGAACTAATTTAGTACCCAAATTTCCACATTGACATTCCTCTAAGAAAAAAACTGCTTTTGTAAAAAACATAAAAACTATCAAGCCCGTCTGCCCCAGAAAATATAAAAATAGTTCTAGCTCAATAATTCGTTATATAGAAGGGGCACCCCCTCACACAGGCCTCATGGTTCAAACAGAATCCCATCAGCCACCATCCATCATCAGGTCATCACCTTTATTAGGGGGATCTGGTCTCCAATACCTCCAATCTCAATCCTTGTTGACCTCGAAGGGGGGTTGATTAATCCCACATCGACATAGCAGCATGCAAAATGCATACGCAACTAGAAATCCATGGAGATCTAGAGAACAGCGTGACAACGGCTAGATCTCCTTTGCATCTGAGCAACTTTTCTCATGTCCGGTGTACAACTTGCCCTTCATGGTCACATTGACCAATTCCAGAATAGCATCTACCACTGCCGAGCTGTTGGTTCCCTGTGGCAAATGAAAACTTAAAAAGAAAACCATCTCTTCCCTCGAAGCTGTTTTTGTTGAAAGAAAGCAGGAGATAAGTCAATTTTCAAGTCAGAGTCTGTGAGTTTAGGAGCCTCGCCTCCGAGCCAGCACTCAGCAAGTGTGTCAGTGCACCTGGCTGCAAAGTTCAAGTTGTTTCTGCGCTTCCCTGGTGTTTTTTCAACAGTCCAATAAACCAAAGCTGCAACAGCCTACAATGCCCGGCCTGCCACAGAACCCAGCTGCTTGGAAGAAGGGTCAGATGCAGTTGAAGCAAGAGCCTGAATGTCCCGTACTTAGATTGGGAGCATGAAACTCAATGCCTTTTCCCGCCTTGCTCAAATGTGTGTCATGGATGCCGGCCAGACTCTCGATATTAATCTGAGAGAGAGAGAGAGGGAGAGAGATGGGAGAAGTGGGAGAAGAAGAGAAGAATGGAAAGCAAAGCTTTCTAGTAACTAGAAGGTACTAGGTGGAGGCCATGGCTATTAGGATTATTAGGAGGCCATCGCTACTAGTAACAATAGAGCTTTCTAGTAACGACCAAAGCGTACTTGGCATTCAGAAGGCAAAACACATAAAAACACGCAGAGTCCAATGCTCAGGTCTCTGCGCTCGGTTTTTTCGCTCATCTTTGCAGCAGCCGCATCATGGAAAGCAAGGCAAAGTATGCCTCAGATAAAGTCGAAGTGAAAGACACCGAGACGGTCATAGCACGGTACAGGAAGGCGGGAGGAACGAGAATGTCTGAAGCTTGGTTGTGAGAAACTTCAAAGTGCAATGCCTTTTAATGCATCTTGTAGCCAAGTTTCCAAGTGTGCGCAAGAACCTCAGTACAGTAATTCAATAGTTGACCAGCGAGGCAAGACATCAAATGCCATCTTGGGAATTCAGCTTAAGATTCAATATCTTGAAAACTCTGCTAAGCAGCTGCATTGTTTTGGCGGTCCTGGCTGATTCTGGTCTAGGAACTGATTACTCAAGCATGGAAACTGGAAGCCTCGTGGGAAGCACCAATTGGCATATTCTTAGTACGAGTACATTTCAGAACATTATGTGTTGCAGGTCCTCGTCACCAGCATTGGCAAAATGCCAATCGGTGAGGCGGAACTTGAGCCAAGAATACAAGCAAACATGAAAAAGTAGGTCCGGGCCGATTGACAGCGAATGATAGCGAAAGTGAGGGGCACTGTGGCAGAGTATGGTTGCCTTGCCAATGCTCTATTCTCCTAGGTTGGAGGCCATTGCCTGTAGGTACAGCACTGCGCATGTTCAACCCTCCAGTCCAGCCACTGAAAGCTGCATGGCAACTCCACCTGAGGTTAGAGCTATTGTCATTGATTGTACACGGAGTGCATGGCACGAGGACGTACGGTCAGATCATGTTAGATCCATCAACTGCCATCTTCCATCAAGACTGCTACGGGTCATAGTTGGGTCGATCAACACGCACAATCGATCGAACTCGAGCGTCACAATGAACTTGTAAGGCTTCACACAATAAAATCCTACAAACAAAGACATTCCGGGACCTCAGCTTTCGTCGTTGGTGTAGGCACCTTAGTCTCCAAGGCTCACTGACGGAAGAGGAAGACGAGCACCCAAACACCCAATCATTTGTGGGAGTTTGGACGATGGACGGTTTCCTGCTTGAGTTCTTGAGCCGCTTTTTGACGTGAGACAGTGGTAGAATAAAGAACCACGTCGACGCTCAGACACTACGTCAGCTAACCCTTCGGGCCAAAGAAAGCCACACGACTTGCAAAGCTTAGCAAAGCAAGCGCAGCTCTGGCTGGCAACTCCAAAATAGGCTTGAATTCCAGGATAGCTTTAGTCGCATTGGGTCAGTGTTGAGAATGCGTTAAGCTAGCCCATTTGCTTGCCAGTTCTATTGTTGAAAATGTGTATCGGGTGGCATTGCCAGCTCCAAAACCATCAAGCCCTGGCCCCCTGAGTCAGGCTCAAGCTCACACATCATGTCGGCATTTCTATTTCGGAAAAGCGTGCTGTATTGCTCAATTCTCAAAGCTTTGGGAGGAATAGTCAAATCTTCCCTGCATTGCATGATGGGATGTCGGGCCTGCTGGTGCTACAAGCTAAAGAAAGCAGCCTTCTGCGATCGCGCACGCCGTTCGAAAAATGCACGAACAGCGCATTCGTCATTCGTCGTGTCTTGATTTGCCAAAGGAAGATCTAGTGGCATCAGCTGAATCCTCGAAGATCAGGGGTTGCTGTCCTCGTCACCTCCAGGACTGGAAGGCTAAGGGAGGAAACACATGGAAGCAAGGTTTTGTTTGTGCAAACGAAACCTGGATGTACAGAAATCCTTCCGCCAGGTCGCTGCTACCTCGACAATGTCCAACCTCTCTTCAACGCCTACGCAGCATGGTAGCTCCAGCGCAGGGAAAAGCGGACATCGGACATGATACATTTCTACCACTCTTCCTGTCGATCGAAGGTATGCATGCGCAACCCAAGCAGACTTAGATATCTTGAGATTCCGGAAAATGGTTTTCTATGGTTCGCTCACAATCCAGGGAGCATTCAGTTCTTGAAGTTTATGAACACTTCATGTTACTCAATTACTCTTTTTGGAGCCAGGGGACGTTTGAGCTGCTCTTGAAGGTTCTTCTGCCCTGCATAAACGTCATCCAATCGTGCAAGAATCATCGCCATTGTTGAAGCACCTGAAGAGTCTGACAGCTCAAGTACATCACATCTTCCAAGCTCCTATCATTAGGTTCGATTAGCATCAAGTAAGTCGATTCACCATGGAGCGATGCGACTCAAGGTTTGAGTGTGCCTCCACTGTCATTTGAGGCAACGCTTGTCGTCGATTCTGAAGACCGTGGCTTATCTTCAAACACTTCATGTTCAGGCTCCTTGGACCACAACGAGGGACGCTACTAGGGGCTCCTGGCCTCGCTACTAGGAGCAAGGAGGCTACTAGGGGCTTCCTGGCCGTACTACTAGTAACAAGAAGCTACTAGTAACAAAGGACGCCATTAGGTGGAGGCCATTAGTTCTCTCCGCTCTATATGACCTCTCGTATATTTCTCTGGCCAAGGTATGCGCCGGAAGCAGCTTCACGGTGACCTGACCACAAACAAAAAAAACGTTTCACTGATCAAAACATCAACCCTGCCCTACACAGGCCAACTGCTTCTCCAACCTTCACTTCAAGATACGCCTCAATACCTCAGCCATCCCAGCCACGGTCCCAGCCAACTCAAAGTGCGAAAGAAACAGCACCAAAACTGGCGACGCAAACAGTGTGCGCTGTCCGTCTAAGAATGCATGATTAGATCATCCCAAATGGACTTTCTTATGTCTCCTGCAAACAATCCAACATCAAAGTTAAAGTGGCGTCGAGTGAAAAATAAGAAGAGTGTATATAGCGGGAGAAAAAAAGAAAAACATTCTAATTCTTGGCCAAGCAGCCCTTTCCCCCCTCCTGTGAGGCGCAGCTCTCCCTGAAATCCCTGCAGAGTCCAAAGCATTCTCTGTTGGTGATTTTGACATGAGTTTGATTGAAGCGCTGAAACTGAAATCAGTCTTCAAATAACACGTATCAGAACTCAAGCCTGTGGACAAAACCGATTGCTTTCAAGCACCACTGAACCAAGGTAATCATCCTCCTGCAACAACTTTAAGACCCAAAGTCCCCCGATTAAATCATGTTTAAATCTGGGATGAACTTGGCGGAAACTAGTTGCTACTGTCTCGCTTGTTGAACGCTGTCAATTGCGTCTCCTGAAACTCCTATATTATCGTGTGTTTAATGGTATATACAAAGTACAAAAAACAGAATACTCTTGCAAGCAGCGGTCCTTGATGAATGGAAGATCTTGGTCAAACAGCTGAAAGCGCAAGTGTTCCCCTGCTTGATAGTCTGCTAGAACGAACTCCTCAGGGTCGCGCTGGGTTTCCACGGCTTTGAGGTGGATATCGAGGAAAACAACTAGCGATAGCCTCCAACCTACAAGCAATGGCCTCAAACCTAGAAGCAATGGCCTCCAACCTAACGGCGATAGCCTCCAATCTAATGGCAACATTATGATATTGTTTGCTGCCATCTAACTAGCGTACAGTTCGTGCTCAGCTCTCCTCGTCCCAAGTTGGAGCTTGATTGTCCTAAGCAACTTGTCACAGTTGCCAAAGCAAGTCCTCAAAAGGCTTACCACCCACTTGTTTGCACAACTCAGGCACTTGCCTTGACGACTTTCGTGGTAACTCCTGTGCGAGGCTTTCCAAGTACCACGCCTAAGAGAACAAAGAGCCTTACGAAAAAGGATTAATAGTAAGGAAACCGAAGGCAAGGGCCTCTTTAGATTTAATAAGGCCCCCTTTAAGCCCTTGTAATTAAAGGGAAAGGAGGTCATATGAGTCATATGCGACATTCATAGAGGGGTCATCTGCGCACCAGGGACGGTGTCATCTGCGACACCAACACCGGGGCCATCTGCGAAACCAACACAGGGGTCATCTGCGACACTGGCCCTTTTGCTTCATTAACACACTCTTTTTACTCTTCATTTACTCTTCAACGGCCTCCAACCTAATAGCGATGGCCTCCGACCCGTGCTAGGCTTTAATTAACACAAAAAAACAATTAAATATTCAAAAATGGTAGAGGTCATCTGAGCAGCTTCGAAAGGCCTATTACTTTTTGTATAATCCAGGTTTGCTTTCGCAGAGTTTTCGCGGAGCTTTCGCGGCCTGCATTTTGGCTTTCGCGGAAGGTGTGGTGTTGTGTGGGGCTTTCGCGGCGGCTTTCGCGCCGATTCGTTTTCGATTGGGAAATGCGATTGGGATATTAATAAAGTGATTGATCTAAGTTATCCTATATAAGTGTCCTTAGGGTGGTCAGAACTGAGCAAATTTCTTTACGGCAACACCCTGGCACAAGGAGTTGTAGCAGCACCGTTCACTTTACTCAGACTTGGGGCCTTTCAGTCTTTGCAGCTTGCGACGTTTTAGTTTGCGGGGATTGCGTTTTTTTGCGGACACTTTTTTGCTGGGGCCCGATGCGTTTTACGGAAACGTTCTTACTTGGGACCTTTCCCGGAGATTTTCGACTTTCGCGAGGCTTTCGCACGGCTTTCGCGGAAATTCGTCTGGGTTTTTTCGATTTTCCCCTGAAACACTTACTCTTCAGTGCTGCTGCTGCTGCTGCTGCCGCTGCTGCCGGCTGGTCTGTTGCGGCTGCCTACATAAAAACATGGTCGCCCACATGTACAATAAAAAAATTTGACTTTCGCGAAAGCTTTCGCGACGCTGTTCTTCTGGGGAGCTTTCGCGTGGCTTTCGCGAACCTTTCGCGACCTGCGTTTTGGCTTTCGCGAAAGAATGTGAGATTACAGTTTGTCCACTTTTCATCATAGAGGTTTTTGAAGCTGCTCATCTGTCAGCAGCTCATCTGCGCCACCCGCACGAGCATGAGGAGGGGAGGCTGGGGGGGGGGCTGGGTGGATGGGCCAACAGTCGCGTCCCCTTTGTTACCTTTCACATCACTCTTACTACGAGGCCTTTACCTTCCTATTTGTTGTTCTGTTTATAGAATTCCTCTTCTCAAGATCAATCTGCCTTTTCTGCTGAATGTCTTGCGCTGGAGAGATCACCCCACTTTAGGGCCCGTGGCATTTGCAGTAGACGTCTGATCTGCCTGCAAAACAAGGAAAACCTGGCTTCCTCTCTGAATTTTCTTGTTTGAACCCGCTTATTGATCTGAGGCCAAGTTCACATCAGACACTGACACTACACCACGGGCCTGTCAGAGAAACAACATCCGCATTTCGCAAGCCTCTAGCCCGGACTATGTGAACCTCCAGCACCAGTGTCTTCAAGTGCATGAAATTTAGCACCCATGGCTGACGATTGAGTCAAGATTTCCCATTGAGATGTGTGCCTTGATGGACTCCACTGCAGGTGGCTTTGCACTTGCAAACCTCTCATCCAGCATACCTGCCGAAACTATTGTTGTCTTCAGAAGCTGCTTGTGCGGAAGTCAGCCTCGCCTGAATTTTCAAGCCGAGTCTCTATCTGCCTTACGCACCTCGAACGACATCCGATCCGATGTGCAAGTTCCTGTAATCTCAAATAAGAAAGGAAACAAGCTTTGTCTCATCCAATTCTATGGAAGCACATTTGGCCTCCCCAATTTGCTGCCAGGTTGCTTTCGTAAATCCGCAATATCTGTAACTTGTGCACCATTTCCACCCTCCCGGTTCAAGGTCATCAGCCATGGTTGATCAAAAAAGCAATATACTGTAATTGGGCAGAGAACAATTATATAATATAAATAATCAGAAGCCAAAGGATACCAATGGTAAAGTCCTTTCAAGAAAAGCGCGGATCGTGAAGGTGCCTTCAATCGCAGCACGTGGGAGACAAGCTCTCCGAAGCTCATGCTGCTAGTACGCGCGCTGTACTCGGCCTGATCTCAAAGAGAGTGTGTGTGCGTGTGTATGTGATGATAGTTAGGGGAACACGACAAAACAAGTCGTTCCCCAAAGCATTCTGACATGGCATCTGAGAGCTGTTTGAAGTGGCAAAATGCCAATCTCACCTCATTCTTCCTATTCCTTGCTCTAGGTAAGTCAGTATTACTAATGCTAATGCGAATGCGCCAGAAAGGAAGGAAAAGAAAAAGTTGTAAAGGATGGTAAAGGGTTGTTGATGAAAGCTTCTGCGATGCCCTCAAAAAGAGCTCTCCCAAACGATGATCCCAAGCATTCCCAATGGGTCTTCCAAATCATGTCAAGTTGCCTGGACAATATCTCCGAACGTCTGAATGTCTGTGCCTGAGATGCATTCGCCAGAGACTGCAGCTAGTGTTCTCAAGTCTGGGTCCGTGACCAAATTGAAGAAGGGTCTCCCTGAATTCCAAGTTCTTCAACAGGAGGTCGAACTCCTTCATCCCAATGTGCTTATCTTGGTTCACATCCTCAGAGACCATGAACTGTACTGTAGCCATCGGCAACCGACCCTGAGCATTCGCATAGACATCGTGTCGACAATTGAATTGGGGCTCTGGCGTAGCATTCGAAGATATCTTGCAAGTGACGCTTAAGCCACAGGATTTGAGCCTGCAAGTCAAAAATCTGGGCCAGGCAAAGCAACTGTCACAGCAGCTGTCACTGGGCCTCTTCTTTCTCTGTTTCCGAAACCTTGCTGATCACCTGGCACTGCATGAATCAGAAAGCTTCGTGGCATCGCTTGTCCATCTTTTTGGACGAAAATGTTGGACGCCGTTGACCCATATTGGGGAACCTGCATTTGGGTTCAACGCCGTCTTGGTACTGTCACTTGTATTGTGAATTTTCAAGACTGTCAGCAAAGTTGGAGGGCCACAGAAAAGTGCAAACCTCAACTGCAGACCCCATCTGAAGTCGCTTGACCGGAACAGGTTGGTACATGTTGACAGTAGTCAGAGGAGTACCACTAGACTATATATCCAACAATAGTTGAGAAACTGACTTGTCAACATCCAGCTAATTGTGCAGAAACGTCGAGGAGGGTTGACAGTCTAGTACATCAGGCGAGGCGTGCCTCACACAAAATTCCGATAAGCATGTTCATCACCTAGCTTTTTGAGCAGCAAAAGGAGACATCAACTTTCCGTGAAAATGGCACACATAAATGTCAAGATTAAGCAAAACAAGTAACAGTAACAGAAATCATCCTGTCAAATGCCAAGGTGCCGTGAACGCACTGACAAGAATGAAGAGCAAGAATAGCATTGCCTTTGAGAATCAAAACATGCGCAATATCAGACTCGATTGATCTTCATCACATTCCATGATTGAAATCTCTAGTTTGAGACTTAGTTAGGGCTCGCACCATGATCCCACCCAGGTCCCTCTCGATCGCCTCGGTTGTGATCGCCACAGCAATGACACGGCTTCACTTCTCTCTTCAGGAGTTTTGGGTCTGGAGAGCAACTCAAATCCAACTGATTGATCATAGCATGTTGCTACAAACTTGGAACTTTTGGGTGTTGTCGATAAAAAGCAAATGCAGCAAGGCAGCTAAATAGACCTGAGCCACAAGTGCAAGGTTCACAAGATGCCGAAAGCACGGTTCCTCCTAGGTCTTTCCTATTGAAAACGAGTCTGGTTAGATCCTCTGGCTGTAAAACCGATAATACATGTTCAACTTGTTCAACCAAGGTCAACCCTCAATCACCTTAACGGCCGTAACGTGCCGCCAAGTCCACCCCCGCAGGTCCATCCAACAGGGTGGCATACATTAGCAAAGACCTGAGCTGCTTCGGCTGCTTTAGCTTTCTCAATAAGGGGAATTAAAAAATTGTATACGATAAATTGTGTATATATATACATTAAAACAGCTCGTCACTGACTCTCGTGACACTGTCAAGTCATATCAAACCAGTTTGTTGTAAAGTCGAGGGGCCACATTGAGTGCCTCAGAGTTGAAAAGTACAACCCCTCCACCGCCTTGTCTGTGCCGACAGCCTGACCACATCATAACAACAGACCCTATCTTGGACTCTGTAAAGTTTGGTCACTCTGCCTGTGACTTGAAGATGAGGCCAAAAATGAACAGCATCACGACCTGCCTCAGCAGAATTCGGACCGGATGATGGATCTGATTTCCCATGTCTTGGAATTCTGACTCGTCCAACCGCGGTCGGCCCTAAGGACTTCAGCCCAGGTTACAGACATAAAGTTGTCAACACGCCACGAACAGCTGCAGCACAGCCTGCAAGGCAACTGTGGCATTGCTTTAGAACATGGGTCCAAATTGGAAATAAGATATGCACACATAGTATGCTGGAGATTGGTCGCACTTGATTTTGTGCCTTAAATGTCAAAGCCACATCAGAATAGTACAACTTGACACCCGCTACTTTGTGCCTCAAAAACTACTGGTAGATATGACAATTCGAATGTAGAAAAGTACCATTCTGTGAAGAGGGACGTGGTCTGGAATGCACAGTCTGAAAGCTGTTTACCTGAGAGAAATCACTGTTGCATTGATTGAAGCGGGAACCTACAATGAGATTCAGGCTGGAACCAAGCCCTTCATTCCATAATATGTTCCATCCAGTCTCGCATTGTCTCTATGTCCACTACGTTTCGCGCCTTTCAGAAGCATCATTGCTTCTGGGAAGGCTCGCAAAAGGGATGTGAGCCGAGCCAAGCGTATGAGCCGAAGCCTCGTGTTCGAACCCACCCCTTGACCAATCCTAGGCCCTATTCCTACATCCCATCAAATGCCCAGTGTTAACTTCTGACAACGAAACTGCATCACCAAACCTTGCTTTCTCCTGAGGCACCCACTGTTTCAATACAGCAAACTTTTGCATTTCATTACCTCGGCAATCACAAAGTGGACAGGTCTTCCTTGGTCTTCCTTTGTTGCCTGTCATTATCAATCATATTGCTGTTCCATTGAAATGTGCAAAAAAAACAGTGATGTCATGATTAAGCTGATTAAACCCCACAATCATTGTGTTTGTTCGGCTTGGGACTGTGGCAAGTCAAACTGGCAGAAAAGGAAGTTGCAGAAAGTAGCAAGGGTAATATTGGAAAAGCTCTAACCCAACATATTTATTGCTCCACAGGCCCCCACAGGGCTCTGAGGCTTTGAGGTGTCAGTCTAGCTGCTCAGTTCTGGGACGAACAGGAAGATCAACGGCATGATCCAAACTTCCACGATCATCAGGATGCAAACAACCTCGAAGGACATCGAGACAAATATCAGCTCCAGATTCTTTGACATCTTTGGAGGTGTTGGCAGAGAGGAATGAGGCAGGGCGGTTGGTTAGTTCGATCCAAAGCAGCAAAATCGAAGATGAACCAGAGATCGCGGAAGCAGTTTCTCTTCCACTGGAAGCCGCAGAAACGGATCAAGAGCTCTACCGTGAAGAAAACCTCAGTGTTGGATCTGCGTGACATGATGGAGACATCCTCGCGCGTCGTAATTTTATCAAGTACCAGCAGGAGACATGATGGATCAGCTGTGCGTTTGTGAGTATTGTAACTGTTTTCCAAGAAAATGAAACAGCATGGCGAGCATCATTTCAGGAAAATGACATATACGCATTATCCATTTATGTTTTGTCCTTGTGCTTTGTCCTTCTTGAAATTCAGCTCAGATTCAACAATTGCAGCTATGTATATATATATATATATATTAAACCATGTGAAGAAGCCCTCCCTGTGTTGTGAATACTAGCCGTGCAACACAAAACATATTCTCCACCACTTGAAACACCGGCTCTGCATCGGATAGTGAATGTGCTGTATTGTAGTCCTTGGTAGAGCAAGCACCATCACTTGCTTTTCTCAGTCCATGTCACGTCGTCTAATGCAATCGTATCTCAGTTATTGTGAGCGATCATTGCAGAACCACACATAGATATTGTCCAAGATTCTGCATCAACGCCAAGCCAAATGGAGTAACTGATGACGGCAAACATGCTGCCTGAATTTTATAAAGAAAACTGCAAGGGTGCAAGGGTAGTGAAAAGACTATGCCTGAGTTTTGCGTTCACCACTCAAAAAAGATCCAATATGCAGTCATGGCACACGAAAAGAATAAAGGACTGGACGCTATGAGGCCACAGCAATGCCTTCCATGAAGGCCTTCCTCTTCGAATTCCTAGTGCGGTTGAAGGCCAAGCATTCTGAAACTGTGCGAAATAAGTATAATTGACTCAATTCACCTTACACCTCTGGTCAATGTCCACAAGAGCCAATACAACGTATAGAGGGTTCAATTTCTTAGAAATTGAAGCCCTTTCTCCCCTGGCCTGATACTCAATTTCCTCATGGTGCTCTTGCCGGCGCTTTTGATAGTCTGCAAACAGCTCCTGATGAATGGTCACAAAACTCGCTTGATACTTTTGGAAGTGTGACATTGCAAAGCAATTCATTACAAAGCAATACATTGCAAAGCAATGCAGCAACACACCCTACATAGGTTCCGAACCTCGGAATCTCCCTGAAAAAGCCTGTGGACAAAAGTACCGGGAAGGTCACGTGAAAAATCCTTGTGACACAAATATGTGTTCCAATTCAATTTAAAAAACTTATGAAAAGCTTCTAGCTGGGCTTTAAGGAAAAAAGACTTACCGCCGTTGCCAGTTTCCGAGCCCAGTTCCAAGGCCCCATGGTGATTCCTAGTTTCCCAATTATAGATATACAAGATACTTTCTATTATATATATATTATATGTATACAAAAAAATATGGAAACACCATAAGTATACATATATATATATATACATGATCCTACATGGAGAATAATGAGTTGCCATTCACAGAGGAGAATAATCAACAGAATCTCCAGGCTTGTCCGCTCCTTCCGTGGACGGCCAGTCTCTAGTGCCCTGCCGGGAGCGGCTGTCAGTTGAAAATGTATCAGCTGTTAAAGAGAAAAGCATAGCTTCTTGTTTCTAATGGCTTCTTGTTACTGCTAGTAAGGCACTTGTTACTAGTAGCGATGCACTTGTTACTGATAGCTATTCAGAGGGAAGAAGTTCCGAGAATCAAATTGCAGGTTTGCACCATCCTTGTCACGCTGGCAAGGAAGCGCGTTGCCCGCTGCCCTCAGTTGTCCATACCATCACATCTTTTGTTGCTCTGCAACATCCTGCAACTTCATTTCCAGCCAACAGCTTTCTGTTAAAGTGGTGACACTCGCTTCAGGGAAGAAGTGTCATGGTTTCACTTCGCATGCTGGCCTTGACAGCAGGCTCATTGCAATCCAGTTCGTCTGCGTGGTTTTTTCAAATTAAGAATGCAGGAATGCTTTCAGGGTTGCAACAGTGGCAAACAAAATCAAATTCAATCAGGATGGGTGTCTTTAAAGCCATCCAAATGACCTACTGAATACAAAACTGTGTGGTCCAGGCAAAAATATATAGGGTAGTCGGGTAGTCGGTGATGCCCTGCATCTCCTCCCATGTCCTCCCCAAATTGACCTACAGGTTAATTCCACACATTTGCCAAGAAACACCGCGACCAAGAGCCGCTTCTCTGTACGTTGCGAGTATTTCCGGTGACGGGATCATGCTGCAGCATGTCCTGGCAAAAAAAACAAAGTGACAGGATACCGTTCGTGCTCCCTTGACGAGAATATCTCCATATACAGTAACAATATATGTGTGTACATGTATATATACATAAATAAATGTAGGCATCCAGGAATCCATACGCAAGAGGGTAGGCATCCATAGGTAAGAGGGACCTTGACATTCAGGACCGAAGTATTTGCCAACTGGGTTCAGCCAAGGGTCTTCGAAGAAAATCTCCATTGGTACAGCGCCTTTCCTTGCACTTGCATTCAGAGACTTGGTTGTCCTCCTTTCAATCCCAAGCCTCTATTTACAAAAACAATAAGTCACAACACATCCTGTCGCATCAAAGCATCTTTCCCGTTTGGACACGGGTTTTTGTCTCTCCGCTGCGATACGCCATCTCAATCTTGGTGCTGACCTTGCGAGTGTAGTCCCGCCAACCTTGCGGAAAGGCAGTACAACGCAGCAAAAATCGACGTCTCCAAAATATCCGAATGCAAGTTGCATCAGGTTGCTATCTCAACATATAACTAAAAGTGTGGCGGACAAGCGGTCAACATTGCGGCCACGGTGCCAGTCTTATGTTCCCATTGCCACGACACATTGGGATAAAGATCTTCCACAGCTGTGGTATCTGAATGCTGGGTAAACGTCGATAGCCAGTCACCTTCAAAACAGCCGATTTCGTCGCTTTCTGAGATGTCACATGCACCTTGCCGTTAGATGGCGATCAAGCTTTCACGGGGAAAAAAATATGCAAAAAACAGTTCCACCAAACATGGCAGTGACAAAGTTTGATAAAAATAGTCTTTTTCGTGCCACGGGGCCAAAGAAGCTCTTGTTGTGGCTAGCTGGACTTACCTCAGCTAGGTCTATTCGGATCTTGGAAGAGTCTAGCAAGGCTGTCCTGCTTGGATGGAACCTGGTCAGCAAGTACCTACCTCCAAGTCTGTCGAAAGGCTATTCGCTACCAAATCAAAATGCATCAAAAGGCTCTGCGTATTGGATGCTGCTGTCTGTCTTGCCAAAATCAGAGTGTGTAACCCAAAAGTGGGAAGACGTGGGAAGCTTTTGTTCTCAAGGCTGTTTTGGCAAGCTCCTGCAGTTTCTGAGCACCTCACCTCCCTTTTCGCACCACAGGTCGGTGGCGGTGACCCAGGCGATGCAACCTGTGCCAGCCCAAGGAAGTGAGAAAACACCAAAAACTAATTAGTAACAAGTGCCACGCTAGTAGTAACAGGTGCCTTACTACTAGTAACAAGTGCCTTACTACTAGTAACAAGAAGCTATTAGAATTAAATTAAAACAAATTAGCATTCTAATTTATATATTGTTTCTACTAGCGTCCTTGTTACTACTAGTAAGGCACTTGTTACTACTAGCGATGCACTTGTTCCTAGTAGCTTATTGTTTCTAATTAATTAGAAATGAATTCACTTTTGGATATCTCTTCCACTCATTATGCGAAAGCTCATTATAAAATTACATAAATCTTTGAACGTAGCGCCATTTGCAGGAATGGAATGGGGCAGCTGGCAGAGAAGCATCAAGAGGAGCAAAGTGCACGATACAAATATATGTCGGATTTGTTCGGTTATGCAGAGTTTAGGCATGTGCCGGCCTCTGCCTCGGCAGGGAGCTCAACATGCTTCTCTTTCCGAACAACGGCCTCCATAGCAACTCAAACGAAGCCAAACGGAGTCAGAAGTGGACGCGTGCACAAGAAATGACAAACTAGACCCTTGGACTTGCTTTGTCTTTCTGTCTTCCTTTCTCCATCAAGGTAGACCTGCTTTTGCAGCAGCGCAGTTTTTTGGCGGCCTCTTCCACCAGAGCACCAGGTAGATGGCTCGCCTTGGCACAAAACAGCCAGTCCTCACCGGTGGTCCAAGCCTTCTATGACGCTGCAGTCAAGTGGCTGGCTGTATGCCTTCCGTACCTCCAAGCCGTTCCTTCTTGACTTCCTCTCCAACTTCTGTCATTGGCGACGAAAGTACGCATCATGGCATCGTAATGCGCCACACCACGACAAATGGCAGCGTGATCTAGTCTCAAGTAAGGTAGGTGATTGGACGCTGCATTCCTGTCATCGTAACTGGGGTAAGACTTTGCTATGGGTTGAAGCATACGTCATATTGTCTTGCGTTGGTGCAAAAGCCTGACTGCTCCAAAGCTGCAGAACACATACAAGTATCAAAACACTTAACTTGATCCTTGTGTTGATGAGGCTAAAGCAACAAAAGTGCCTTGTGTAATGAAAAGGACAGCCACCGCTAGACACCCTACCCTAGGTACAGAACATTTCGATACATTTCGTATCCCCTTTGGACTCGTCTCACGGGTGATGCATCCAAACAAACCCGAGTCTTAAGCCCTTGGTGTTTCTCATTGTCATAGATCCTGGAACGATTAAGTACCGAGGGATTCTTAGACCTGCGGAGCTTCATGGCTTCCAGGTTCATGGAGGTCTGCCATAGCTCTTGAGGATTTTTGAGGGTGTTCTATTTTTCCCCCAGGTTCGACACGCTGATGCTGTCTACTTCAAGCCTCATTTACTTTGAGAATCTGCGCAATATAGTTTGACAGTGTCGCAAGCCCTTGGCCATCCCCTGATTCCATGACATGTTCTCGAGTCTTATTGCATCATGACAAGGCTTCGACCAATGAAAAAACTTCATCTCCGTGAGGGCTGCAAAGTCGAAACCGAAGATAGTCCGGACGGCTCATCTCGAGATGCAACCTGAGGCCGCGTGGAGGTGCTTATTGGTTTGATGCTTACATGCCCCGAAACAGTGCAATCCATGTGCAAAAATTGATGCACTAGCATATTCAATCATATTCAGATTGAGAGCAGTGACACCACATAGATGTCAATCTTCCGAATCTTCGAATCTTCAATGCGTCAGAACTACAGAGAGCCCTTTTGACCCTTTTTCTTTTTCTATGCTCAAAGAATCCGAGTCTTCAGCCAAGAAGCGCTTCATTTGACACTCATCATAACTCACTGTCGTCAAAATGGCATGGTCACTTGCTGGCAACGTATTAGAATAGTGATAAATATGTTGTCAAATAACGTCCTCAAGCATGGGCTAGCGGCTATCGTGACTACTTTTGTCTCAAACGAATCGTTGTAAAAACGATGTAAATAACGGTGTAAAAAACTGTTGCTTGCCAAACGATGTAAATAACAGCTGTCCACAAATAACACGGCAATCTTTGTAAGAAACGCCCTGGCTTCTAGTCAAAGGCTCTTGGCACAGCTGCTGTGAAGTAAAGCAAAGGCAGTGCAGGCTCTTGTCATTTCTTGTAAATAAGATTCAATAAGCCAATCCAAAACAAACCAAAAAGTAGGAAGCCACTAACAAAAACGAATGATCACCAACACGTCGTCTCTCCCAAATAGGAAGGCCAAGCAAGCTAGTTACAAGCCAGTACACGCTCTCAAGGGTACGAAGCCAGAACCTTTGAGGAAGCCCAGTCCAACAGAAAGCGGTCTTGGCTCTGCCAAAAAGTCTTGCCTTTGTTTGAATAAAGCGCAATTTCAAGCCCAACAAAACAAGCGGTTGTTGTCTCCCTTGAGCAAAGGATGGCAAATGCTTTCTGCTTCTACGAAATGCTATGCTAGTCTCTTTACTGTCAAATCCAGCGCCCAAACAGCAAACAGCACCCAAAAGAGAAAGGCATCCGGCATGAGAGTTGATTTGTTCCCAGTTGGAAGCAGTGCAAAATGATGTACAATGTCAAAAGTATGTTGAAGGCAGTTGAAGCTGAAGGTACAACAATTGAGCATTGGGCACTTGAAACCTTGCAATTGGGGATGAATTTCAATTGATCGAAACTCGAATCTCCCAAGGTCCCTACCCTGGTAGTTCATCTCTCACGTTCTCAGCCTTCACACGTGTTCTGACAGCAAACCTTGAAGAACTAGAAAGTGTGAGCAAAGAATAGGCTAGAGTCTGGAGACTCCCAAACATGTCCGAGCTTGAAAAACACTGAACAGCTCAAGCAGCAAAAAAACTGGAAACAGCAAATTTGCCTCAAGGTTTAAGAAGTGAGAGCTCGGAGGTAGTGCTTAGCACGCCTGGCAGCGGAAGTCCGCTAGTTGAGCAAGGGCTCGGAGATCACGGCTCCAATGGAGCCAGGTTGCGCCTCAGAATCCGCTCAACTAACCTGCGAAACGAAACGGAAAGAATAAAGCTATCCAAAGTATTAAGATATGTTCTTAAAGCCCGGGGGCTGAGGCCATAGAGGGAGGTAGTAGCTAGGTAGCTAGTAACTAGCTAGTAGAAGCTAGGACGCAGGATAGCGTGGCGGGGGGGAGCTTCCTTGAAGAAGTGTTTGCACTGCATTATATATTCATTTGGTTCCTAGATTTTTTGGGAAGCTGAACTAGTATCAAGAATTAAGGATACCAAGCCTATCCAAAGCTCCAGGTTTGTCCTCTTGGATGCTTTCTGCATCTTAGCTCGCAAAATACTGTAGGTTTTTTGGCACGTGCATTTGTTCGAAACAAGGACAAGGTCGACTTGTAGCCTGATTTTCAGGCCACACGACTCTGTCGTTCGCGGTCGCGGGCTCTCAGAACTTCCATGTACTCATACAAGATGGCTCTTGTTGCGTCAAATTCTGCCTGCAAGTTGGCGAGCAAAAAAAAAAAATTGGCTACAAGGAGGCACCAGGCATTGCCGGCATCTGCGACAAATGATCCACTTTTGAAGGCCTTGCGCTTCTGAGCCGCTTCATCCAACTCTTGCGGTTGCGGCTCTTCCCGAAGCGCCTGATGAGCGGCGTATGATAGTATGATGGGAGGTGGGTCAACAAAAGGGCTCCCAACTTGGGAACTCGTATTGCAGCTTAGCTTTTGGTACTACTAGGAGCAAGGACGCTACTAGGGGTACTATATACTAGGAACAAGAATGCTGCTAGGGGCTCCTGGCATCGCTACTAGGAACAAGAATGCTACTAGCTTTCGGGGCTCAAGGCTCTTAAGCTCACGGCGTCGGGTCGCCCGCGGGCCAGCTGCTGCTCGCGAGAGCAGGGTTGGCTGTCCACAGAGACTAATCACATTCTGATTGGTCACCCGTGTTCATTTTGGCCTTTCGGAATTGTGTCCAGCCCTAGTCTCGTGCCATGACCGAAGTGGATGAGCTGGTTTCGGACCTGCGTGATCTTGTTTGGTCCGCGAGGGCCCGTGGTGTCTTTGCGGGGTTGACTTCGGGACCGGTGTGCTTTGGGAGGAAATGACCATTTTGGCAGGGGCCTTCACTGGCCACCTTTCGGATGCGATCATGATTGACCTCGGACAATTTGTTGCACATGTTGGGTTCATGTTTGAATCCACCACTCCTCGCTCTCCTTCCAGGCAGGAGACCAGATCATGTGCTGTGGGCGAATTCATCGAACGTCTACGACATCATGGAAAGGAGGCGCGAATGTGACACTCACGAAGAGGCCAGTCTTCGACGTGACTGCTGAATGGGATTTTGTCCATCATTTTGCTGGAGCATTTCATGGATGGGGTCAGGCTGTCAACGTGCTTCGTAAGCTGGTGGAAAACTTCCGCATTGGTGCACAGGTGAGCGTCGATTTCGATTCCGAAGTTGCCCAGGTCTGGATCGAACGCCACAAGCTGCCACGCAATGTTGGACCTCTTTTTCCCAAAAGAGCCTTTGAAGCTCATTCGCAAGCCTTTGTGCAAACAAATGTACTCGACCACGCCGTGTTTCATCTCATCCCACCGCAAGCCAATTTGCGCTTTACGGCCTTGCCACCCTGCCAGCCATGGTCCCGGGGCGGTCGCGCGGCTGGCATAGCTTGCCCAAATGGATGGGCCTTCGTCGATGCCATTAGGATCACTATTGCAGGCCAACCACACATGTTGACTTTGGAGTGCGTTGATGAAGTGTCTTCACACGGTCACTTCGCCCTGTTGTGTGAAACGCTGGATCGTGGAGGGTACGGGCGCGCGTGGCATCACGCGGCGCCTTCGCACGTTAATAGACCAAGGTGGCTGGGAGTTTGGCTGCGCAGGGACATCTTTGTCGAGACTGAGGGTGTGTCATTGCCTATTCGAGCCGAAAGGATCATAACATGATCGCAACATTACCGTTTTTTGCTGCCTAAGCCGCTCCGCGATCAGCTGTCTCTCTCGCAATCTGAAATGTGCATTTATGGAGATGTTCGCTTGTTGCCTCCAGTGAAGCAGAAAGCATTGCCGACAAATGCTTCCACACTTCGGGTCCTTCGGGAGAGAGCGCAAGATCCTTTTGAAACTTTGCCCACATTGTGTGCCTCCTACGGCAACCAGCGCAATTCGTCGAAACCACATTTGCTTGAAAAATGCATCTTTGCTGCGCTGGACTGCGATGGCAAGGGTTTTTTTCTTCATCGGTCCAATGGCTCACAGCAACATGCACAGGTCTGCTGATGACAGTAGCAAGTAAGTGAGCCTGCAATCGCTGCCATGTTTGCCCAGGGCATACATGAAGAGTAATTAGCAATGAATCCTTCCCAGCGTGAGGATTTCCCACGCAAGGTTCCTGCAGGATTTGTCTGCCAACCGCTGTCAACTGGTCTAGATAGCTGTGAAATCCTAAGATCTCAGAGGGCCTCGTGTTCTACTTACTAGTGTCTGGTACAGGCATAGCTGGTAGGATCTTCGAGTCGATACTCTTAAACAAACTCTTTTCGTCCCTTCCGGCAGGTTCACTGCCGCTTCCGGCTGGGGCCCCTCCACTTGACACTGGCCCGAGTGGGGCTCTTGAACCAAGTCCTGCCGACCAACCTCCATCAACATGAGCCACGGAGTCTGTTGCGATGTCGTCCAAAATGGTCCTTGCATTTCGGCCGCAAGCCATTTAATTTGACTTTGGGTATTGGATTCAAAGCTCTCCTTTGGTGGGATGTGTCTGCGCAATCCATTGTTCTGCTCTAGCTTCGTCATCCATATGCTCTATTGAGGCTTTCGTCCAAGGTCTTACCATTGATGCTGCGTTGGTTCCACCGGAGGGTGACTATGTTGAGTGGAAGCTCACCCATTGCCGATCTGAGGTCACCAAAATCGTCTTTCTTCCAGCCGATTGGAACGTCTGCCAAGTCCCCAAAGATCTTTCAGTGGAAGTTCGAGGTGCAGAGTCACATCCTCTGCCGCAATGAAGACTACAAGAACCACCACCAGTACTCTCTGCGGGGTTTCGCAACCATTGTGCAGAATTGCCAAGTGTGCATTGACGGAAGACCTTTTCTTGATGCCCTCACGCAGTACCACCAGTCCAAGTCTCCTGACTACATCAGTGCACATGCGCCAGTCTCTCCAATTGTGCCCCCCCCACTTTGCCTCCTGGCAAGCCGGCACCGTCGCCTGGGTGTGCTTCGAACCCATGTCCTTTGGATTTTGAGGCCATCGCCCCCACCAAGGCCTTCCGCCGTGTCCTGGCTTCCACCGAAGCGTGTCTTTCGAGCAATCGAGGTGTGCCTGCGTTGTTTGCCTTGCGGTCCCCTGCGATGTCCTTCACTGGACTTGTTCCCGAAACGGTGCTTGATGATCATGATCATGGTGAGCTTGAGCCTTTGCGTAAGCGCCTTCGGCTGACCATCTCGAGGACTGATGCGCCAAGCCCATGTGCCTTTTTCATTCCCAAGCCTCAAGAGTGTGGGGTTGCTCCGTGGTTTGCCTTCATTTGCGCCAATGGTGCCATCGGCGTCGCCTGCTTCCACCAGCAGCCTAGTGACTCGAACCTCATGCACATAGGCCAGAACATCTTTAAGATTTACAAAAAGAATGGCACCCCTTCGTCCGTTCATTTCCAAATTGGCCATGGTGACATACTTGCTTTGACTTTCCAAGGGCCCATCCGGGCTGGGGGGCATCATGCAGGGGGACCCCATGCGCTTGCTCCGGGAGCAACCTTCGGTGCCAGATGTGAATTTGCCGTGAACACCTCAGGGTGGATCGCTATCGATGAAGTGACCTTTTGGGTGCAACATGTGCAGTGGACCGCTCCCGGGTATGCATATTTCTCCATGCCGGTTCTGTGGGATGATGCAGTCTGTGATTTTGATTTCGGGCTGCAAGCCGAGTTCGCAATCCCGAACAACAAGCTTCGTGCTCACTGGTGTGCTGTTGAGGTCAATCGAGCCAGTCACCTGGTCACTGTGGTTGTGTTGGGACTCCCGGGTCCTTACTTTCACACAGTTGTCGCTGCGGTTGCAAGGCTTCTGGACTTTCATCCCAGCAGACTTGCTGCGTCCACGGTTGCCCTCCCGGACTTTCCGCATATGTGTGGATGGATTCTCCTTGACAGATGGATCAGAGCGGCCGGGCTCCAAGATGAGCTCCCCCCCCATCAACGATGGTTTTGAGCAGGTCTCCCTGGAAAAGAGGGGGTGAACAAGAACGCTACTACCGCTACTAGGGGCTTAGCTTTTGGTGGGTATATAAGAGGGTTGACTCTTGATGAACAAAACGGCGGCTGGCCGGCGAGTTCCTGATGAATTCATAATCTACGTGTGTACAAGGTTTCATAGTGTTTCCAAGATCCTTCCGTGGGCTAGAACTAGCAATCTTCCAGTGTCCAGCCGCGCCTGATCCTCACTCATTGACTCCGGCTGCTTGGGGACTTGCGGTGCCTCTTTCATCGGGACATCTTCTTGCGCCTGAATGCTCTGCTTAAAGATACAATAAAACGAAAATGATAAGAATAAAATGCAGCTCAAAATATGCAACACGACAAGGAGGTACAACAAAGAATAATGACTCCATTCAGCTGAGTCGCAGGTTCCTCCCCTTTGTTGGCCTCAAGCTCTTTGGCCTTTGCAGCTGCTTTATTCTTTTCCTGCCTTTCCCTGGCTGCCTTGGCTCTGGCTTCCCTGGCCAAGCGATTCCTCTTCATTTCTTCAAGCTCCTCCACGTAAGTGAGGGTTGTATCCCAGGCGGTTGTCGGTCGGCAGGCCCTGCAATGAAGCTACGGCAAGGAATCACAACGACCCTTTGGAAAGTCTTGGTGCACGGGTCGCCATCCGCTGCTTTGTCTACAAGAGCAACAAGTAAAGTCTGTCCCACGGCCTTCGTTCGAACGGGTTGATTTTTGTGGTCTCATTCTCTTCGTGCTCCAATGCATACCTTCAGGATGAACCAAGAAAGGATCAAACATTAGGCCAAGAATCTGCTTCATTTCAGGGTATGACCAATAACTTGTCTTCCTTGGGCCAAGGGACTTCAGGGCATGCGCATCATCCCGCTTCTGTCGTTCCAAGTTCATGCGATTGATCTCCTTGACACCTCAGCCCGTTGAATTGCGAGGGAAAGAATACGTTGGATCATCTTGATGTCGAAAATTGAGAGATGATGAAATGTCCTATCTAAATACAGGTGGCAATAAAGCTCCTTTCGCGTCTTGAACCATTCCTCTTGCTTATCATATTCCTCGATGCAAAGAAGACAACAAAGCACAGGAAGCTCAAATACTGCGTGATGCTTAGCTGTCCTTCTTTTGCATCCGGTGTAAATTCTCCTCCGCGACTTTCTGCTGCTTTGCCAAATCCGCCATTTCAAATTTCTGTATGCTTGAAATGTCCATCTGCGTGAGACCAATCCTTGAATCAAATCTCTGAATCAAAAGACAGGAGCAGCATCAAGCAAAGCTCTTTTGCGATCTGTGCTGCTTGGGCACTGCACCTGGCATTCCATTCGTGACTGCTTCTGCGCATCGAATTCGATTTTCCTTGGACAAGTCGATGCTGTTTTACGGACTCACTTTGTCATGGATGTCTCATATTGCCTTCCCTCACCGATACTTGATAAGCCATGATCGGTGTCACAAACACTTGGCACTGAGGAGATTGCAGGATTAATGTCAATAGCTTGGGATGATCTTGTTCCGAAAACGTACAGGGACCTTCAAGGCCCTTCAAGGACCTTGAGAAGTGAACCGTGATTCATGAAGTGACAAATAAGAAGACAGACTTATACATACTTATATATACATGAATATACATATACATATGTGCAATAGATGTGTGTGTATATTTACACATACATGTGACCTGTTTTGTCTAGCTGAAAGTGCTTGAGGGGAAGAAACAACTGAATGAACTCAGCAGTTGGCAAGGAAAGCCAATTACTCTATCTCAGATTACTAAAAATGTGTGCAGCTGAGAATAATATTAGAGTAGGCCAGCCAGGAATGAAAATCCATGGGCAGGCTGCAAAAGAAAGCCTGCCTGTGTTGAGTATTCATGGCAGGGTGTCCGAGTGTGGCTAATGATGCTAATGTGTCAACTGCAATGAAAACTGCATGGCACATGGCATTGAGAGGGTACTGAAAAAAATGTGGAGCCAACACTTTAGAGGAGTCTGCCTTTGTTTGCTCGAAAGCATAGCTTGCCCAAGAATCGAAGACACCCACAAGTTGGGTGCTCTTGTTGATGTGGATATGCTTCTTCAACTATTGAAGGCTTTCAAGTTTAGCTTGGGATAGTGATAGTCATTGCACGGCGCACTATGGAGTTGCTACTGCTTGTTGGGCAAAGAGTGTATTCCCGTCGAAGAGTTCACCTAGGATGATGTTGGATCATGATGATGATGATGATGATGATGATCGAAAGGCAAATGAAACATTTGCTTTCATAGTACACCAAGGAACTTCTTGTCGTTCAGAATCCTGTCCACTGTCGCCTCATCGTACTGAATGTGTTTCGTCCTGACAGCTTTGCTAATAGCAATGGCCTCCAACCTACTAGCGATGGCTTCCATCACAGCGATGGCCTCCAACAAAAAAAGCACCCTGCACTCTGTCCGTTGCTACACCTCCCAGGGTCCTTGCAATCTGCTGCGCTCGCTCATACAAGGTGTCCAGGAAGAGTTCTGGATCAATACGACAGCCTGAGAGCTCCACAAACCAAAGGCATCAAAATTTTGCTGTGAGACAGCCTCCCTTTCTTGAATAACTATGCTGTGTTACAAAAATACAGTACTGTTAGTACTGTCAGGCTAAACTAAACTACATTGGAACTAGAATCTGCTGTAACTTTAACCAAATCGCGGAGACTTGGATGAAATCGACTGACCCGATTCTCACCTGCTCAAAGCTGGAACGTTTGGAGCTGGGGCCACTGACGATTCATCACTCTCGACCATTGCTGGACGTGCTCATCCTGAAGCCAAGCGTTTTGACATGTGGACCTTGAGAGAAACACTGTGCGCACAGCTGCTACTTGGAGTTTCTGCACCTCGATGGTCTTGCAGCTGATGGCTGCAACCTTCACAAACTTCTCTGATACACCTGAATCTCGAAGGCTGCAAGTCGTTGAAAAAATGAAGTTTGTGTGGTCAAATCAGTGGTGCGACTCAAAGTCTGAAACTCTCTATATATGCAGAAGCGATTTGCCTCGCTTGCAGCGAAGCTGATAGACCATTCGCTTTGCCTGTTGCCCGCACGTCAGAAACGCTCAAGCGGGGCTGTGTTGAGTGTTTATCTATGTTTATCTCATGGCTGAAATTAAGTTATATAAACAATATGTTAGACTCACAGTCAAAATCTGAAGAGAGCTGTCAACCACAAAAGAATTTTGCAACGCCCAGCACGAGTGGAGCTCGCTGCCTCGTTGGCATATTGTGGATGTCGGCAATTATATGGAGCCGCAGGCTCAGCACATACCACTTCCGCTAGAACCTCTTTTGTTTCCGTCACCTGCAAGCTCTAGAAATCTTTGATGGGAAGGCCGTGTCTGAAAAAGTGTTTCAAGTTTCAAGTTGTAGGCATGGTTGATGGGGAAGCGAGGACTTAGTAAGCTTTTGCCTTGAGTTTGAAATTGCAGCTCGCATCCGAGCGCGTGTCTGAACAGTTGTCAGTGTTGCAAGAAAAGTGCCTTCACAAGCACAAAGGCATTGCGAAGACGTTGTTCATGTTCCTCCGGCGGCAGATCCAGAAGTAAAGCCATCAAATCATCACGCCTGCCAACAGGAAATGAAAGGAATTAACATTTCAACCAAAAACCGTGTGTCATACCAAGTCTGCTGGAGTGCGCCACTCCAAATTGCCATGAATGGATTCTTGCTTGCCTATGCTGAGTCTCCCATTACTACGTGTTCAAGACTTAAAAAAATACATTTCTTCAAATATATTACAGTATGAGCTAACCTGCTGTGTCTTTCCCGTTGACCTGAGCTGGGCAGTGCGCAAAGTGTCCAGATGGCGTTGCTTCTTCTGGGCTGCATCTTCTCTCGGCTTCTCGTCATCATCTACGTCGCCATAACCCTTGGAGCAAAGAGCCTATCTCACCCATTCCTATTTGCAACTTACCATGAATTATGTCCAGAGATTCTTGATCAGGCAACTGTTCCTTGAACTTATAGATTTCAAGTAAATCGAGTGCAAACCTCCCTTCAGGGAATCCCTCGGCTCTCAAACAATCAAAGTTCCAAACACAATTTCGCCGCAGCGGCCATCCCTTCATCTTCCGAAGAGGAGTCGGACTCGGAAGAGTCTGAACTGCTGGAGGTGTCACTCTCAGAGTCACTGCTGCTGCTTGAGCTGCTTGAGTCCTGTGAAGAACAATGAAAACCCGGAGATGGGTGAATACTGTAGTAGCCATGGCCTCCACCCGATAGAGATACATCTCATCACGTTGTCAAGTTTCTCTCCTCTCTCTCTCTCTGCTTGCTGCTCTTGCCTCCTGTCTTCCCTCAAGAATCTGTCTATCATTAATCCGCTTTCCTTTCCCAAGGTTGTCGTAGTTTTTCTTGCAACTTCTAAGGACAAACAACGCTGCTGGCAAAACAACGCCTCGTCATCTTGCGTCTGGGCTGCAGGCGCTGCAGGAGGCTCCGCAGAAGGCTCCACCGGTGCAGGCTCCACAGGCTCCGCCACAGCAGGTTGAGATGGTTGAGCAGGTTCAACAGCCGGAGCAGCTGGAGGCTCCGCACTGTCCTTACTCAGCCGGTTGTTGGTCAAGTACTCATTTCCGCACCAGAGGGTCTTAGTTCGCTCACAAGTGGAGCGGCAAGCAAAAACTCTACGTGTCCCAACCCATCCACGTAAAAGTGTTGCTACATGGTGGCTGATCAAAATTCCTTCTTGCTGGAAGGCCTTAACTTCGCGAATTGTTCGCGAACTCCATGTTTAACTTTCGCGGGGGGTATATCCTCTAGAACTCTTCTTGGCTTAGTAGTTCTACATAGCAGCCCAAGCACTTCCATCAAGCACCAGTTTGGATCTGCAGACAAGGTTGACGTGTTACAAGGCAGATTGGCGAGAACTCTCAATCACCACCATTGGATGAATCGGCAGAACCGGTGGAAGATGAGCTGGAAGAGCTAGATTCATCTCAAGAAGTGCCTTTGGAGTTGTTCAGCAAGCTCTGCTGATAGTAGTACACACTATCAGCTGTTGTTGCCCTCATGTCTTGCTAGGTCTGTCGCTGCTTGGCTTGGGCAGGAGTCCACAAAACAGGCCTTCACATTCGCCTTTGCTTTTGTGGAGCTTTCGCGAATCTTTCGCAAACAAAAAGTCGCGTCATTGGTGGGTTTCTAGACGCAAAGCGAAACAACAAGTGGCAAGCAGCAGCAGCAGCAGCAACAGGAGGAGGAGTAGTAGAACGTGGCAGTGGCAGTAGGTGTAGTAGATGTAGTAGATGTAGTAGATGTAGTAGTAGTAGTAGTAGTAGCAGTAGTAGTAGTAGTATGGTAGTAGTAGTAGCAGTATGGTAGTAGTAGTAGTGGTGGTAGTAGTAGTAGTAGTAGTGTAGGAGTAGGAGTAGTAGCAGTAGTAGTAGCAGCAGCAGACGTAGTAGTAGTAGTAGCAGCAGCAGCCGTAGTAGTAGTAGTAGTAGTAGTAGTAGTAGTAGTAGTAGTAGTAGTAGT